>JALGBA010003995.1:0-333576 GCA_023970755.1 Azemiops feae | reverse complement strand
AGGGAGGGAGGGGAGAAGGGAAAGGGAGAGGGGGAGGGGGGAGGAGAGAAGAGAAAGGGAGAGGGGGAGGGGAAGGAAGGAAGAAAAGAAAGAAGAGAGGAAGGAAGGAAGGAAGGAAGGGAAGAAAAAGAAAGAGAGAGGGAGGGAGGGAGGGCGGGAGGGAGGGAGGGAGGGAGGGAGGGAGGCAGGAAGGAAGGAAGGAAGGAATGAAGGATAGGAAGGAAGGAAGGAAGGGAGGGAGGGAGGGAGGGAGGAAGGAAAGAGAATTAAGACAGGAGGGAAGGAGGGAGGGAGGGAGGGAGGGAGGAAGGAAGGAAGGAAGGAAGGAAGGAAGGAAGGAAGGAAGGAAGGAAGGAAGGAAGGAAGGAAGGAAGGAAGGAAGGAAGGAAGGAAGGAAGGAAGGAAGGAAGGAAGGAAGGAAGGATCTCTACTTTTTCCAAACTTGAACCGTCAGGTGAAAGACTGAACTGGGAGCCAACTCAATGCACAAACAGAATGTCTAATCTGAAATAATATCTATTCCAACACAGAGACATGTATATTTCCTGGGACAAAGTGATCCTTCCCTCTTTATTCATGCTTTAGTTCATATCAATCCTCTCTGATTGGCTTTCCTGATGTATTTGCACTGCCTCACCTTTCCCTTGGAACCCAAAAGGGTTATGTCAAGGGTCTACAATTGGCTTTGATGTTGCTCCAATAAGCTCTCCCCAGCACACATTGGCAGGAGAGTCTTCCAGCTACTCACCTCTCTGTAAGCGGTAGGTGGAATGAGGCAAAGTCCTTTGTTCTTTCAAAGCAGGAGACCACTTAGCTCCACAAAATAACATTTCAGTCAAAGCTTTGGCCAAAACAAGGCAACCTTTTGGATCTGTGTATAGCCCATGTGCATCATGGGGGTGTGTGGGTTGTTGGATTTTTATGTTGTCTATGGACATTTTATATTTATATTATCTCGATTTTTGATATTGCGTGCCAACACAAGCCAAACAGGACCCAAGGAGCACCCCTTTGCTGGTTGGGTAGAATCCGTGCAAGGTGGCCTCAGAAAACTGCACCCAAACTGGAAAGAAATGTATGACAGGTTGAAATTGTCCCAGTTTACTGGTCGCCGATGCAAAAGTATAATTTTGGCCGTGTCTTTGTAATCATCATCATTGTCGTCATTGTTTCTTTAGCACTGTATCTTGAGCTTCACTTTTGTGAAGTCAAAAGACTGCAGGATTCAACGGAGGAAGAGTCCTGAAGATTCTTTAAAGCAATATTGCCGTCAGAGTCTGACAGAATGTAAAACCGTTTTGATTTTACACAGACCTCCGTGAACAAAGTTTATTATCTGGGGACATTCAATATAATCCTTACACATTCTCTTGTAAAAGCCTTTGGGTCAAGTTCCCATGATTCGGGGATTCTGCCTCTGGCAGGACGAAGGGACGAAGGGATGCAAACAATGCAGCGGTTGAGACGTTGGCTTGTAACTTACCCTGAACCTCGTACATTCCAGCATAGGCTACATGGCCTTAAAGACCTTCTACGCAAAATGACTGGCACAGCAAATACAATGTGCGGGAGACATATGATGTCACAGCATAGACACTTTTATATGTGATCTGCAGACTGTGGCAGACACTCGTGTTGACTAGTCTTGACCTGTCCCTCTTTCCCAAAGGACGTCCTTATATTCTGGTTTCTGAGTGAAGAATGAAGGCATTGTTCAGCTGCACATCGGATGGCATTCTCTGGTGGGTCCTCCTGAACTTATGCCCTCTCCCTTTGGGGTTAACTACCCAGTCTTGGCCAAAGCCATGGGAATTCAACTAGTGCTGGGCATGTATGGGCGCATAGGGTACTCGTGAGCAGTGAGCCTCCATTTTAATAGCCTTCAATTGCTGGATTTGAGCTGCACTTCTTTCAGAAAACTCTTACCTGAAGAACAGTTTGTCATCATCAGAGGATTGTCTTTCCATAGTTTGTTTATGTCTTGCTGGTAAACATTCATAGCTGGATAAATAGGTGTTGAAGAAGAAGGAGGAGGAGGAGGAGGAGGAGGGAGGAGGAGGAGAGAGGAGGAGGAGGAGGAGGAGGAGGAGAATGGAAATATTGTGTTTTCTTTTATTCATTTTCATGGGAGCCTCGGGGGGGGGGGCTACAGCCTCCTTTAGCATTACTATATTTTTCCCACCACAACTTCTGTGGCCCCACTGGCTTGGAAAGGACTGAAAGGGGGAGAAACATGGTCAACACGGATTTGACAGCATGTACTCAATCAGAATGAGAATATGGACTAATAGTAATTAGTTTTGTGGATGGGGGTTTATAGGAGACTGGGTTAGTAGGAGATTAACCGGTGGAACAGCTTGCCACCAGAAGTTGTGGGCGTTCCATCACTGGAGGTTCTTAAGAAGAGACTGGACAGTCACTTGTCTGGAATGGTATAGGATCTCCTGCTTGAGCAGGGGGCTGGACTAGAAGACCTCCAAGGTCCCTTCCAGCTCTATTCTATTCTGATTCTGATTCTAGTAATCTATTGGCTTACTTTGGGAGGAAGGATGGAATAATTTTTTTATTTTTTTTTTAAAAAGGCAAATGTCACCTTTAAGGGAAAAGAGTTTTATTCCAGTTTAGCTAGATGGAATAATTTGGGGTCCAAAACTAATAAATAACAATTCTCCTGTAGCTGCCAGAGGGCAGGGATGAATGAGGAATCGTGGTATACCTGCCATCTTTCATTAAAGTTTCTGCAGTATTAAAAAATCAGATTGCTGCTAATGTAAAAATGATTGAATGAAAGCAATGTGTAACTTTCTCTCTTTCGAGATTGAAAAGTTGTAAAAGATGCTCCTTCTTCTTCTTCTGATACCCTTAGATCCCAGTTCTGAATCTACAGCACTGATTTTATAATTGATGGTGCAGGATAATGACTTGCACCATTTACCCTTCACAAGCTAGAAGTAATTATGCCACTTCTGATTAGCAGTGATCTTTATATGTATATATATATATATATATCACTATTAAAAATTAAAATTTCAGCAGGAACAAATGGCCCATCGTAATGGCAAGTACCATAAGATACTACTTGGGTATATAAATGTACGATGGAAACTCCGGTCAGCTCTTTAATTCAAGGAGAAGTACATGCATAAAATGAAATGAGCAATGTAAGGTTCATGAAAATAGTCTATGCTCTTTTCATGCCTGTTTAGATGATGGCATTTTTCACCTTGTACTGTGGGCTCCCAGTATATCCCATACAGAAATCTCGTACAATCCAGTTACTTTGAGATGATGTTATTGTTGTAATAGGAGTTGCTTGCACACAACATCATCAAGTCAACTAATGGTCAGCACTAAAATGGCTCTAAATAAGAGTTAACAGAATTCAAGAGGGCTTGTACTATGACTGCTTATAGAAATGCAATGACTCTAGGCTGATTCCTCTCTTGACTCCACCCGCTAGGCTCTGCCTCTCCTTCTCCTACAATCTCCAAGGCATGTGCCTCTCTTTCCTTCACTCAGAGATATTTCCTTGAGTAAATTCACTAGACGGGGGAGCATTTATACATTCACTAAGGCAGAAGAGCTATTTTGGTTAGCTGTTTTTATGAGGAATCCCTAAAGAAGCATTAATGGAGTTGACACGTCCTTGTGTTTATTGAACTTTTTATGGGGGCACAGATTGCCCTGCTATGGAAGCCAGCAAATGGAGCATCAACAGATGGGAGTCAGTCTACTGTTAATTATATTGACAGGTTTGCACTAGTCCCTGTTGTAGTAATTAAGGGCATGCTGTCAATATGAGACTGCTGGAAAGTTTTCTTTGTCAAGGGTCAACAAGTCTACTTGAAACTCTAGTAGACTTCAAAACAACAACAAAATTGGACAGTTCTCAAACTGCAGAACCTCCCATTGTAAGCAAAAGTACTGACTATCAAAGAAGGGACTTGAATAGGCTAACAATTTCCCCAGAACAAGATTGTCCATTTTAGGAGAGACCTCAAGATGAAGTTCAGCCCCAGATAGAAAGTCCCACATGTTATGTACAAATGTGTCTATATGTCACTTGGTCCATTTTTATTCCCTATTATGTACCTGGTGAAGAAATCTGATGGAAAACCAAGCCACCATATTGATTTGGACCTACACAAATGAATGATGGAGAAGCATAGCTGTATAATTCTTAGTTCTTCTCTGACCCACCTGATATTTCTTGGCTGATTTCAAAAACTAGCTAAGATCATACACAGTCCATATTTAGAGAGGAAACCACTAGGAACGTTTAGGATTCCTGGACAAATTGAGAAATCCATTCCAGACAATGGAGATGGCAAATTTCTTCTGCCTTATAGACAAGAAAACTAGGCAAACATGGCCACATGATCACCAAGGACCAAGTGTCTATAGAGTCATCCGGGTCATGGTTGTCCCAAAGGTGCTTTTTCAAAGGGCAACTGGACTTTCTTTGTTTTTCCCTGAAGATGTTTCACTTCTCATCCAAGAAGCTTCTTCAGTTCTTCTTCTTCACAACTGAAAAAGCTTCTTGGATGAGAAGACTCAAAGAAAAGGATGTCATAGATTTTCTTCCACTGATGCATTAGGAAGGATTAGAAATCAACTCGGCATATCAGCCTGTCAAAACCGTCTAATGGACTTTTTATTAGAATGTCTATAAAAAAAAAGAAATTGCACTTTCTCTCATCAACAATCAGAGCATTTTTATGCCTAACTTCCACATAATGTAAACTTGCTCCCTGACTTGCTAATGTATATTCCCAAGCAATCTTCTTTTAACACTCATTTCCATAATATTCCTTTTTCATACATGTCTCAAAAGGCAAACATTTTAATATACATGCATCAACTCTACACCTATGGATCTACAATGAGTCGTTTACGAGTAGTTTAATAATATTGCGTCTGCTTTCCTAGGAATGCATTCAGAACCGTTGTGACCAAGGTAGACAAACAAAAGTCCACAGCGCTTTCAAACTATTTCTCACTTTTAGTAACACAGTAATATCCTGTTCTAAACACTAAGTGCTCTGTGCATTAAAAATCAATTATCAGGTGACAAAAAAAATTACAAGCCAGGCCATTAAAAAAGAAAAAAAAATCGATGGCACGTATTAGCTTAGAACCCAATTAGTCCACATAACCAACTTCATCTAAAAGGGCCATGAACCAGATTGATTAATTGATCATTTTTCAAAGCCAGTTGCAGAAAATTAACTAGCAGATCCGCCAAGTTTACGGGAAACAATTCATTTAACAATGACAACACCACAGTTAACTGAACCATTGTTCACTATGGAAACAGACAGATTCTAACCATTCCAAATATTAATACAATTCAGGCTGGGTAAAATGTCCTTAATGCCAAATACAAATGCCTACAAGGTTGAGGAGGTCAACCTACTCTCCGAAGCACCAAAAGGCAAGACAAGAAATAATGGATGGAATCTAACCAAAGAGAGAAGCAACCCACGTTTAGTGTTGACCATTAGAATTGTTCTAATGGTCTTTCCTGACCATTAGAACAATTAATCAGTGGAACGGCTTGCCTCCAGAAGTTGTGGGTGCTCCATCACTGGAGGTTTCTAAGAAGAGATTGGACAACCATTTGTCTGGAATGGTATAGGGTCTTCTGCTCGAGCAGGGGGTTAGACTAAAAGACCTCCAAGCTCTCTTCCAACTCTATTATTCTATGTTCTATGTTTCATTTTTGAGGAAGGGGGATGTGTAATTTTAAGAGACTTATCAAGCAGGTAACCGCTGTAGAATTTATACGATAGGTTTACTTTCAATAATAGGTTTTCAACATGGAAAATAACATATTATATGCTCATTAGACATACTGGGAAGCAAAATGGAAATAAGATATTAAAGATGTCTGGAAGACAAAGGGACAGAAAGTTCCACCAGGATCAGACATATTAGAATCAATCATAGTAGTGAAGATATACAGCATGTTTTAGATGTTGTAACTTTTGGAATACTGAAGTGACATTTGTGGAGAGAAGACAGGCTACACATTAGCAGATGAGCCACTGAAGAGTTCCAATATTTAGCTCAAAAAAAGGTGTTGTAAGTTAAACAAAAAAAGGGTGAACAAAACTTTAAGTTCCTAAGAGTCAGTTTAATGCAACTCTTAACTGCTTATTGGACCAATAGAAGGGAATATCTGTACCATATGGTTGAATTGTGGAACCCTTGGTGCTCTCTGAGCTTGGTGGTTTGCTTCCAGATATTTCAAGTGTTAATGAGTACGGGGTTTGCACCTTGTTTAAGACCAGGACACCAGCAGCCAATGCTCAGATAAGCAGGGATTAACACCAGACAAACAATGAAGCAGAAAACAATATGCTACTCAAGGAATTGCCCAGGAGAATGCCACACCCCCACAAAACTGGCAAGGCAAGCTATTGGATATAAAGAGACCGCAAACCTCACAAAATAAAGTGAGATTGTCCCAATAAGATTGGAGAACATCCTGTCAATAGATCGCCAAATGAAAAGTGTCAAATGTCTATGCAGATTCTCAGTCATCCAGGTCATGGTTTTCCCAAAGGTTCTTTTTTTCAAAAGGCAACTAGATTTTCTTTGTTTTTCCTTGGAGACGTTTCGCTTCTCATCCAAGACGTTTCTTCAGTTCTTCTTCTTCAGAACTGAAGAAGCTTCTTGGATGGGAAGCGAAACAGCTTCAAGCAAAAAAAAAAAAAGTCCAGTTGCCTTTTGAAAAAGCACCTGGTTGTTATTGTAAGAGAAAGAAGAACAGTTATTACAGGATGGGTTTTATTCAAAGCAATGCTTAATTTGGCGACGCTTGGTGCATTTTTCTGAAGGGTGCTTCACAACCCGCACAAGTTATTTTTAGAAATGTAGACTAAGCAGAACTCAGTTCTATATTCGGATGCCAAAGGTCACATTCGGAATTCATTTAAACCAAACATGTCCATTATTTCCATTCCATTTGTGTCTGGCAAGACATTACGTCTTCCCTTCCCTTTCGTTTTAATGTCTTGGTTACTAATTGCAGCTGCCGGGTTGTCATTCTCTGCCGCAAAATCACTGGTAACTTCATCATGAGTATTTGACATAATGTTGGGGTCCTGACAGCTTTCTTCCATTGTCCCCACTTGGCAATGTTTAGATTGGATGACTGCCTTTCACGGGATGGCTGTTGAAGGCCATTCTGAGTTTAGACTGTAGCAAAAAGGGGGGAGGTCAAAGCCCCTGAAGGCAGAACAAGAAGCAACGGATGGAAACTAATCAAGGAGAGAAGCAACCTAGAACTAAGAGAAATTGCCTGACAATTAGAACAATTAATCAACTTGCCTCCAGAAGTTGTGGGCGCTCCATCACTTGAGGTCTTTAAGAAGAGATTGGACAACCATTTGTCTGAAATGGTATAAGGTCTCCTTCTTGAGCAGGAGGTTGGACTAGAAGAACTCCACGGACCCTTCCAACTCTGTTATTCTGTTAAAAGCCAAAAAGCTGGACTGACATGGTCCACCTGGAAGCTGTGTCTGAAAACCTATCTAGTTAGTGATGGAAAATGAAAGATGGTCAGTAAGACACAAAAGAAATAATTCTATTGTATGAATTCTCAGAACTGGGAAATAGATGAAGAAAAAGTCCAGGGCAAACTACTTCAGTGTGGTCACCAAGAAAGCTACTCATGTATGGATATTCCCTTTATGGTCATCAGAAGTCTGCACAAAGGAAGCTTTAGTTTTCTGCCTTACTACAGCAGGGAAGACATAGGTTTTCCACTCCGCTCTCAAGGGTTAATTAATAGAAGTCTTGACTTTCGTTGTTCTAGGGTTTTAGAATGGTGAGTCAGCCAGAGTCATGCAGAGCGGCTATAGAAATGGAACGAAAGAACGAACAAACAAAGTCATCGATTACAGTGCAGTCTTTTCATTGGCCTCTAGGCTGCTTCCAATCTTAGAACATAAAACATCTGAAATCCAGGATCGAATTCTTCCTCCACTATTGCCAGTTATTCCCAGCTCTATCAGGAGATGCTATCACTTCTTTTCCAACATCAACAAACACCGAACTGCGATCTTTCTAAAGTTTTCAATGGTTTTTCCCCCAGCAAAAACCAGGATGTGTACGGATGCTATGTACATCACAGTTCTTCCAAGTTTCCATTTTCTTTTCTTGGGAATAAGGAATGTCATTTCCTCCATCGCTTCTTTTTCACCCTTGAAACTGAACGGCTACGGAAGATTGCTCTGACTTCTTGTCTTTCCGTCAAGGGCAAAGAAGCCTCTCACCTGCTACATGGCTCCCAGCTATAATGGCTGCTCAAATGAAGCTCGGCAGCCAACTGGTGTGACACCTACTACAAATAGTGTAGATCAAAAGGTGTTAACTGTTCTCCAAAACCGCGGAGACTATGGCTGAGTCAAAGATGCAGGAGAGTCCTTGCTGGTCCATTGGCTTTGAAAATAACCCTGGGGGGAGAACTTAGAAAAACCTGTCATTTATAGTCTGAGCAATGGTCACGGAGATCAATGTATTTCTGGAATAGTTGACTGTATCTCCGTAAAAAAGACTTTGTCTTTTAACAACTGGGGAACAAGGTCAGAGTCATGAGTGGCATAGCTTCTGTAACTTGGATATTTCAATACTTACGCCAGCTTTCCCACAATTGAGGCTTTTCAGATGGGTTGGGATCACAGATCCAAGGATTCCCAGCCAACCCAATCTTTATAAATTTGTGTGGCCAGATTGGTATTTATGAATGACTTCACTCTGTGGATGAATCTGTGAATTGGAAAAGCTACCTGATCTTGCGATTCTGTGTTCATCATCATCATCATCATCCATTCTATAATAAGTTGGAAAGTCCTAATCCACCATCATGAGAGATCCCTTGAAAACATTTTGTAGAAAATTACCCTGACACGTTTTTTTGGGTGACAACACATAGTTCAATGCTTTGCACGCATAAACAATTTTACAAAGATATTCTTGCTCCAAAGCAGAGAGCCCTGAATTAAATGGACAATCTCACTGTGAGGCAGAAGAAAATATATAGTTTCACACGTTCAAAACAATAGGTACGTGATGAGATCACCTCAAACAATTCTGGAGAGCTTTGAAGGCACATTTCATTGTCTCTAATTCTTAGAACAGAGCATAAAAAGAACAAAACTCTTTATTAACAAGGTAGCTTCAGCCTGGAGGTTATTTTCCTTATCAAAGCATCTGATTCAAAGATTAGATTATCAAAACAGAAGGATCTGATTCTCTGAACTGAAATATTATTTTGCATTGGATTTGTTTGATAGCCCTGTTAAACCTGTGCTTCAAGTCAACTTTTATTTCCATGTCAATATCACTCCTTTTAGATTAGGGGTGTTCAACCTAGACAATTTTAAGACCTGTGGTCTTCAACTGCCAGAATTCCCCATGGCTGATTGGGGAATTCTGGGAGTTGACATCACAAGACTTGATGTTGCCAAGCCTGGATACCCCACCTTTAGACACTCATGTAGTACAGAGAGCTAAATTTCAACAACTATCCCAACATAATGCCTTGGAGAAGTGACTTTTCTGCCGGGTTAATGATGACCATTATAATTCTATTCCTGGTCCTCTTGAATTGAACCTAGAGCAGAATATGCCAGAATATTATTCTTGTAAATGAAGGATATTTTTTTAAAACCTGAATATTGGCTAGTTAGCCTTGAATAAAACTAAATTCAGTTGTATGAGAAATGTGGTACTGTTTGATTGCCTTTTCTAAAATTGGATGCCTGGCATTTGTGCGGATTTGATTTTGGGGAAAACAAGATTAGATCGCTTAATGGCTTGCAAGGGGATGTAAATTGAGTCTGATGGAATAAAGGCAACTGTGCGTGGCTTCCCTCTTGATCAAAATCTGATTTACAGAACAGCTATCTCGCCTTAATATGTAGAACCAGTTGCAACGGGGGCAGAGTTGAAGGTGTTCTGTAAAAATCACGAATATATGCACTGGAGATCAGGTGCTGCATAGCAAAAGAAGTTAAAGCCTCATTGCCACCCCAGAGTAGGTCACATTTAAAGTCCAGTTCCATAACAAAATGTAGCAAGAACCATATTTCACTCTCCTGATGCTGATATATGGCAGGGCTCCAGGGGAAGTCTTCGGAGTTGCAGTGTCAACCTTGATGGCTATTTTCTGAAATTCATTTCAAACGTTTCCCTTTAAATAGGCCTCCTATGCCAGGGGTATGGATGAATAGGTTGTTCTGTTTTCATATACAGACAGTCGCCCAGTTATGATCACAAATGGGGCTAGACTCTCCGTCCCTAAGCAAGGCTGATGTTAAGCAAGTAGCACCCCCGTTTTACGACTTCTTCAGCCATAGCGTTTCATTGCATCGCTGCTGTTTTTAAGAAAACCGTGTGCCATTAAGTAAGCGAACCCAACTTCCCCCACTGACTTTGCTGGTTAGGAAACAGCTGGGAAATTGCAAAGTGTGACCACATGATCCCACTGTAAATACACACTGGTTGCCAAGCGCCCAGATTTGGATCACGTGACTTGGGGACGCTGTGACAGGCATAAGTCGACAGGTCCTAGCTCACTTTTTTCAGCACCACTGTAACTTTGGACAGCACTAAATGAATGGTTGTAAATTGTATCAAGGTCACGTGAAGTGCTAATACCACTTTACAAGGCCTTGGTAAGGCCACCCTTGGAATACGGCATCCAGTTTTGGTCGCCACCATATAAAAAAAAATGTTGAGACTCTAGAAAGAGTGCAGAGAAGAGCAACAAAGATGGTTGGGGGGCTGGAGGCTAAAACATATGAAGAACGGTTGCTGGAATTGGGTATGTCTAGTTTAATGAAAAGAAGGACTAAGGGTAACATGACTTCCAATATCTCAGGGGTTGCCACAAAGAAGAGGGGGGTCAACCTATTCTCCAAAGCACCTGAAGGCAGAACAAAAAGCAATGGATGGAAACTAATCAAAGAGAGAAGCCAGATGTGAATGTTTGATGGTCTTATCACTGCAGTTATTTATGATGGTGGTGGTGGTGATGTTTGCTATAATTAGCAAGATTTCACTTCTTCCCTGGATTTAAAGTCCAGGCCCGTAACAAAACTTAGCAAGACTACAGGCCAATCATATTGGGTATTTGAGTTGCCCATCAGGGACTGCCCTCCCAAACCCCAATGGATGGAGACATGGAAAGAATTGCAATTTTTTTCCTTAACAAATTCTGATTAAAATCTGATCTGAGATTTCCTTCTGCAGTGATTAACTGGAACATCTTTTCCTTGTGAGAGCAGTTTCTGGTTGTATTTCCTGCCCTGTTTTCTATCGGAGAGGAACAGATGCTCAAAGCAGATGACTCTGGCAAATTAGTCATCAATGACACTTGTGGAAGGCAGCATACGAAATGGGAAGGGCCTCTCTCCACTGCTTCAGCACTGGAGGAAGTGAATGAGAGCCTCCGTGTAAATCGCTTGTGACCTCGGCGTACACTCTGGGCAAACAAAATCATCTGGAGCAGAATTAAAGGGGGGGGGAAATGACTGTTGAGACAAGAGACGGATCAAATTTGGTGTGGATTCTGCTGAATACCTAATTCCCACAGAACTATCTTATGTCTAAGTATATTTACCCATGTAGCATGACTGTATTCCTTTTATCCTTCTCATCTGTTCCTCTACCTTCTTTTATTGGTATCATTATTATGGTTATTATTGATAGATAGATAGATAGATAGATAGATAGATAGATAGATAGATAGATAGATAGATAGATAGATAGATAGATAGATAGATAGATAGATAGATAGATAGATAGATAGATAGATAGATAGATAGATAGATGGATGGATGGATGGACGGACGGACGGACGGACAGGCAGACACGCAGACACGCAGACACGCAGACACGCAGACAGGCAGAGATAGATAGATAGATAGATAGATAGATAGATAGATAGATGAAAGAAAGATGGATAGACGTTAGATGATAGATGATAGATAGATAGATAGATAGATAGATAGCTAGATAGCTAGATAGCTAGATAGATAGATAGATAGATAGATAGATAGATAGATAGATAGATAGATAGATAGATAGATAGATAGATAGATAGATAGATAATCTTTATTGTCATTTTTTTTACTGTGGGCACAATGGCACACATTAAAAATTAAATTTAGTTGCTTCCTCTCAAAGTGTACACATACATAACGCACATTTAAACATAGTATACACAACATATGTATAGACCTATACCCGTACATAAGTAACATATAAAATTACTTTGTTATTATGATTATTATGATTATTACGACTTTGTTGTTTTGCATGTGCACTGAGAGCTTATGCACCGGAGACAAATTCATTGTGTGTCCAATCATGGCCAATAAACTATTCTATATTTGACTGCTTTGCAGCTGGAGTAATCACTAAGTCAAGGGCCATAAAAGAAAGGTGGTACAATAGAAAGATGAGTTGAAACGATCTGAATTTTACCAATGGTGAACACCTTTTTCATAGCCTCCTATGTAATGTTTTGGCCGATAATAGTAACAAAATGTTGATAAGCACCACAGAGCATCAACTGGAAAATTGGTCATTTCTTCATTCCAATTTTTCTTGTTATTAGATTTAGGGAAATTAGAAACTATTTCAAATTGCAGAAGGACAACTCCCACAAAACAAAAAGCTTCATTTTTGTTTTCAGTCTCAAATTTCAGTTTCTCCGTTTCTACGTCCATCTGATTTTCTTTTCCAAATGTACCTTACTGGATCTTAACTTTTGCCAATCCCAAACTTTTCAGTAATATATTTTCACAAGCAGTATTGCCTATGAGATGCGTGTTTGGTAAGCAGTATTCCCTTGATGTAAACATCTTCTCATCAAAGCATTGTGTAGTTGTGTGTTTTATCTCCTATTGTATGCCTTATCAGAAGAGGTTGGGATGAGTGGGCTTCATCAGTGAGAAATGTGGATTTAAAAGGATCACCAAATTTCCACTGGCTTATCTGAACTTGAGAAATTGGATGTGCTTCCACTACAATACGGCTCTAATAAATCCTGATGATTTGGTTGAAAGACTTTGTTGTTATTTTCACCTAGACAAAATGTATTGACCTTGGGAATGGTGAGCTTGCTTACACATTGATCAACCCTGCTCAAAGCATAAGAATGGAATGGAATGGAATGGAATGGAATGGAATGGAATGGAATGGAATAGAATAGAATAGAATAGAATAGAATAGAATAGAATAGAATAGAATAGAATAGAATAGAATAGAATAGAATGGATGGAATGAATGGAATGAATGGAATGGAATGAATGAATAGATAGATAGAATAGATAGAATAGAATAGAATAGATAGATGAATAAATAGAATAGAAGAATAGAAATTAGAAATGAAGTGAGAGTAAGGAATAGAATAAATAGAATAGAATATAGATAGACTAGAATAGAAATAGAATAAATAGAAATAGAATAGAATAGAATGGAGAGTAGAGGAATAATGAATAGAATAGAATAGAATAGAATAATATAGAATAGAATAGAATAGAATAGAATAGAATAGAATAGAATAGAATAGAATAGAATAGAATAATGAAAGAATGGAATGGAATGGAATGGAATGGAATGGAATGGAATAGAATAGAATAGAATAGAATAGAATAGAATAGAATAGAATAGAATAGAATAGAATAGAATAGAATAGAATAGAATAGAATAGAATAGAGATGTAGATAGAAGATAAATAGAATAGAAGGAATAGAATAAATATAATAGAATAGAATAGAATATAATAAATAGAATAGAATAGATAGAATAGAATAGATAATGGAATGGAATGAATGAAATGGAATTTGGAAGGGAATGGAATGGAATGGACTGGAAATGGATGGTGGGATGGAATGGAATGGAATGGAATTGGATGGAATTGAAAATGAATAGAATAGAATAGAATAGAATAGAATAGAATAGAATAGATATGGAATGGAATGGAATGGAATGGAATGGAATGGAATCGAATGGAATGGAATCGAATAGAATAGAATAGAATAGAATATGGAATGGAATGGAATTGAATGGAATAGAATAGAATAGAATAGAATAGAATGGAATGGAATGGAATCGAATAGAATAGAATAGAATAGAATAGAATAGAATAGAATAGAATAGAATAGAATAGAATAGAATAGAATAGAATAGAATGGAATGGAATGGAATGGAATGGAATGGAATGGAATGGAATGGAATGGAATAGAATAGAATAGAGTAGAGTAGAGTAGAGTAGAGTAGAGTAGAGTAGAGTAGAGTAGAGTAGAATAGAATAGAATAGAATAGAATAGAATAGAATAGAATAGAATAGAATAGAATAGAATAGAATAGAATAGAATAACAGAGTTGGAAGGGACCTTGCAGGTCATCTAGTCCAACCCCACGCCCAAACAGGAGACCCTACACCATTTCTGACAGATGGCAGTCCGGTCTCTTCTTGAAAGCTTCCAGTGATGAAGCTCCCACAACTTCTGAAGGCTCCTTCTGTTCCACTGGTTGATTGAGGGCTGACTGAGGATTGTAGAAGAGTGTAGCATTTAGTATGGGATTTAACTCTTCAGTAGATTTGAATGAGATATATTGGATTCCTGGTATTCTCTGAATTTGCTTCTGTTCTTGCAGACATTTCAGCAACACCCAAAGTAGCACTCAAGGGTGCTTTTTCTAAAAGGCAAATGGACTTTGTTCAAAGAAAAACAAGAAAGTCCAGTTGCCTTTTTGAAAAAAGCACCTTTGGGACAACCATGACCTGGATGACTGAGAATCTCCATAGACAATCAAGGTAGCATTATTATCAAGCTCAGGGACCACCGGGAACAGCACTGCTCAACCCTGAGATGAATATAATCTTCACTATTCAGTGATATTTATAATAAAAGAGAATAAAAGAAGAATCACAATAGGAGATGTGATTTGGGTTGGGGAATGGATGTGTATCCAGCACTTGTTCTGTGTATTGCATTTTGGAAATGTTAGCTTACTTTTTCACTTGTTTTCTTTTCCTTTTTTCTTCTCACTTATGCAGCTCAAGAAAGATGCTGAATGAGCTAAATGAAAGCTATTCCTAGCTGTTGCTTAATATGCAAAATAAAGCTGAGCAGCTGGGCAAAGAAGTCTAATGTACGGAATCTTAGCAGAGAAACAAAAATTACACTGAGGGCGTAATCGCCAACTGTAACTAAGAAGTGAGAGGCACCAAATCATTCTCAATCTTCTCTCAAAAAGAAGGGAAGAAATTGGGAGAGAGGGAGAAAGAGAAAGAGAAAGAGAAAGAGAGAGAGAGAGAGAGAGAGAGAGAGAGAGAGAGAGAGAGAGAGAGAAACCATCTTTCAATTTCATTCCTTCCAAGCAATAAGAAGTACAGATCTCTCTTTTCCCAACTTCTTTTCTTTTCGTCTTCACCAATTATTGGGCAAACCTTTTAAATCATTGGGTGTAAATTCTCTTTGAGATACATAGTTGGTAAAGTAAGAATGTGGAAAGCCTGTCAAGGTGAAGTCAAATGATTTTGAACCTGCGAAGACAAGGTGGGTAATCAGTTCCCCCCCTATCCAAGCTGAACTTCTATCCTCACGAGTAGGATAGATGAATAGTTTCATAATCAAATCTTAAAATTTGAGATATTGTCCTTTTAGCTTGGAGTGTGCAGCTCCTAGAAGGCTGGGTTTGAATCCCCAGTTGTGATAATTTCCTGTCTACTTTGGTAGAATTTATTGAATGAGAATTTATGTACCTATCCATCAGAAATAGGTGTGGGGGGAAACTACAACTCTCTTCCTGGATTGTCTGTATCCCTTACGTACTTCTCGGAGTGTCAGTTAGCATGAAATATCGGAACAATCCAGATAAAGTTAAGCACTTTAAGTCTTTATGGATTTCACTGGAAGAGCAAAATGCAAGCTTGGCATCATTTTTCATTGGCTGGAAGCCAAATATACATTTATCCTTTAGCAGTCTCTGCTAGCAGAAACAGCAAAAACTTTTTGATCGTCGTAAACTCTGTGCCATTTTAGTTCTTTCCCCTCATTGAAGAAAGTTGAAATGTTTCATCTTCACCTTTTTAAAAAAATAAAATAAAAAATTCATTGGGATAGTAATGGAGAAATGAGTTTATTTATTTCTCTGCAACATTTTAAGGCATTAATTGTCAGGGATGGTGCCTGCAGAGCAGGAGGTAAAGATAAGATAAGATAAATAACCTTTATTGTCATTTTATATTGTGGGCACAATGGCACACATAAAAAATGAAATTTAGTTGCCCGCTCTCAAAGTGAAACATATACATGACACACACCTAAACATACTATGTACAACATATATATAGACCCACATCCCTACATATACATAGCAAATAAATATTAAATACTGTCCATCTTGAATATATAACGCAAGGAGGAAGTTTGAGAGTTCGCAAGGTTAATGCTGTATGGAATGATGTGAAACCCGAGATTCACAGGACTGAAGGAACACTTTTCCAGAAGACAGGGCAAGACAAGAGGCAACTTAGTCCAGAACTAATAAGAGATGGAGGAAGAGAGTTAGGATAGCTACTCCCTAAAATCTCTCAGGATATTTTCAAGCACAAAAGACTATGTCCACACATGAAGGTTTCAATTAAACTGATTTATCCCTAAAAACATATGCCCAAGAATCTTCTCAACTAAGGTTAGCACCTGCTTGGAAATAGATAAAGATCAATGTGACTCAAAGAAGGTTGAACTTAATTCACTTGTGACTATGTAGAGATTCCAGGCTGATTCCTCTTTTAACTGCACCCCCATAGGTTTTTCCACTCCTTCTCCTACAGTTATATCCATCGGGAAGAGAATAATAAAGGTTTAGCCTGGCAAGATTTTGTCTATTGGTTGTAAGCAAATAAAGAACTGAAATTTGGCTCGACTGTTCTATGTAATTCTTGGGTTGGGCTTGACAGTAATTCAAATGGATAATATTTTATAGAGAGAGTTGGGTGTCCTATTTTAGAGATGTAAGATATGAGATAGTTTCATGGAAAGATTGTATATTTTCTCATATATTTCTTTGACCTAAAGGGAACGAAATATAAATGGTTACGCCCAACAAATGTTACTATTCCCTTTTATTTCTCCATGTGTTAATGAGACCATTATGGCTTATCATTAAAAAAAAATGTTAGCGGAACATTTCCACTAGCATTGATCATAATATCAAACTGTTACATATAATAGTTAACTGTTGTTCATATTTTTTTTTATTTTGTTGCAATGGGAGAGGGGAAAAGATCCAATTAATTAATGCATTGAATGATTGCTTGTGTAGAACTCTACCAACTGTGAAAATTAAAAAATAGTTGCATGAATACCAATCTGCTTTTTAAAAAAAAAAAGGAAAGCTGGCTAGGCTTAATATAAGCTGTTGGAGAAGTCCATGTTCAAATTCATCCTTTTAAAGAACCATCAACCAAAACAAAACTTAGAAAAGTGAATTAAGTTCAAAAGTTTAAGAATCCATGAAGGTTGGGGAGATAACCAGTCTCCATCTAGACTTAGCTGAAGATTCTAATTAGAAATTAAATGATCTTCCTTTCCCCAAAGAATAATTTAGAAAATCATGGTCAATGGAGCTAGCAATAGACAGTTCTGGAGATTTTCAGGGGGTTAGAGAGGTTTAGACCTTGGTTCTTGAGAATTAATAGCTTCGGAGGATGCCAGATAATAAATGTTGAAAGGACGGCAGCTGGGGAACAGTGAAGCTTGAGTTGAATGTGCACCAGCCAACAACCTTGAAATCAGAATGGATTAGCATTGCCGTTTGTGCTCATTCCAGCTCAGTGCATCATACAGTGAGCTGGGATGCTGTTTCTGCGATCAATATATAGTGACAGGGAAGGGAAAGATGGTTGAAGATTTCAGTCATCTTAGCCAAACCAGAAGATCTGTCTTCCTGTTAATATCCCAGAAGCAAGTCATTAGATGAAGAAAAGAAATTGGCCCAAAGTTACTTTCTGAGTGTAAAAAAACTAAGTAAGAATTAGGACTGGGTCAAATGCCTTCAGGACGAAAAGGGTAGCTTGGGACAAGAAGAAATGTTTTCATCACACATACCGGTTGGTTGATTAATTGCCCTTTTTTCTGATCTTCCTCTAATATAATGCCTTCCACTAGTTGTTGGTCTTATTAGTTGATATCAAGCAACTGATACCGCAAATGTCTGTGGAGATTCACAGTCCTCCAGGTCATGGTTGTCCCAAAAGTGCTTTTTCAAAAGGCAACTGGACCGCCTTTGTTTTTGCAGAAGTCCAGTTGCCTCTGGAAAAATCACCTTTGGGACAACAAATATCCCAGTTCAATATCTTTCATACAGCTAGATGAATGCCTGGCTGATCTTGGCCAGTCGTGGATCATGTTCGGCAATGGTAGCTTGGAAACGCATAGCAAACCACATTGGGCTGACTGGTTATATTGAATAAAAACCAGCTGATAAAGAGAACAATAAAAACCCCTCAGATGAACAGACAGTATTCAGACAGCTGCTCATTGGTGAGTTTATTAGATTTTATCCCATCTTCACTGCTTTATAAGGAACTCAAGGTGATGGACATACCTAATACTCCTTCCTCCTATTTTCCAGCCAACAACCCTGTGAGGTGGGTTGCACTAAGAGAGAGGGACTAGTCCAACATCACCCAGTCCAACGTCTCATGACTAAGGCGGGACTAGAACTCACCATCTCCTGGCGATTGACCCAAAGTCACCCAGTCGGCTTTCATGCCTAAGCTGGGACTAGAACTCTCAGTCTCCTGGTAATTGGCCCAAAGTCATTCAGCCAGTTTTTGTGCCTAAGATGGAACTAGAACTCACAATCACCTGGTTTCTAGCCTGGTGCCTTAACCGCTTTATCTTCCTCTGATTAGCTTCCTGGAAACATGAACTTGGTTAACTGGTGAAAGTTTTCCACTGTTAAAACTTTGATTAAGTTCTTGTTTAGATATAATGGCTATAAGCAGCTACAGCCAACGCCTGCCGTTATAGCGCCTTGAATTTTTATTGGCAATCGCAATCAAGATAACTCTACACTCCTCTGACAAGCCACGGCTAAACAAATTAGATTGCAGAAGGTCTTTATCTGGTATCAAATTATGGAAGGCTTGTTCTTAGCGCAAAGGCGTTTTAAGAGCTGTCTCCAAGACAGAAACTTAATTAGTTCTGCCTTAGAAGATGTCACTTAACAGAGCTGGTGGTTTGCAGGATGCAGAAGTGAAACAGGGTATTTAGTCTATAGGCACTTTGATGAAATGAAGCCAACGGCCCTCTGGTTGTACAAGTAACATAAGTCCTTGACTCACAATCATTTGCTTAGCAACTCGAAGAGAGAAGGACAGTGAAATAATATGAAAGGTAAATAAATAAAACTGTTCAAAGTTACTGCAGCTTGAAAAAAGGGGACCTAGAACTCATCCTCGCATTTGGTGACTGTTGTCATAAGATCCTCACGGCCACGTAATCAAAATCTGGGTGCTTGACAACCGGGATGCATTTACAACCATTGCAATGTACCAGGATCATGGTGTGATCACCATTTGCCAGCAAAGCCCAACAAGCAACGTCAGTGGGGATTTGCTGAACAACCACGTGGCTCACTTAGCAGCTGTAGTGATTCACTTAGCAACCGCAGGGAAAAAAAAAAGGTCACAAAATCAGGCACAGCTCACTGAACAGCTGCATCACTTCAGAATGGAAATTCTGGACCCAGGAGAGGACTAAACGTATTCCAGCAATCTTTCAGCAAATTATGGAACAAATTCTTCCATGTTAGGAAGAGACCAATTCCATGACCACTAGATCCTGGCTTGAATTAGCTTGGGTTCACCATAGCGGAGAGAGCCATGTTTTCCCACAAAGAGTAATTATGCTGGCAGAAATGGTGTTCTTGGACCCTGCAATTCTGTCCTTTCTCCTCAAGGAGAGAAGCAACCTAGAACTAAGGAGAAATTTCCTGACACCGAGAACAATTCACCAGTGGAACAACCTGCCTCCAGAAGTTGTGGGTGCTCCATCACTGGAGGCTTTCAAGAAGAGATTGGACAATCATTTGTCTGAAATGGAATAGGGCTTCCTGCTTGAGCAGGAGGTTGGACTAGAAGACCTCCAAGGTCCCTTCCATCTCTATTATTCTGTTATTCTATTATTTCTCATATAATTTGAAAATGAAGCATTAATCTTCAGGGGAACAGTTTGCTTTGAAGAAAGCTTTGTCTTTTCAGGGCATTGAACTGGTTACATACTGCAAGGTCTGCTTTTAAATAGATCCTAACCCTCTTTAAGGGTTCACGATGCAGTAAAAATAAATATGATAACCTAAGGCTTTTGCAGAGCTGTATCTTTCTAACTCACTTTATATTAATAGATTTCAAGGCAAGAGGCAATCAATAAAACGGCTTGCATTGGGTTAGCTCTTCTGGATTCTTCTACAACAGAAGTAGGAGGGAGCCCAATTTAAAATATAAAGACATAAATTTCATTTCAATTTTTTGGGGAGGGGGAAATAAGGATGGGAATTTCTACCAAGAGGGAGGTGCTGTACCTAAATGGAACTGAAATTCAAAAGTTCTTAAAAGTTTCTTTGTAGAGGGCTCAGGATTATCTTTGCAGACTTCAAAAACAGCCACACGGTTTTTAGACTAGAAATTGCTATAGAGGGGGGGGGGGGAATTGAATGGAGAAAGGTGATTCCACGATGGATTATTTTTTTAACCAGGTGTGACTCTTTATAAAAATACTTATTTTAACATTTGTAGGAAAGCGGATTGCCACTGTGAATTTTCTGCAGCCACTGATGGTTTTCCAATCAAAACTGCAGAATCCCAAGATGGAACCTGTAGCCCTTTGCTGACACATTAAATATGCTTCGTGGGACCACTAAGCGTCCCTTGGTGGATCACAGCAAGCCTCCATCTGGTCCTGCATCCTGTTTCCAATAGCAACCAGCCAGATGTCTCTAGGAAGCTCACCCTCATCGCAACAGGAAGAGGGGAAGCTTCCCCATATGTGCACATCCACACCTGGGCTTCCTACAGCATGCAATTATTCCCAGCAAACATCAAGATCTCTGATTATGTTGGGATATAAAAAGAAGCTGCATCACGTGCCCGAAAGGAAGCTTGCCAGTTTAGCACCGACTCTCCGCTTGCATTTCTTGGGGGGGACATCCTCCATTTTTTCCCCCCTCTCTGGCAAAAACGTGTTGAGGCTGGTTTGTTTTTTTCTCCTACCACTCCATCCTACATCAGAAAGAGTTTTCATCCTGAAGTTTCTCCAAAGGTCCCATTTTTCTCCGTTTATTTTGGCCTCATTTCCTCATTATGACCGGAAATTGGAAAGGTGGTACAGGAATTTTGCCAGCCTCTTGGAGGCAAAATATTCAACGTGGGCCAAAAAGGTCTCTGTCCTCACTTTCAGTCTGACTAGCTGGAGAAATGATCCACAGAGCACCAAATTCTACAAATTCTAAATTTCTGAAAAGGTCAGGTTGCAATGCAAAGAAACAGCCCTCAAAAATACTGCCATTATTGTCCCTGTCCATTAGTTCGATGCAATGTTCTCTAATTATGGGATCCTTTTGATGCTCTCTGAGTTTGGCTGTTTTTGTGCAGACATTTCATGACCCAACTGGGTAACATCATCAGTGCTAGAAGAGAGTGAGATTTGCTCTCCTTTTATATACAAATGGCTTGCCCTGTCAGTGTGGGTTGTGGTCTTGTTTTCTTCTTGGTAATTCCTTGATTAAGAACTATCCTAACATCCTTGATTAGGAAGTCCTCGCCAGATAAGCAGAGATTAACACCAAGGTTAACATTAGACCAACAATCCAGCAACAAACAATACCTCAATCAAGGAACAACCAACTCAAATAAACAATCGAACAGTAAACAACAGCCTAATCGAGGAACTATCAGTTCCACCAACACTGACAAGACAACCAGTTGTATGGAAGCTGAGCAAATCCCACTCCTTCTAGGATTGATGATGCTACTTAGTTGGGTCATGAAACGTCTGCAAGAAAACAACCAAACTCAGAGAGCACCAAGGATCCCTCATTTCAACCCTGAGCTACGAATATACTCTTCTATTGATTCTCTAACTGCCCTGTGCTTCCAAAACTTCAGAAGGTATTCCCTTGTTTTCCCCATTAGTTGTTTTATTAAACTCCTCTGGTGTCTCTCCACTAACGTTTCTCAACATTTTCAAATCACAGGATGTTTCATAAACCGTTCTTCAAATTGACTTTGGTCATCCCACCATGTCCAAGGCTTTGACTGATTTCTCCCCAACATCGCTGACAGTTGCCCAAGCAAGAAGCATATATATTTTTTTCCAAATTGTGGTTCTGATTTAGGATTCCTTTGCCAGCTGCTCTAGTTGTTCTCCACTACTAATCACTGTTGACAGCAGCTATAAAAAGTGTAATATATTCCTTTTCGAAACTAAATTTCAGCAACAAAAATTGGGCTCATCCTTCTCTGGTCATCATTGATACATACATACATACATACATACATACATACATACATACATACATACATACATGAGAGAGAGAGAGAGAGAGAGAGAGAGAGAGAGAGAGAGAGAGAGAGAGAGAGAGAGAGAGAGAATCAATTTTAAAAATGGAAGGAATGGAATACATGATAACTGAGTAAGAATATTATTTGCAGGCTACATTCCTATCCTATCCACCATTCCCCCATTTCTAATTCTTTTTCTTCCATGTCCCTCAGGCCCAAAGTGACATGCAGTGATCAGAAGAGAAGAACAAAGAAAGTAGACACTGCTGATTTATTTAGTGAGGACCAGATCAGGAAATTCTATAGCATGGCCCCAAGCAGTCTACTGAAGTGCGTATTAAATGCCCAATGAGACTCACCTCTGGGGCTAGAACGTGCAAGGAACGTGGGAATCGGGTGTATAAAGATGACACGGACCAATAAATGTCTCTTTTGCCTGTTGGTTTGCTTGCTTCACACCCTCTTTGCATTACACTATTCTTTTTAGGCATTATTAATGCTGCTCACACAAACCTAATGTCTAATTGTGTCTACTTTGGCCACCAAAGGAGAAGAGAGGAATTGTTGGGAAAGACCCTGGTTTGGGGAAAGATGGAAGGCAAAAGGAGAAGGGCACGGCAGAGGATGAGACGATTAGATAGTGTCATCAACACAGCGAACATGAATTTGAGTAAATTCCGGAAGACAGTGGAGGATACGGAGGCCTAGTGTGCTGTGGTCCGTGGGGTCATGGAGAGTCAGACATGACTCAGCAGCTGAACAACAACTACACCCGAGTTCCACAACCTTTTCGACTTTGTGTACTGGCAGGGCGGGGAGAGAGAGGATGGTTCCACGTGAGCAACGTGCAAATGCACACATGCACCCGGAGCACCATTGGTGTGAGTGGTGGACACTTGCCCTCACTGCTTGCACCAATGAAGTGTACATGCATGTGCTCACCCACTGTTCATGCAAGTGGGGATGCACGCCTGCCTGACACTTCCACAACCCTGTTCTGAATGGCTCAAGGCCCAAAGATGGGCCACAGCCCGGGGTTTGGGCCCCCCTGAATTATAGCCAGCTTTAAGACTCAGCTTTTAGCGTTCAGGAACTTGGGTGCAATTCACAGAGGGGCTATACCTCTTGATTCATCTGCATGTCATCCTAAAGACCTAAGGATTCCACCTCATGTTTTGAAAAGATGCAAACGGAGACTGTTGTGCTGCCAATCAGTTTGACCCCGGTTGTCCATTTGAGCGTGCAAACAATTCAAAGCACCATCGTTCACAGGGAAATATGGATGAGTATAATTATTCCCAATTAAAAATGATGGACCCTGTTGGCACATCCTGGAAGGCCTCAAGCCAGCTATTAAATCTTGCATCACAGAGAGCGCTTTCCGTTTGTCATGGGGATGAAGGGTCAAAGAAATTTAATATTCTCCCTCAAACAATGCATTTGGATTGGAGAAGGATCGGACTCAGCTTAGCAGCTTGGAGACAATTCACAAGGACAAAATCACGGACCCTTGTCCCCAAATCAGAAGACTCTTGATCACTGATCCAGGCCTGAAGTCAGAATATTTATTTATCACTTTGAAGAAAGGCTGCCTACATTTTGCTGACTGTGTGATTCAGCTCAGCTTTGGCTAGCTGAATAATTTCTCTTTGGTCAGTTAATCCTTCCTTTCTACATTCCCCCGTAAGTGTAAAAATTATCAGTGCGGTACTATTCTACACAGATTACAACACACAAGGAGGCTCAGTTGGAACTCGTCTAGGCATTTCTGGGCATCCAAGATAAGGTTAAATAAAATGATATTTATGAATGTACCACTTCCCAAACAGCTGCTTCCATGGCATCCTTCGTAAAACAGAAGGGCAAACAATATTTATTGAGCAGGTAAGCTGCAACAGGTCCCGAAAGGTTGCACAAAGCATGCCAGGAATGTGATGTACCGCCACATCTCCCATTATTCAGAAACGTTGAGTATACAACGAGCCTCTCAAATTCATTACAGGTGGTCCTCGACGTAGGACCCCAATTGAGCCCCAAATTTAAGGTTGCTAAGTGTGACATTGGTTCAGTGAAATTTGCCCCATTTTACGACCTTTCCTGCCATAGTTGTTAAGTGAATCACTTTCCTGCCATAGTTGTTAAGTGAATCACTTGTTACTAATCACCATTAGTAACAAGGTCGTGAAGTGAATCTGGCTTCCCCCATTGACTTTGCTTGTCAGAAGGTCGCCAAAGGGGATCACGTGACCCCTGGGACGCTGCAACCGTCATAAATATGAGTCAGATGCCAAGCCTCCGAATGTAAATGGTCATGTGTGAAAAATGTTCATAAGTCTCTTTTTTTTAATGCCGTTCGTAACTTTGAACGGTCACTGTGAACTGTCGTAAGTCAAAGATTACCTGTATTTCAAATTCTCATTTATATCCAGAATTAAAAAAAAAGGGCCACCTTTTTAAAAAAAAAAAACACACATACCGTACACGCTTAAGAAACACCAAAGTGCGGTGCCCGTACTGTTAAAAGTAATATTAACATTTTATTGATAAAGCATCCTTCCAAACTTCGTAGCCCAGCTGGGGTGAAATCCAGGAGCTATAACCTTAATTGATCTGAAACAATCAATTAAAAGGACATCGAGGCATTATTTCAGCTGGCATTACTTCATTGTCAACTCACAGCACAATAATATTTGCTCCAGAAGTCTCTGTCATTAAAATGTGTTGTTTTTTTTTCCTTTTGCAGCCACTTAGCGCCAGAATCTAAATCTATTGGGAAGCGTTTTCTATATCGCTAAGTTTCAGTGAAGGATATGATTAAAAAACCATTGACCCTGATCGCTAGGTTTACTTAAACCGTTAACAAAACTGAGGCTGGCTCTTAAAACATGGACTTAACATACATTCCTTCCCCCCCCCCCATTCTATCTTTTAAGCCGACACCCCCTTGTGTGCACACCCACATTGGGCAGCCTTCAGTTAAGCAACAATTGTGTGATGGTGTGTTAGGAAATCCACCTTCTGTAAAATGCCAATTTCACGCATCGGTGGGTCACCTGGATGACTCTGCGGGAGAAGTCTGAATCCAGGGGCTTCACTTCTCATCATCAGCTGGCAGTGGCGTTTTAGCACCAGCTAATGTTTATCCCCGGTTTGCCAGAGTTAAGTTTGTTGCTCTTGGATGGCAACTTCCTCCCGTGCTTCCCAGAGAATGCGCACGTTGTCTTCCGAGCTTTTGGACTCAAGAGTTAGAGAGAAGTTCTCTGAGGATGGACTCCGGTATGAGTCTGAAAGCTCGTAAGACTACATCTCTGGTCCCGCTGACAACCCAGACTGGATCCTGCAAAATGATCCTGGGATATGTATAATTCGTCTTCATTCGTGAAAATGTATGTCCACCAGAACTTCCAAGCATTTAGGAAGGACAGATCTATAAGGAAATCCCACCATCTCCTCCATCTCCTGAACTGGGATCCAGAAATCGTTGTGTACCATTAGAGCATTTCTACAAAGGGTTGTCTTGCCTCTCCCATCTCAGCTGTTCTTTGAGAAGAAGGAATGTCTCCATTTCTCTTCTCTCTGTCCGTTTCATCAACTTATTTCAGATATGAGAGGTTCCTGGTGGGATGCAGAACCCATAAATATCCTAAAATCGGTTCCAGCATCCAGATATGGTTTTTAGACAGCTATGGCAAAAATGTCTCTGCCGCTTGGTTCCAGGTGTCTCCCATAAACAAATCCATAAAATCTGGGTAAATAAATCCAATTCCAACCATTTCCCCAAATTGCTGCAGCTTGCAATTAAATTATTCCTGCCCATGTGCTCTCCTGCATGATAAGAGGTTTGGGGGGTGCACCAAATAGCAGATCACGTGTCTGCCTTTGCGTCCATGTGAACGGAAAGATAAGCTTCTTCATCCCACCGCCAGCAATTCAAAGACTGAATTTCTTGAGACTTTAGGAAAGGGCAAAAAGTGAGAGAAAAGAAAAGGCAGCTACAGTAGCAAAAGGTCTCTGTGTCAGCACACACACACACACATTAATGAATGCTACCTGACCAACTCAGTCATAATCAAACCTAAAACCTGGTTTTCGTTTCATTTATAAATATATTAAACATTGCTCTTTGCACAAGCATGTTTTACTCTTTCTTTTTTCATTAGGGATTTGAGTTCGGCTTTAATGTTTTAATTGATTTATTTGTCAAATTTGGGTACTGCCCACCTAATACTCAGAGTGACTCTGGGTGATGTACACTTAAAAACCTTATCTGTCTGTCTGTCTGTCTGTCTCTCTCTCTTTCTCTCTCTATCAATCTCTCCATCCATCCATCCATCCATCCATCCATCCATCCATCCATCCATCCATCCATCCATCCATCCATCCATCTATCTATCTATCTATCTATCTATCTATCTATCTATCTATCCATCCATCCCATCCACCCACCCACCCCCCCACCCACCCACCCACCCACCCACCACATCTATCTATCTATCTATCTATCTATCTATCTATCTATCTATCTATCTATTATCTATCTATCTATCTATCATATAGTTATATACATATAATGATATACAATATATGTGTATATATATGTATGTGTATGTGTGTATGTATATATGTATATGTATGTGTGTGTGTATAAAACATTAGATTAGATAGATAGATAGATAGATAGATAGATAGATAGATAGATAGATAGATAGATAGATAGATAGATAGATAGATAGATAATAAGATAATTATTATTATATCTATCTATCTATCTATCTATCTATCTATCATCTAATGTTTTACACACCCACATACATATGCATACACACACACACACATATATATACACAATATATTGTATATCATTATAGTATATAACTATATATTAGTAGGTTGGACTAGGTGATCTCCAAAGAAACTTCCAGAATCCAGAACTCTGGTCAAGTGAGGCCCGTGATCTGATTCTAGCAAAGCTCATTATTGTGTACAGTCAGGCTTTCTGTCTTCTCTGCCTGGGCAGATATGGAGTGAAGATGGTTGACAGGTGAGAACTTGAAGCAGCTTGCCTGACTGAGGAGACCGTTTCAAGGGTATTGCTAGGTTCACTCAGGAGAAAGGCAACTGACATTCAGAATGACTTCAATATTATCTTTCCTCCAGCCAGCCTCATCCTCACTGGGGTTTAGATGAGATTGTCACTCTCCCAACAAACCGAAAGCCATTCAGGGTCATAAAGTATCCCTTCTATCAAACCTCTCAACTTCTGGAAAGCTCTGGAGTCCTCTTGACCTCCAAGTTACCCCAAAGGGGCATTGTGTATATATGTGTGTGTGTGTGTGTGGTTAAGGTAGAAGTGAAATAGCTAGATCCAACCATTAGAAGACCCTTTAACGAAGAGCATGTTGCTCTATTTCAGTGATGCGAACCTCTTAGAGACTGAGTGCCCAAACTGCAAACCCAAAACCCATTAGCATCGTCGGGTGCAGGTGGTGGGTGTGGCCCAATGGCTGGTGTGTGGCCAATTGGGTGGGCGTGGCCCATTGGTGGGGCATGGCTGGGTAAACGGCAGACGGGTGGGACTAAAAAGTTCAATCAATCAATTCCAACTTTGCAAGATCTTTTTTTTTTCCCGGCGAGAGTTGAAATTAACTGATGAACCTTTTTTTTGCACACGGCGGCGGAGGCCTAAAGCAAAAAGGTTTTATAAAACCCAGCTGAAAGCCTAGGACTGGGGCAACGGCGTGCGTGCCCAGAGAGAGGGCTCAGAGTGCCGCCTCTGGCACCCGTGCCGTAGGTTCGCCACCACTGCTCTATTTGAAAAGCTATAGCGGGAGTTTAGCTTGAGACAGAACGTGGATCAATACTACTCACAGTAACTTGCGTGGTTCAGAGGCTGCGAAGCTCCTCTTTTATTTATTACAATGTTTTTATATCGTTTCTCATTGCCATGAATCCCAAGGCAGATTCACTCCAGGGTCACCAGAAATGGCCGAAGAGTCCACTGCAGCAAGAACGATGTCTAAAACCAGCGACCACGATGGGGCACGCAGTCGCTCCCCAAATGTTCTGTGACTTAAAAAAAATATGTTTATTTCAAATGACTGGCCATCGTTTGGAACACCTGTCCTTGGGTAGAAGCACCGGATTTAAATTCTATGCCATCTGGGTTCTGCGTTTCCTACCATCCTTCAGCCGAAATCAATAGGTATGATTGAGTTACTGCCATGTTGTTCTGTTATTTACCTTGGTCTTGGATTATATTACGTTAGGGATATATATGCGTACTCGGAAGGAAATGTGCTGTTCCTGCACAACCCTTATTAGAAAAAAAGCTCGGTAAATACATATATAAATAAATTAGTCCTCTCCAGAGAGAGACGGCAAGAGCAAACGTTGTAAATGTGTTGTGGAAATGTAAATGTGGTATTTTAATCCATAAAATATCAAGGGAAATGGGAAGTGAAGAATTCAGGCTGAGAGTCATACACCACGTTATAAATCAATGAAAAAGAAAGCCTGTCTCTCTCTTTTTTTTTGGCCTTAGCAGACTTAAAGCAGGTTCTCTCAAGAACTGAATCTTATAGCCATGGGTCAAAACCTCTTTTAAGGTTTTTGAGAGGATTTTGACGTACAACACACCCTGGCGCAAGACATATTTTATTTAAGCAACTTCAAAACATCGATCTAGAGGGAGAGAACTGCAGCAAAGAGTTGAGGATTCCAGAGCTTTTCAAATTGGGATATATATATATATATATATTCACAATTGTGCCAATCTGTGCCCTGAATGATACATAAACACACACACACACACAAAATATCTTGTGGAAAGGATATAAATGAATTTACAGCACTGTGATTTTGATTGCAGCAGGAGTTAATTTCTAGGAAGAGCGTGAAAGATTTTAGGTTTGCCACTTTGGGGAAAAAAATAAGAGCAAAAAAAAAAAATTGTGTGGTCAGGGATATCTGCACACAGAGAGAGAGACACACAAACACAGACACCATTTTTGGCTGTCCTTAAAAACTATCTAAGCTGGTCTGGGGAAAGTGGCTGCAGGCAACCTTGGGAAATCAAAATAATCCCTGAAGTAGACAGTAGAAAACTGAATGTTGTTGTAAATCACCAGGAGCTGAGTCTGATTTAAAGGCAGGGGGGGGGTAGGGAAGAGGAGCAGAGGGGAGGGGGAAGGAAGAGAGTGGAGTGGAGTGGAGAGGAGAGGAGAGGAGAGGAGAGGAGAGGAGAGGAGAGAAGGAAGAGTGGGGAGAGGAGAGGAGAGGAGAGGAGAGGAGAGGAGAGGACTGTATGACTTGGAGAAACATTTCACTGAATGATGGAACATAAGCCCTATATATGTAGCAACTCTTAGCATCAGCTTAGCAATGTGTAACACCAGTTGTCTTGGACAGATTGTGCCTTTCCTCTGCTCTTTGTTGCTGTTTGTTGGTTTGTTTTTTTAAAAAAAAACCTCTTGTCAAGAGGTGTTTATGACTTGTGTGCATCCACTTTTAGACAATGAAAGTTAAAAAAAAAAAAATACAAGTCATAGTCAAGCTGGCTGTATATTTATACCAACAGATTGCTAGCATCCAGACCATATGTGCTGTCTGCCACCATTCCATGCGCCTGAAGGAAAAAATAAACCAAAGTAAAAATGGAAATTGCCTAGAAAATGAACAGCGGATAAGGCCGGAGAGGAAGATTAGTCCGGCCAAATTACTGGAGTCCCCTCTGTGGTAGTTACGGTTTTTGAACCACTCACGGCAGTGGTCGTTTATATGTTATTGTCCTTTTTACAGCCCCTGTTATATATTTTTATTTTTTTTGGCATGGTGTTGACTTTGAGAAAAAGAACACAAGCAACACTTGTTTTAGAATGGCAGTGAGCAAATGGTGCTCGGAGCTGAGTTTCATTTTTTATTTGGACTGGAGGGAAGATTGGAGGGGGGGGGCTTGACAACTTTTAGTGGAAGTCCTTGGCTCTCCTTGCTTGGAATGACCAAAGATCTCCAGCTAAATTTGGTGAGGCTCAATTATTGTACCATCCACTCTAATGAAGCTACGGCAGATACCTCAAGACCCTTGAGGTCATCTAAGGTAGAGCTGGACGGAGGCAGGAATCTTTTCCCACAGTTTAATAAAAGAGAATTGGCTTTAGAAGTGGAACCACAACAAGATGCGTACAGCAGTGGAACATCTCCCTATAGAGGTTGTGGGTTCCAACTCTATAGAGATGCGAACCAGAAAAGAGAATAACATTTGGGAATGGAGAAGAGCGGCATTCCTGCATTTATTTGTTTATCCTTTCATTGGAATTGTATCTCACTTTGCTTCAAGGAATTCAAGATGGCTTCTCCGAGGATCTACTGTCATTTCAGCCCCTCAACAGCAATCCTCTGAGGTAGCTGAGGCTGAACTGGACCAAGTTATCCAGTGAGTTTCGATGGCTGTGGGACAAATAGAGTCGGGTTCTCCCTATTCCTATCCAGAATCTTTGTCATTACAGCACTCTGGATTTGAAAGTTTGGAGATCATCAATCTGAATGTCTGAATGTCTACTTTCATGGCACAATCTTCTCTCCATGGGTCTACCATCTATGGGTCTATCATCAAAATGAGAAATTTTCCACCGAAAAGATTCCACTTGGACAAGTCAACCTTCACCTTCTTGGATCTTTGCTTTCTTTCTTTCATTCATCCATTTGTTCATTCGTTCATTCATTCATTAAATTCATTCATTCATTCAATTTCTATGGCTGCTCTTCTCAGTCCACAACTTTCCTGTGACTGTTCTAAAATTGCAGATCCAGAGATTTCACAGCTCTGCTTCCCTCCCATCATGTAATATTAGTTCAATATTATGAGGTCTACGAGTACCGAGATGAACGTACTAATTAGAATTACAGTCATTTGTACAGTGAAGAATCCTTTTTTTTTTTTCCTGATGCAACCTTTTCCAGAAAACCTACTTCTCTGTCTTTGATTCAATTGCAAAAGGGGGGGAAATCCTCTTTCTGTGTGTCCTTTCTTTGTCCGAAATGCTTCTACTGTCACTACTAAGAGCCTCTAAGAAACAGTTGAAGAATTTCTTCTTTCCATGGGCATCTACAGGAGAGAAAAGTCAACTTGTGGCCACACTATCACAATGTGTGTGTGTGTGATGCTTACAAAAACCCCAGTAGGGCTTTGAACCCATGGATAAAGACACCATCTTGACTTTCTTGCAGAGATCCTGCCTGTCATACTAGATGGAGAAGATTGAAAGGGTCTTTGATCCCAGCTACATCCTAAACTTTTTCTTCAGTGAATTTGTTGGTTGAAACAAAAATATGGATCCACAGAGAGAAGTGGAAATCAGGTGTTGTTGTTTCATAAACATCCAACCAGAACAATTTACTGAAGCACACTATTTTGTGTTCACCTTTTCTTATAAAAAAAACAGGCCACATATTAAATAATAATAATGATGTCTGGGGATGTACTGCTTTAGGAAATGCACACATGTGTAACCCAAGCTTGTAAGGTGTGTGGCGTACAATCATTATTTATTAAAAGAGACAAATTAAATAATCAATCAAATTAAACACCCGCAACACACTGTTATATACTAATTTACAGAACTACAGATTGAATTAAATTAATCTATCCTGTTCGCAGGCACAAGAATATTAATCTAAGAAGGGCGCTCTTACAAACAATGCAGTCCTTTTTGACAAATCTAAGAATAGTCAGAAACATATTTGTGCAGTCAAAACAACAACAACAACCTGATACTTTCCCCCATATTTTCCCACCCACCGCAGTTGCAAGTAAATTATGAATGGGAAAAAGGAACTTCTGTTGGAATGCAAACGTACTATAAATGATGCTAATTTATGGGCTAGATACTTCCGAAAAGCTCATTCAAAGAGTAGAATAATTCTAATGGACATTTTCACTTTTTCGTGTTTACTTCCAGTAAGCAAACAGACAAATCAAAGAACTGTCAAGAAGGAAACCACAGCCCATCAAAACTGGTAGGGCAAACTGATTGACAGTCCTTCCTGCCCAGGTGGGTCTTATCTCCATCTCCATCCTTGAAGGCTCATCCCATTAGTTCTGGTCTTACCCTCTGAAGCAAGTGAGATGTGTCCTCAACGATGTGACAGCCCATCAGATATTTGAAGACAGCTTTTGTATCCCCCTTTGACCTTCTCTTCTGCAAGCTTAACATGACTAGCTCTTTCCATCATTCCTTGTAGATTTTTTGTTTCCAGTCCTGTCGGCATCTGGGTAGCCCTTTTGTGGGCTTGATTCCTCTTCTCTGGACTTTGTAGTCCTTCTCTGAATTTGGACTTGCTCCAATTGATCAAAGCCCCCTTTAAATTGGGCTGTGGAGACCTGAAGGTGGTTTGAACCTCCCTCACGGTCCTTTTAACCTTTAGCACTTTTACACACATACTTTCTATTCTGTGGTTATTGGGAATGCATAATTATTACTTACTGTTACTATTTACACGTGCAGAATGAAAGGAGGGGAAGTGACATACAGTAAGCAACTTAAAACAGTTCATTGAGTGACCATTTGCAGTTACAACGGCACTGAAAATGTGACTTATGACCATTTTTCACACTAGCAGCATCCCATGGTCACGTGATTTACATCCGGATGCTTGACAATTGACTCACATTTATGATGGTTGCAGTGTCCCGGAGTCATGTGATCCCCTTCTGACAACGGGGGGAAGCCAGATTCACTTAACAGCCATGTTACTACTAATTTAACTTCACTGATTCACTTAACAACTGTAAAATGGGGCAAAACTCACTTGGCAAATTTCTCCCTTGGCGACATAAGTTTTGGGAGCAACTGTAATGCCCTTTGGTTGCCGTTGGGTTTTCTCCTGCATGTTCTCTGATCTTTTGGTAAAACATGGTTTCTTTCGAGCTATACCTGAGATCAGAGAATGGGGAATTAGGATAGCTACTCCCTTTGGTAATAAGCAGCATAAACTCGCTTGGTTAACCAGATGCTTGTTGCAAAAGATGAACGGCATCAAATGATGGAAATGATTTTTAGCCCAGATCTGTCCCTCACAAACCATATTAGCCAGAGACGGATCCCTATCTTACTGATGGATGAACTGTTCTGATTGTCTTTAGTCATTTCTGAGATAATGGATCAAAAATATCTGAAGGGGAACCCAGCTGTGGAAATCATTGCACGATCCTGAACAAAGGTGACCTTCTGGGATGAAAGATTGATGCCAAGATGCCGCTCAAGCTCTAAATATGAACTCTGAAACCAGTTAAAAGTCTACATCCATCATGATTTTGAATTACCAATATATTTTTATAAGTACGCGCTAAGAACCACCGGGCAGAACAATCCATAATGGAATAGCAGCTCTTTGAGCAATCACTCAACGTGATTCAGTGAGGACCAGAAGAAGAAGGAAACATTTTGACAGAGAACAATTGTGCCCCTTCTACTCTATTCTCAGAACCCAAACAAGAAATCCAATTCTATATATTTTATACATCAATAAATGGAGCTTTGCTGGTACCTGAATCATGCTGAAAACTATTTAGATGTATGGCATGGAATATATCCATGAACACTGGAGAAACACAAGGATCTTCTCATGTGGAGATTAAATACAAAGTGGCACCATCCAAGAATTTTATCATTGAATGGATAATGAATATTTTGACCTGGCTAGCTTTAATCTTTTGGTGTTTTTTTTTTTAAATAGCCTCAGTTGCATACATATGGAGATGCTGGCGTTAATGGGAAGCAGACATCTGGAAACATGGATTGAAGCATGCAGGGGGAAAAATCACATTGCCCATAGAAAAGCAGATCTTGGAAGACAAGAGTATCAATCAAGTCTTCTAGCTGACTTGGTGGCTTTCTACTTATAGGGACATATAATATGATTAAGGAAGGTGTCATTGTGAATGCCTGGGACATGACATTGTGTTTTTTTTTTTAAAGAATCCTTTTGGCGTGTCTATGGAGATTCTCAATCATCCCAAGTCATGGTTGTCCCAAAGGTGCTTTTTCCAAAAGGGAACTGGACTTTCTTGTTTGTTTGTTTGTTTGTTCGTTTGTTTGAAAATATTTCGCTTCTTATCCAAGAAGCTTCTTCAGAACTTTTTAAAGAAAAAGAAACAAGGAAGTCCAGTTGCCTTTTGGAAGCACTGCCCTTGGGACCATCTTTTTGGAGTAACTGAAGAGAAGTTTGGTGATTAGATTATTCTATGAGTGGCAGATGTCCACCTTGAAGATGCAAAGCCCAACTGGCAGCACCTAAAGTGATCTTGAACAAAGCTAAGCAGGCTTGGAACTGGTTAGTACTTGGGCGATCACACTAGATTTTGCAATAAATTCTGATTATCACACTAGAAACATTATCAGAAATTGCAACGGATTATGATTTATCGCCCTGGATGACCCACATTTATGGGAAAGAGATCCTAGGTCAATTCAATAATTTAAAAAAATCAAACTTTTTAAGGAGAGCTGAAGGCTGCTGCGTTGTTGAGAAGTTCAGATGGTTTCAAATAGTACTGTACCCTTACTTGGATTACACTGACCTGTATTGCTATCTTTGCATATATAGTTGCACAAAACTGGGTTGCCTATATATTAGTAAATAGCCAAGAGTCAATCCGATTGTGGTGGGCACAAATCAAATCAACCAACCAAGCCTTGGGTTGGCAATATTTGCAGTCTGTTCCAACGTTCTAAGCCCCTTTTGATTAAATAGTTAAAAACAATAGGTTGTCAGACTTAATGACAATGTTTCACTATCAGAAGCATATCTGTGTGTCTGTCTAGCTCATCACATCTTCTCATCAGCAGGTGGAAGGAAAGAATTTTCAGCCAGGGCTTGAAGAAAATCTCCCTAATTTTCAATTCTGTTGGGCTTCTTTTCGTTTTCATAAAAAGTGAGTCAATGGAGGGATTAGCCAGGGGAACTCATTTCGTGAATTTAAATATGCTAATGAGGCTGACTTAAGTTTCATTACTCTGAGGATTTATCAAAGCAAATCAAACCACTGTGTTGACTCACCAATTCCCAAAGCAAACTCGGATGGCCTTTTCTTTCTGCTGAATCCAAAAGCACATAACTTCCATTTGCTCTGCAAATACCAATCTCCCCAGACTGGTGACTCTGCACCTCTGGGTACTTCTCCAGTTGGACTGGATCACCCCAGAAAAATAGATCCAAACTAGCTCTGTGTGATGTCTCCCTTGAACGACTCCCCAGATTCCTCCTCAGATGTCAGCCCTGGCACGTCAAGAACTGAGCTGATTGATGGCTCTGAAGGGCCGGGTGGAAGGAATTTGGTGGAGGCTTCAGCTGAGGAAAGTTTGCAGTGGCCGACGGCCAGCGAAGAGGAGGAGGAGCTGCCTTCTGCACCTCCTCCAAGAACACGTAGGGCAGAGAAAAGGCAGGAGCAGAGAAGGTCAGCCAGAGTACTTGAGAGGAGAGGGCCTGCCTGTTTTCATGTAAGAAAACTAGCAAGTTTTCAAATTTTTGCTATCATATCCTACAACTTTCCTCGAGTCCTTGAAATGTTTTTTTTTCAGAGCTGACCTACCTCAAAGGGCTGAAAGCTCATGGTTCTCTTCCCTCCCCTCCTTCCTGGGAGAAAGTTGCTATGTCTTAGTGCAAACCTACCTTACAGAAAAGTTGCAAGGGGTTGCCACCGGTCTGTAAGATAGCAGATGGTCTTTTCTGTTCTTCTATTGGAACCACTACGCTGTGCTATCATAACATAAATTAATACCGTCCATGTTATGATCCGACATGAAACAGCCTCTGTGTTCCTTCTGAATAGCCCAACCACACATTAGCATGTATGAAAGTCTTCACTTAACAGCCCTCAAATTAAAGCTGAACCATTCATGTTAGCAAAAGGAATAATCCCCAATGCTCTCAACAAAGGAGTTCATTATCAGTTAATGAACAGTTCAACATTATATCATTAGAACAAAATTTGTGATTGATCAGTTTAAGTATCAATTGCTTCTGGTAATTAAACGTCTGGTCTCTGTGGATGGGGTGACAAATTGTAATGTTGAACTGAAGTGGCCCACCAATTAGTTCTCAGTTGCTAGATGTTTCAAGATCTGAATTCAAGTGCCCACAGCTTTGTCCTCTCGAGTGTGAGCCCTTTGGCTACACGAGGATTCGGGGAGCATTTTCTGCAGAAAGAGCAGTAATGCATTGCAAGACTGACAATTAGTGGACTTTCACTCATAAAGCGGCATGTTTTCTCCACAATGCATTTTGTCTTCACAAAATTTGTCATCTGCCAAGCTAGATCTGCTTGACTCATTGTGGATGAATATGTTCGCCAATAATTGTATGGATATTGTGACACAACTTCACGCACAGTTCTTAGATGTTCGGGTTGACCTTGCCCTGGAGCGGTGTTTCTCAAACCTTGGCGATTTTAAGAGAGGAAACCTCAGCTCCCAGAATTCCCCAGCCAGCATGCTTTAAGATGCATGGACTTCAACTCCCAGAATTCTTTAGCCATCATGCTTTAATTCCCTCTACAGCTTATTGGTTGGGGAATTCTAGAAGTTGTAATCCTCCCATCTTAAAGTTGCTAAAGTTGAGGAACTCTGCCCTACAGACATTTTTCTACTGAATTAGATGTTTTCTACATTTTCTCTAATATATGCATTTGTGTTCAGCTTCTTTGAACAGTGATCTCTGTCTCAAAAGTATGGGTCTCAACAGACATACATGTTCTTTAAATTTTCCTATATATTTACTGGTTCATATCTCAAATATTATGAATATAACCGTTAAAGTAGACTCATTTCTCCATCCATTCCAGATTCAGGACAATGTCCTTGGAATGTCTACCATAACATTTTCATTTTTTTCCTCCAGATTATTTATCCTTTCGTCTACATCATATATGGTCAAATTCCCCTCAAAAAGCAAACTTGATGAGCTGATACTTATTTTAGGAAATGTATTTTTTGACGTTCCACTTGTGGATGTCTAAAATAACAAGCAGTTCAAAATACAAAGACATATATAGGGGGGGAAAATCAGACATGAACAAACATAGCTGAATAAAATAAAAACTCACAAAACTATCACATCCATAATCTATAAAAATACAGCTTCAGAAGCAACTGAACCAAGTAGACTAAACAAATAGAATATAGAATAATATGGTTGGAAGGGACCTTGGAGGTCTTCTAAACCAACCCCCTGCTTGATCAGGAGACCTTATACCATTATACCATGAATGGTTGTCCAATCTCTTCTTAAAAACCTCCAGTGATGGAGCATTCACAGCTTCTGGAGGCAAGCCGTTCCACTGATTAAATGTTCTAAGTGTCAGGAAATTTCTCCTTAGTTCTATGTTGTTTCTCTCCTTGTTTTGGAACATAGGTTGACCCCCTTTTTTTTGCAGCAGCCCCTTAAATATTGGATCACTGCTATCATGTCTCCCCTGGTCCTTCTCTTTGTTACACTAGACTCAATCATTCATCATATGATTTAGCCTTAGATGCTGAGATCTTAATCAGTGGTACTGGTAGTTTAAGCTACTGAGAGTCCAGCTTAGTTTGCAAACCTTGCAAAACAAATAAACGAACAGAATGAATATAGGCAATTCTATAGCAAATTTAATAAGAAGGAAAGCGAAGATGTTGTAGCATTTAATTGAATTCTCATTTTTTTTTCCTTTCTCCCTCATGCCCAACCAAGTTCTCATCAAATGAAGTAGCATTAGTCATTAAATATTAGCATTTCTGTTTTTTTCTTCCTTTTTTCAAGAGCTGTGCTTTTCTGACTTGTTCAGAGGTGATTTGAAAGTCAGAGACAAAATAATTGCTAACTTCTCAGAAAGTTATAATCGAGACATGAGCCACAGCCTTCCTTATCCATATGAAATAGCTCTTCCAGTTGTTTTCTCTGATTATATAATCCTGGAATGTGGCCAACCCAAAAGCGAATTTAATACATTCACATTAATAACATTTATACATTACAAATGGTGGGGGGGAGGGGGGGAAAGCAGGCACCATGCAGGTGGTGTGATTCATCTCCCAAAGTTATGTGAACCAATTAGCATGTTTTAATTAGGGGAAACAAACTGCAAGGTAACGGAAAGCATGACCCTTGAATTTATTTTCTCTTCTCCTCTGAACTTCAAACAAGCTTGTCTGCTCCTCAGTCCAGGAGCTCATCAAAAAAGGGATAATTTTGAACGACCCTAATATTGACAGGCCTAATGTTAGACTGCAAAACTGGGGCTCCGTGAACACCAGATTCAACTCCCACTATATGTAAATGGAAATTAGGTTGCATCTCCCACACGTTCAGAGTCTGATCTGTTCAGGGCTATTGATAAAAGAGAGCATCTCGGTCCGAAGGTTTTTTATCTTTTTTTGACAAGAACCAGGAGTGAAGAGACAGTGAGGACAGTTCCCAGCTCTGTCAAGAAAGATTCCTAAAAACTCCAGGTCTTTTGGAAGCGCTTCTAGAAGATCAGGGGATTCTGAGTGTGATTTTTGATACCATGCTTTGGTTTGGAACAAGAAATCCTAGCCATACTTGAGAATCTGCTGCCACGTGGCGTAGCAATGAGCACAACTTCAAGATGGGAGAATGTCTCTTCGTCAGGATTGAATGGTTAGAGTCTTCATCGCCTCCGAGGTTGTTTTCCTGCAAATGTCTTCTTATTCCCAAGCTAGGAAACATTATCAATACACGAGGGAGTGAAGTTTGCTGGTTATTCATATCAGGTAGTTTGCCCTGCCAGTCTTGCTTGATTTTTTTCTTCTTCTTCTTGATAACAGTTTTGTTTCTTCGTTTTTGCTTCCTCCATACCTGAATGTAGGCTTTAAAGAGATGAATTCAGGGCTGTTGGTATAGTCAGGCACAAGGAGTCTTTGCTGAGTTCAAAAGACTGAAGAGTTTATTGTTGCTGCCTATACAGAAGAATCTGGTCGACCAACAGTCAAGAGATAAATCGGGGCTAGATAAAAGTCAATTCATGAAGTGCTGGACTTGCGTCTCTTGTGGAAACGCAATGACTCCAAACTGATGTCGTGTTTAACCCCACCTTCCAGCTCATCCCTGTCCTCTGCAACAGGTAGTCTCCCTTGACTTTGGGTTGAAGATTTTAAATGGTATGTAAACATGATTGATCTCTATGTGTTTATTGATGGCTGATCTGTCTGCCCAGTTTTAGGAATTGATTATCGTGGGGGTTTTTTACTTGACTTGGTCTACAACCTCAACCATTTCCCCATTCAGATTATGAATGACTTTGTCTATGAACTGAGAGATTAAAGAATTTTCAGCAGCAAAAGGCAGGCAGCTATCAGGTGACGAGAATGAGAAATATGGTTAGAAAGAACCAAGCAAAGACAAAAATCACAAGCTTGATTGAGCAGCACATCCAAGATGTTTTTGAAGAATGGGTCAAATAGACCGTTAAACTAATCAGAGTTAATACTTCCTGTAGAACAACATGCCTGAAGACCTTGCAAATACTAAATCTATCTTTTATAAGCAGAGTTCTCTGAATGCCAATAAATATTTAAGCAGTCAAAAGGTCAGGCCTTTTTCTTCTTTTTTTCCAACCATGGATGTCTCTTGAGCTCTCAGGGAAGCTGGAGATGTTAATTCAAACTGCTAGCCACCATAATGATGCATTTGAATAATTCCTTTTTGAGTGTTAGAAATCTAAATATTAATACACCAACATGTATCTGAGAGGGTTCCTTTATAACGCATTTGGGGAAAAAAATGCCCAGGGATTGATTTAACTCACAAAATATGTTATTTGATACTGGACTTTCAAAACTTATGGGTGGAATAGATAGACTGAAACTCTTAAAAATAAATGCAATGAGATAAGAACTTTAAAAAGATTTAAAATCTAAAGCCTAAATTCAACTAAGCTTAAGTTACAGTTAATTGTGTAGTGAAGTCCTTGGTGCTGTCTGAGCTTGGCTGTTTGCTTGAAGACCTTTCATTACCCAGCTAGGTAACATCATCAGTATGAATAACTGAATCTATGGAATTCACCTTTTCTACTACCTAGGGCAGGGATAGGCAACCTTGGCTCTTTTATGACTCGTGGACTTCAACTCCCAGAATTCCTGAGCCAGCGTGGCTCCGCTTGGAAACCTCTCCCTTTCCCCTCAGCATGGCTGGCTCAGGAATTCTGGGAGTTGAAGTCCACGAGTCATAAAAGAGCCAAGGTTGCCTACCCCTGACCTAGGGTAACCTAAAAATAGAGGGAGATTAATCTAGTTCTACCCTTTGGCCAGAGAGAGAAGAAATGCAGAGATTCTGACATTGTAAATGTGTTCTGTTGGAACAAAAAGCCACATATAAATCAAGGAAATATATAACTGCTGCTGGTAAGTATGTTCACTTTCAAATCCTGGAACCAGGAATGGAGGAGAGATTTGTTCACAGTATAATTCAGCCTTTCCGATGCTAGATGCACTGAGTTCAAATGTCAGAGAAGCCCTACCAGTTTTAGGAGAAGGAAAATGCAGATTCATTCCAACGAAATCCAAGATCTTGCCATTTTGTTCTTAATACCAGATATAGCCTTCAGTTACAGGAAGAGACACAGGGAAGCTGGGCCTAATCATAAAAGCAGATCAATAGCGGTTGTTATTCTGAAGGTGAGTTGCTCTTGAGTAGATATATTCAAGCAAAGACTGGGAAGACATTTATGAAGGAAGATTTGACTTGGATTCCTCATTTCTAATTGAGGTGATGTTAGGCACGAAAGATCAGGTCCAGAGTGAAGGCCCAGTTAAACTGATTTATTGCTACTCATTCCTGTGCATAGGAATCTTCTCAACTAACACTTGGCACCTGCTAGGAGTTAGATAAGGATCAATGGGATTCAAGGAAAGTTAGACTTAGTCCACTTGTGACTACATAAGGATTCTAGGCTGATGCCCCTTTTCACCCTACCCCCAGGTTGTGCCACTCTTTTCCCTTACAGGTAGCGCTGGAAAGCCTTTATGGAATCTTCCAACACTGTGATTCTATAAACTTGGGTATTCTTATTTTTAATTTTTTGGCAAATAACAGCATAATCGGTCACTTTCCATTTTCTCTGATCCCGCTGGATGCTGGTGTATTTTACAGCAGAAACAGCAACCCCCAGACACAGAAACAACCAACTCTTCCCACATTTGTGAGTGTGTGTTCTTTATAATGGGTTTCCTTCCCCTAAATAGTCAGCCAGGTTCTTATTAAATGTTTATGAGAAGCTTGTAATGAAAACATGCTGGCCTTCATCACTTTCTACTCAAGACACCTTGATTCCTTTTCCCTGTAGCTGTTTATGTCACATCAAAACATTCTTAGATTTCTTCTTTATTAAAGGCATCATTATTTACCCCCGTTGCCTAAATTCCATCCTTCTGACACTGATGATTTATCAGACCTGAAAAAGATTGAAACTTTTCTTGCCTTGTGCATCCTCATTATTTTCTGATAGTCGTCTCTCAAAACTCATTCCTTCCCTCACCCCTGCTTTACAGTTGACATCAATCTCCACAACATTTTGCTGGTAACACATAGTTGCCATCCATCTTCAGATTGTGTGGTTTGTTAAATACCTCTGGGGACGGTTTGGTGCAAAGGTGCAATTGTCGTGATGTGTAAAACGCTTGTTTGAACTTCCACCTCTACTTAAAGAGCAGAAGACTTATTGATTGTCGCGGGAGACACCCGGGACATTCTCACAGGACAAACTGAATCCAAAATTAAGTCATGTGGCTTCTCAAGAAGATGTCTGGCCTTTGTATTGTTAACAGGAAAGATGTCAGTCTTCTCTGAATGTGACCTCAGGATCTTCCTTATTGAGATAAGGAAATTTGTAATTCATCAGACTTGAAAGAACTTCATTGTCAGTTTGGAAAATAGTGTCAGATTTGGAAAGGTGCACGTTTCTGGGAATTGACGCTTACAGTTTTTGCTTGCAAAGCACAGATTCACACGTGCTATAGATAATAATAACAACAACAACAACAACAACAATAAAGTTGGAAGGGACCTTGGAGGTCATCTAGTCCAACCCCCTGCTCAGGCAGGAAACCCTATACCATTTCAGACAAATGGCCGTCCAGTCTCTTCTTAAGAACTTCCAGTGTTGGAGCATTCACCTCTTCTGGAGGCAGGTTGTTCCACTGGTTAATTGTTCTCACTGTCAGGAAGTTTCTCCTTAGTTCCAGGTTGCTTCTCTCCTTGACTATTTTCCATTCGTTGCTTCTTGTCCTGCCTTCAGGCGCCTTGGAGATATTTCTATGGCCATATGAACCTGTTCTGCATCTTAAATAAAAGCGGGCAGCTGTGCACATCAGCCTTCCTCAACCTGATCACCTCCAAGTGGGTGGCCCTCAGCTTGCAGAGTTCTCAAAATGTATGGTCCTCTTGGTTGGAAATTCTTAATGCTGGAAACCAGCATAATACATCTTGAAGTTTCATTAATAAACTCACCTTCACCTTCCTTACGGGAATTCTGCTAACCTATCTGCATGGAAATATCTGCTGTAGATTTCACTCCAGGCTAAGAAGGAGGCTCACTTGGCGTCACATCTTCAGGGAGGGCTGGCTGACCTGTGTGACATAATGGAAAATTAAGACATTATTTACAGAAAATTAAGTAAGAGAGAAAGGTGAAGATAAACCAGCAAAGTGTTTTAGGCCAGTGTAATTCCTGACTGGGTCAGCAAAAAGCTTTTAAGGCAGCACATCTTTAACCAAGACAATCCAGGTAGAAAAGTACTTGACAGTTGCTTTGGAATCTTACATTTTGAGCAACCAATTGCTAGGCTCTGTCACCACAGGAAAAAAAACAGAGCAATATCCAACATTTCACTCTGTGTGCACAGTGTAAGGGAAGGAGATCTTCCCAATGCCTTCTTTGTTTGGTTTCTCCTTCTTATGAGCAACATTGGGGGAACATCCTGAATGACAGATTCAGAGGAACAACTCAAGAACCACAAGAAGCTGATATGACACCATATTTGCCTCAGCAAATAGCCACCTAGCAGACATACCTGGAAAAGAAACACTGTGAAATAACAGGTCTTCAGCACTGTGAAATATCAGGTCTTCAACACTGTGACCTATCAGGTCTTCAACAGTGGTCAATTATGTTCGATGTTATTGGAGGAGATAGCCAGAAGTCTGGACCTGTTTTCCATTGATAGGAGAAGCATTGTAACACTCTATGTGTTTTTGACATAGCTATTTTATTCCATTCGCAGACTCTCAAAATAATTGGAAATTGCTGAATTTCAGCACTGTGGCCTAGAGAAGGACTCCAGGGATGAGAAAGTTTCTGGGCTACCTACCCATATTTTTCCTTTGGGGCCACAGCCTGCCCATTCATACACTGGATAATGGATACCGTTGTCAAACTGTCCCTGTAATCGAAAATATAGTGTTCAGCTGAGATCTGGTCTTCCACATTTCAGCTCTTTTGAAAAAGCTGAAATGTTGCCCTGTTGCTCCATTATGAACTTTGGAAGTTTTGTTTCCCCTGGACCAGGAGAGCTATGATGCTTTAGATTGGCAGGTCAGCTTCCCAAGACCCAAACTCACAAATTAAATCTCATCGCCCCGAATGGTACCACTTCACAGTGCTTCTTTTGCAAGGATGTCTGCAGGAAAAAAAAGTCTTTTCTCTGCACTTAAGGAGAAACTGGGCAAAAAGTATAACCTCTCCAAAGACAGAGAGATAAAAGAGCTTCACAGATGAAAGCGTCAAAACAAGAAAAAATATATTCTCCTTAAAAGGTAGCCAAAAAAAAAAAAAAAAAAAAGCAAAACTCCAGCAGAGAAAAGTCCAACTGAGCTGGTAGGAGAACTTAGCAAGAAAAAACAGTCCATAAGAAACCAAATGATGTTGTGTCAAAATCCATGCTTCGGATAAGTAATTTCCTATCAAATGAATAGTGTGTTGCATAAAACACCTAGGAGAGAAAAACTGGATATAGACAATGAAGGTTTGCAACCTTTTTTGGGGGGGTCTTTCTTTCTTCTTTTGCTCTTCTATGTTATCCTCATTTTTTCTCTTCAATAATTTCAGACACCAGCGATGACTGCACTGTCACTCCTGTTGAGGTAGGTCATCGCTGGAAGGTTGATGATTCATTAGTATGAAGACAAGTTTGATTGCATGAGACCCCAGAGACCTTTTTTTTTTCCCATTCCTTGTTGGCCTCCAATGTGTAAGTTTACTTTTTCGGCAAGGGGTAATACATTTACAATATCCAAATTAGAATCCCTGCTTCTAAAAAAAAAACTACTGCTGGCTTCTCTGCTAGCTTCCTTCCATCCATGGCTGTTTTCTGCCATTCCATTTTCATCAGATGTATTTCTTTTCCTCGTCCCCCTTTCTAAAGTATTAGATCTCAATCAGCTCCTCTTACATATGTTGGACCACGGTTCTTATTATCTCCCGATGGCAAGTGGTTCTTCTGCCTGCAAATGATGATCACTGTAATCCAAGATACCTCCAGAAAATCTTTGGGGGGGGGGGAAGGACTTCTTCTCTAGAAGAAGAAGAACCACTTCATCTTCCATATTAGTTTTCCAGCATTTTTCAAATAGTTTTATTTCCCCCCAGCGTTCCTTCAGATTTGTATTAGCTTTGTAATGGATCATAAAAACAGACGATGCCCAAGAGAGCTGGCATAATCTATTTGCCCATTGTTGTTTGGTTACACTGAAATTTTCCTTTCGCAGGTGGGAGGGGAAGACTGCCTGATTTCCACAAAAGAAAGCCCTAGATATGCAAATGAAGATTTAATTATTCATGGCTTCCTGGAGTATATCACCAAAATGATATCAGTAGTGCTACTGAACCGTATCAAGCTCCTTCAAAGTCTCTGTGGGAAAGAACTCATTAACTCCTTCTTGGAAGAGCTGGATTGTGCCAAGCAACTGATGGAAAACCCCAGAGATGCTGTGATGAAAAACCAGGAAGTAGTTTCCATCAGGTTTTAGCTTTCCCACCCCCCCAGCCCCCTCAGGTTTTTGCTTTGTTCACAGAATAAGGTAGACCTCGTGTAGTTCTTGAATCTTAAGTGCTTCAAAGAGCCGGTCCTGCTGTTGGACAAAGTGCTGTATTTGCCTTAGGCAGATCTGGGACGTCACGAATCAGCTCCATGATAATGATCTCCACATATTTCCTGCTTTAGATGGTTTAAGCCACTGTCTTCTTTGCTCCCAGATAAGAGAAGAAACTTGCATGTTCTTCATCTATGCTGTTGAAAAGAACTAGGCTGAGTTTGGCCTAATGGAGAAAGGAGGAACCTCGTGGTTTTGACAGAAGGGAGTATTTGCAGCTCAAGGTTAAACTGTGGTGTTCTCCTTGAGCTTGGTGGTTGCCTGCAGATGTTTCAGGACCAAGCTAGGTAACCTCTTCAATCCAGTGATGCTTTTATTAGAAGCATAAGAAGCACTGATGATGCTACCTAGTTCAATAATGAAACATCTGCAAGAAAACCACCAAGCTCAGGGAGCACCAAGGATCCTACAGTCCTCCTCCTCCTCCTCCCCCTCCTCCTCCCTTCTAGCACTGATAATGTTACCTAGTTTGGGTAATGAAACATCTGCAAGAAAACCACCAAGCTCAGAGAACACCAAGAACCCTACAGTCCTCCTCCTCCTCCTCCTCCTCCTCCCTTCTATGCACTGATAATGTTACCGATTTGGTCATGAAACATCTGCAAGACAACCACCAAGCTCAGAGAAACACCAAGAACCATACAGTCCTCCTCCTCCTTCCTGCCTCCTCCTCCCTTCTAGCACTGATAATGTTACCTAGTTTGGGCATAACATCTGCAAGAAAACCACAAGCTCATAGAACACAAGAACCATCAGTCCTCCTCCTCCTCCTCCTCCTCCTCCCTTCTAGCAACTGATAATGTTCCTGTTTGGGTAAGAACATCAAGAAAACCACCAAGCTCAGAGAACACCAAGAACCCTACAGTCCTCCTCCTCCTCCCCCTCCTCCTCCCTTCTAGCACTGATAATGTTACCTAGTTTGGGTAATGAAACATCTGCAAGAAAACCACCAAGCTCAGAGAACACCAAGAACCCTACAGTCCTCCTCCTCCTCCTCCTCCTCCTCCTCCTCCTCCCTTCTAGCACTGATAATGTTACCTAGTTTGGGTAATGAAACATCTGCAAGAAAACCACCAAGCTCAGAGAACCCCAAGGACTCCACCTCATGTTTCTGCTGTTGTCCAGTATCTCGGATTGACTCTTTTCTGCTCTAACATGAAACTGAGATTCATGCCAGACCTTTCTCAGCTTTCTACCAACCTTCTTAGTTATCCTCCCTACATGGCCCTCAAATGTTGTTGCCTAATCAATGGAAAATGTCCAACCTCACCTCCCAGCGAAGTTGCCGCCTCACCAGATGGAGGATACTCTCAGGTGTAATTTGCCATCTTTCTCTTCTGTATTCCTCTCTCCCTTCTGTTGTAATGAATTTTTACAAGTAAATTAAATGAGCTTTTTCCCCCTCTTAAAATACACATCTACAGAGGACCTTTGATTTACATCCGCTACAAGGCAACAGAAGCTGACTTCTCTACTTAAAATTAATCAGCCATCCATTTGCATGTTCACTGTCTCAACTGGAAACCCCACTTCCCAAAAGTGACTTTATAAAGATCAAAACAAACTAAATCAAAAAGAAATGAAATTTATCTGAGAGATGTTCCGACAGGTGGCAAGGGAAATTTAGACTATACTAGGATAATATCCCCAGATCCTAAGGGAGACATTTTATGTTTTGCTATGTCTATAGAATTCCAGCTCAAGAAACTTGTACCGCTTGATCTAATTGCTGGGTTCAAACAGGAAGAGGCAGATGGAAGAAGAAAGATAGATTGCCTACATAATCTCTGAAAGATTCCCAGTGAGGCTATTCCAAAAACAGAGCTTGAAATACAATCACAGAGATTATCATTTTGACATAAAAGTGCCATGCTGCATGCATTACGACTCCAAATATTTCCTCACCCTGTTCCATGCCACATAATAAATTCAGAATTCCCAGAGAATGGTACTCAGTGTGTAATACCAGAAAGAAATGTTTCTGTTTATTTATAGGAAATTCCCCTCACAGATATACATGCAGAAATGCATTGATTGGAAGCAAGCAATTTCTCTCAAGTGAGGTTTAGCAATGTTTTATTTTGAAATTGGTTGCAAATGATCTGTATTACACAATTTGATCCCATACCACATTCCTTCAGCTGAGAGAAAAGAGCATCAACCCAGTTGTAGATTCACTGTTATGGACTCTCCTAAGTGGCATTTAATTGGAAAAGCAAACATTAACAACAGAGAGCCAGCCTTCCTTCCTTCCTTCCTTCTTTCCTTCCTTCCATTCATCCATTCATCTTTCTCCTTCCTTCCTTCCTTCCTTCCTTCCTTCCTGCCTGCCTGCCTGCCTTCCTTCCAATATTCATCTTCTCACTGAAGATACCTGGTGGATAACTTTTCAAACTATGGTCTCTGAACTTGGTTGTTTTCTTGCAGATGTTTCATTATCCAAACTAGGTAACATCATCAGTTCCACTGATCAGCATTGATGATGCCACCAAGGTTGGGTCATGAAACGTCTGCAAGAAAACAACCAAGCTCAGAGAGCACCAAGGACCCCACAGTTCTCCTCCTCTTCCTCCTCCCCCCTCCCCCTCCTCCTCTCCACACACCCCACTTTCTTCTAGCACTGATGATGTTACCCAGCTGGGTCATGAAACATCTGCAAGAAAACAACCAAGCTCAGAGAGCACCAAGGACTTCTCATATCAACTCTGAGCTACAAATATTCTCCTTTTATTAGTTCTCCAACTCTATTGTCTTTCTTCCGCACCGTTATTTCACTCACCTGTGGGTTTTCCTTTCCCTCCAGCCAGTATTCCGATCACAATTAGAAAGGTAACAATAGCTCTACAACACTCCACTGATAGCGCTAGTTTTACTTTGGCCACTGTCCATTAACCTTTCTCATGTTCAGCCACTTCTCTTTGTTTGACTTAATCTCCTCTGCTGTTGAATGACAACCTTTTTATTTACGGAGGAGAAACATCAGTGAGAAGGATGCTGTCCAAAACATGTGAAATCAGAACTTGCATTCTATTCCAAATTAGTCAGAATTTAACCCGGGCGTTTTAGATAGGATTTAGACAAACAGGTGTGGATCCAGAGCAGGACATCAGGGTTTTAGGTGCATAAGAGGGGAGAGATGAAAAAAATGAAGGTACCTTATCAAGTATAGTTCAACATCTAGTGAGTATATGAAGGCATCCCTATTGTTTTCTTGGAAACAAGATGGAAATTTTCTTGTTCCCACTAGTGATTTTTCTACCTTGCCAATCTATTTCACAATCATGTCCCACCTAGCCTATTAGAATTACAATTGGGTTGAATATATACTAGGTTTTTTCCCCTCTGGGTGCAATGCTTTTTATAGATCCTAACATCCCTGCATTTTTCTCCTTTTTCGTTGACTGTAACATTTAAACATTTTATCAACAGAACAGAAAACAAGGAACTGGATATAATGGAGTTGATTTTAAGCAATCTTGGCCTTTATTTGGGTTTCTTTCTTTCTTTTTCTTTCTTTCTTTCTTTCTTTCTTTCTTTCTTTCTTTCTTTCTTTCTTTGTATGTCTAGAAATTAATGAGAAATTTAAGTTTGTGCAGCACCATAGATTCCCCCCCCCCTCCATTTTTTTCCTTATTTTTCCCTGGCTGTGTGTACTTTTTTTTTTTAAATGCCATCTAAACTAATTTAAATGTGTCTTGGCAGGAAATCAGAACATGGAAGAAAGCTGTAGCTGTCCTTCAGGTGACGATCAAAAGTCAGGGAAACGAAAGAGATTTTGGACAAAAAACAGTTAGCATTCTTCTCCAATTGTACATCTATGCTGTACTTAAAGATGGAAGAACTACCAATTGCATTAGGGAGGCAGTGTCAGCCTTGTGCGGTTTTGAAGTCAACGTTTTACATTTAGAGGCATCGGGTGGAATTTGAAAGCCTTCCGTCCTTGAAGCCGCAGCTTTGATATATCTGTATATGCACGTGTTTTCATTATGCAGAAATGCTTTTTGCAGAAGGAACAGTATAATATCAAGAGTCTTACGGAATGATTTCTCTCCAGGGTTCAAATCAATCGGTTCTGCTTTTTCCAAGGGTGCCGTAGAAAACACATATTCAACCTGAAATCCATGGAAAGGACAAGGACAATATAAACCGCAAGGAGAACCTCGGAGAACATTTTGGAAACCAACCAGAACGGAGAAGAACAAAAATTACAAAACATGTGTTTTGACTATGAAATTCAAACTCTTTTAAATCTGGAATGGATTTAGGAGAGGGGCACAATTTATGTTGTGACATCCTGACCCATAATCTGTTCTCTTGATGAAACCTCAAGTTTCTCTTTGTTAGTCAAGACCTACACCAGTTCCCTCAATCCTTCCTTGTGTGGTTTAGCCTCCAGACCCCTATTCATCTTTGCTGCTCTTCTCTGCACTCTTTCTGGGGTCTCAACATTTTTATTTTTTGTATCGTGGATACAGTATTTCAAGTGTGGTCTCAGTATACAGCAGCATTATCACTTCTGGTGTTCTTGAAACTATCCCTCTGTTAATGCTAGCAAGTACTGTTCTGTTCTGTTCTGTTCTGTTCTGTTAACAAGGCATTTATCAATGTCTTGATAGTTAAGCAATGGAAAGGCCAAGGGGAACCACTGTTGGGCTGTGTTTAGAGTATCTGCCAGGATCCTTTTAACCTTATACCAAGAGAAGAAGCTGCACTATTTGACTTACGTCAATGCTTCTAGGTAAGCAAAACAGACAATAGAGACCGATTGCCTGTTTGTCCCATTGTCAAATGAATGGCGATCTTAATTAGAGATGTAGAGATTGGATTTCTTTTCTTTAACTGAGATTAATTGACTCTTTTATCCCCAGGAACTTTAAACACAGTAAGGCCGCCATCCTTGCCATTTCATATTACAGATCTGAGAAAACAAAATGTTGAACAAGAAGTCTCGTGAGAAAGAATAACAGCAAGAGGATGGATTTCAGAAGGTAAAACAAAACAATCATCAGGTTTAGCTAACGTGGACAACATTTACCTCGTTCATTAAAAAGGCTGGTTGTCTTCTGCCTTTAATCATCTACAGTCCATTCCCCAGATGAACTGGAAGTTCATAGCTAGAATTGTTTTAGAAGCGTGGAAGGCAGCTTTGTAGGAGAAGGAGAGGCAGAACCAGTAGGCAGAGTCAAGAGAGGAATCAGCCTGGAGTCCTTATGTTCCCCCAAATGGCCTAAGTCCAGCCCCTCTTGAATTCCATTGACTCTTAGCTAGCACCAATTTAGCACTGTCTAGTGAGCTAGATTCTTGTGTATAGGCATGAATAATAATAACAATAACAACAACAATAATAATAATATATAATAATAAATCAGCTTAACGGGAACTTCCTTCCTTCCTTCCTTCCTTCCTTTCTTTCTTTCTTTCTTTCTTTCTTTCTTTCTTTCTTTCTTTCTTTCTTTCTTTCTTTCTTTCTTTTTCTTCCTTCCTTCCTTTTCCTATTTACAAACCGCCCATCTTCCTCAGTCCAACTTAATGTGTAGTCCTGATTCTTCATGTCTAGCATCCAAGTCATATGTCAGACCTGCCACAACTTAAACCTCTAGGTAGAAATGATCCTTGGGTCCATTTATTAGAGATCATGTGTGTTGCAGTAATGCAAAGCCAGAACTGAGAATTGCACACCAAAATCCCTAAGTTCTACTCCCCCACAACCAGTGGTGGGATTCATCCAGTTCGCACCAGTTTGGTAGAACTGGTAGCTAATTTTTTGTTGCCCAGGCCCAGAACGGACTTCTGGAAGCGGCATCCACACAGAGAACCGGTTGTTCACCTATTTGAATCCCACCACTGCCCCCAACTGCTTCTGCTGCTCACCCCACTGTAGCCAATCAACTCCATGCAATATGCTTTTATAATAGTCAGTTTGAGCCCAGGTTGGTATGCGGCTCCCTCATTCTCCCAACTGGATGACCTTGGAGCAGCATCTTGAGGCAACACAGTTTCTACTTTCATTTCCCCAAACATCCCCCCTTTGTTCCCCCTCCCCACAGTTCACGGCAATCTGTCACCGCATAGTAGTGAAGTATAGCAATCATAAGGTGGCAGCTGACATCATAACTAAGTTAAACCATTTTTTTGTGTTTGTTTCAATGGGCCCCATCAACTGTCATCGTCTTGGACCGGTTTCAAATCCATTTGAATTCCTTTTATTGTATTCTGTAAAGTAACGTGAAATGCTCCTTTTTCTTAAATCCGCTTTCCAAGGTCCTCTGGATTGTTGCATCCTAGTAGCCTGATCTCTAACCTACTTTCGTATCTTCTCATGCAAAACGTCTCAAGTGGAAGTCTTTAACACAGGGAACAGGCTAGTGGTGACCCAGATACCGTTATTTTTTCTCAAGTGGAAGTCTTTAACACAGGGAACAGGCTAGATACCGTTTGTTTGTTTTTAAAACTTATTTTATATTCTGTGGCCTTCTAATTCAGAAAGCGCCCCTCCATCTTTTGAGGCACATCATCCTAATGAAGCTGTCCATCTTGCTCTGGAAACTTTTTGAATCCATAGCAGGTCTCAAAGAGAAGAACACTTGTACGGTTCATAGAAGCAATAATATAACTGGTTTTTTTTTTAGCCTGGTGTCCAGTGTGACTGATTTATACTTCTAGCCCTGAATTTCAATGGCAAACACCAATCAACAGATCTTCTTTCAGTTGATGGGGCCACGTTGCCCACTGAATCACAGTTTGAGTCAAGCTACTCTTGGGGTACAAGAAAACCAGCAAGCTCAGAGAGCACCAAGGGCCCCCCATTTCAAGCCTGAGCTACAGTTATTCTTTTCTGCCGATACTGATGTCTTTCCAGCTATCCCACTGTTATTACACTCCTACCCCGATGCCTATCATGACTATTAGGACAACCGTATTTCCTTTGCGAAAGGTATTTTCCTGGCGTTCGCTTCTAAAATGAGGAACTCCTGAAATATTAAGGTAGGATCTGTACTAAACCCAGCCGCTCCCTTGAAGATGCTGTGCCTCATCTGTGTCCAAAAGGCGCCATTCTCATCAGGCTGAAAGATTATCAATTGTCATTATTCCTCTCAAGATGATCAAAGCCTCTTTGTTTCAAAAATGCCTCCACAAAAGGTTTCTCTGGTCTTTTCAGACAAGGGGAAGATAATGAGGTACAGCCAGAGAGGAGACGGGAAGGTGTTTCAGAAGATTCTTCCCCCCCTCCCTCCTCCACGTTTGGCAACTCGTTAGAGAGGCTGAATGACAAGGATTTCCCACAGCAGAGGGAGAAATTGCTATCAAATGCTTTCTTTGAAAGCGACTTCCAAAGGACCAGCGTGGCAGAAAACAGCAGACAATGACTGTGGTCTCTATATGCACGTAAATGACTTCAAAACTGGGGATTTCAAAAAGCAGCAGGGCAGGCGATGATGGTTACTTCTTATTATGCTCATGTGTCCTGGCTGCTATGTGAGCTGCATTCATGGCCGACCGGCTCTCTGGTGCAATTCAGGATGCTGGTCATCATCTTTTTTTAAAAAAAACAACATGTTTATTTATTCTTTTATCACCAAAGATAAAATATAAAACAGAGAAAGAGAAAGGAGAGAGAGAGAGAGAGAGAGGGAGAGGGAGAGGGAGAGGGAGAGGGAGAGGGAGAGGGAGGGAGGGAGGGAAGGAAGGAAGGAAGGAAGGAAGGAAGGAAGGAAGGAAGGAAGGAAGGAAGGAAGGAAGGAAGGAAGGAAGGAAGGAAGGAAGGAAGGAAGGAAGGAAGGACATTTCCCTCCCTCCAAAATCCCTTAAGGCCTCAGTCTGTTGAGTCCTTCTCTATTTTTGTTTTTTTGTGATCTCCTATAATGGAATCTCCAACTAGAGTAGGGAGAGATCAAAGAGGGGTGGAGCTTAGAGTTGGGGGAACCTTTGGTGCTTTCTGAGCTTAATTGTTTTCTTGCATAGCTTTGTGTCCTTGCACAGCAGCAAGCGGCACAGATCCTACCTCACCCAGAACCCCTGAAGCCGTATCTGATCATCCCCTAGAGAATACAGTCAGTCTGTGGAGATTCTTGTACGTAGGCATGCAGCAGTAAAGAAGTAACCTGGATCAGCTCACGGTATTCTTCTAGTTCCTTGGGCCTGACATGTCTCTCTACTTCATTCTAAAGAGCCTACTGGGAAGAGTTCCCCAATGAACTCTTCTCTCAATTTAATAGAAATACAGAAATTCAGAGGTGTTGCCATCCCCAAAACTAGGGCATTCGTTGATATGCTTGGCTACCATGTAATACATAAATGCAAGAACGCCAAATTCCATCCGTGAGATTTCATTGACATTCTCTTCTTTTGTGAAAGACATTTTGAAAGCAGGATTCTTTCCTCAAACTGAAGGAGAATTGTTGCCAGCTTGTCTAGGTTGTACCTATTCATCATTTAGGGGGCCAAAGGATTTCAAGTTTCTGTGAGCTATCACCATTTTGCTGTTGATTGGACTATTGTTATGTGCTTTTCTTGATGCAGCCTTGGAATAAAACCAGAAAAGATAGAATTCAGCAGTCCCCGAAAGAAAAGTAGAGAATGCGGGAAGCCTTCCTATCTGCAACGTATTTCTAAAAATAGGTTAAAATAAACTTCATACCGCAAATGCAACCTTGAAGGTAATTGTCGCTTGATCTCAAGTGTTTTGCAACATACATACCTAGGAAAAACTGTCACAAGGCGGCTCTGGATAGTTCTCCAAATCACCTCAAATTATAATAATTGTAAAGAATAAACCAAGCTGTCTACTGAATAGAAATCACTTCTAAGCCCAACAAGGCCCTGGGATTAATTTACGGCTTTTGCACCCATGTAATTAATCTAGACCCTGCATCCCTCAACTCTTTGCCTCTTTCATTAAGCATAAATGTGGTCTTGTTTATTGGAAGTGGAATGGGAAAACTCGCCACAGCCAACTCGCCATGGACAACTCACCACAGCCAACTTGCAGCAGCCAACTCACCATAGCCAACTCGCCATGGTCAACTCACCACAGCCAACTTGCAGCAGCCAACTCACCATAGCCAACTCGCATGGTCAACTCACCACAGCCAACTCACCATAGCCAACTCGCCATGATCAACTCACCACAGCCAACTTGCAGCAGCCAACTCACCATAGCCAACTCGCCGTGGTCAACTTGCCGCCAGACCATTCGCCCATGAGACAATTTAAAATTTCACATAGCAAGAGAAAAATTGGGCTCAATTGTGGTTATAAGTCGAGGATTACCTGTATACAATTTCACTGAGTTTCACTGTTGAGGATCTTATATTCCAAGCCCCCTCAAGTTAGGGTAGAATCTATATATCTGCCATTGGTAGATGGGCCAGCTAGACAGAAGAAATTGCTTTAATAGGGAAGTAATGGTTCCTCACTCCCCAAATACTGAGGCATTTTCTTTTAATTCATTCATCTGAAACAAGTTCCCATTACGTATTATGTACGATTCTCATATCATGAGGGGAAAATATTAAAATACATGTGCCATCGCCACCTAACGTAATGAGGGTTAATTTGAAAGATAGACAGAGGGGGGAAAGGAAACGTGGAATTGCCTTTTTTGAGATAAATGGTGTTTATTTTCTTTCGGCTTAATGAAGTCATAATGGCACTTACTTAACACAGTTAGCTAAAGGGTTTTTTTTTTTTTAATAATGTGCATTATAAAGAGGAAATTGTGTTGTAATGTTACAATATCTGGGGAGGACATCCTTTGTTTGTCGAAATTGCATTCACACAAGCCAGACTCATGTAAAACTGGGACAGGAAGGGAACAGTGTAGCTGTTATCCGACTGCAATATAAACTTCAGAATAAATGAAGGGCCATCAAGAGGAAGGAAGGAAGGAAGGAAGGAAGGAAGGAAGGAAGGAAGGAAGGAAGGAAGGAAGGAAGGAAGGAAGGAAGGAAGGAAGGAAGGAAGGAAGGAAGGAGAATGGGATGGATGGAAGGAAGGAAGATGGAAGGAAAGAAGGAAGGTATGAAAGAGAAAGAAAGAAAGGAGAGGGGAGGGGAGGGGAGGGAAAAAGGAAGGAAGGAAGATGGAAGGAAGGAAGGAAGGAAGGAAGGAAGGAAGGAAGGAAGGAAGGAAGGAAGGAAGGAAGGAAGGAAGGAAGGAAGGAAGGAAGGATTTATGTTCCCCTATGCTCATTTAGCACTCCTACTCCTTTTGATTTTTTCTTGTTATATATACTTTTCATTTTAAATTCATGTATCATTTACATCTTCTAGCTTTCCATAACCTTTTTAGATTTTTTGACCATAATAAAGATTTGATTTGACTTGATCTGAACTGACTCTATTCAACTCTATTCAACTCGATGGTGTTTTCAGTATCTCTGCCAATAAAGTAAAACTATCTGATTTGTCCTGACAAAGCATCTGTTTTGCTTGCGGAACATTGCAAGGGCATATTAAACAGGAAGGGCCACCATTCATATATAAGCATATGTTTGTGTGGATAAGTGTATTTACATTGTTATTTAAGCAATTTAGGAGTTGAAAAATAAACTTCAGCATGATGGATCACTAAGAGCTGTTTTTTTAACTTTTAAGTAATATCTCCCAGAATTTTAGACATTATATTGCCATGTTCTCTACCAATAACTTAAAATTATCCCTTCTTAAAATGCATAACACATGCAATCCACCCAGTAAAAAATAAAATCACTTCAGAAGTACAAAAAAGGAGAACATTTCAGGGATGAAATGCAAGCATGAAAAATGCTTTTGACAAGCAAATTAGTCACAATATTCAAGCTTTCTTCCCAGGTAAGTTTTTCAAAGTCCTGTTATAAGAAATAGAATTATCTCTTACGTAAATGTTAAACGTTTTGTCAGCCTCACTGAATAATCCCAGAAAATAGAGGGGACAAAGTCCCAAAATAAATGATTTAAGAACCTCATCTCTTAAAAGGAAAAATAAACTAAAATAAAAGACCTTGTCTGAATGGAAAAGAGATAATTGAGTCATGAAATTCAAAGCAAGCAGGCAAGTGACAAGAATAAGTGACATTTTTCAGACATCGGAACCCAAAATATTGGAAGCAAATTGCAAATAATATCAAGTCTGTATTTTTGTCCTTGAGAAAAGTATAGATTTGGGACTGAATTTCTCCAGCGGTGCTAATCATATGGAACGATCTAATAGTGCCCTTTATCACACAACGTTTTAAAGAAACCTGTGGTTATTTCACACACCTAAAGTGCATCTCTATTCTTGATGGATCGTAACTTGACACCAGAAGCTCTCATAAGTTTATAGACAGCATTTCCTACAGGGAGTAGTGTTTAAGATGACTAATGTACTCACAAAATAAGGAGGGAAGGAGTGAAGTTTCAACATTTGATAGAATTATTCATGATGCTTTAGCTCGGAGTAGGCATAGACTCCATTGGGAAACCATGGTGCTTAAGTCATCCAGGAGAAGACATGTATGTATGCATAATACATGTCAGTTTTGTGTAGTAGCTGAGGTGCTAGCCTAGAAACAGGACACGGCAATCACAACCTTTCACGTTCCTAGAATTGTCCTTAGTCATGTACGCCTCTATTCTTGTGCAGACAGTAAACACAATCACTTCACATTTACATTACTGTCTGAGGGACTTCTCTTCCCCATCTTTAATGACATTTTAAAGTGGGACACCTGTCAATGGCGATGGCATTTTAGACACAGTGACAACTGGAAGTGTTCTTTTTTTTTTTCTTCTTACTTGGGTGGAGTTAATTTTTTGACGGCTTGTATCTGGATTTAAGTAGATTCTTCTGTTTCATGCTTTTCTCACCCATCCACACCAGACTGCTCTTCTGTTTAGATGATCTGGGTTGATGCAGCAACCATCTATTTTTGAGACTTAGGTATATGAATTTTGATAGGCTTATTGTGTAAAAATGTGTATTGAAGATCTGAAGTCCTCTTTTTTATCTGCTCAACCTTTCTAAATTCCCTGCCAGGTTGCGGAGTGAATCCTACCGTTGGGACTCTGAAACCATGATTAATGGCTTGGCCCATTTCATGAACTCAACCAATTGTGGTTTATTGAATAAAATACGAACATAGTTTGCTGGGACAAGGCAGAAAGGCATAGAGTAGGCTGATTTTTCCCCCCCATTTCTCTTAGATGACAATGGGGGTAGGGGGAAAACTACTTTGCCCATTTTTACGGCTAACAAAGAGCACATTGCAATAATCACAATATAAGGGTGACTTATGTATCGTGATGCATTTCCTAATAAAATTAATCCACGCGACAATAAATCACTCCATGTGAGGCTCGGATGCCTCAAGGGCATACAAATAGAAAAAGCATCTTGACAAATGAGTCTGCCCTTGCTACCAAAATGGGAGACATAAATTAAGATGGTGTCATGCCAACACATTGTCTAAATAAGATCTTTAGCGGTGGCAACCAGTTCTCACTGGCAGGCACAAAGGAGTCCATTAGAAAATGGCTCATAGTTTAAGCTCTTGACATCATTAATTCAAATGCTGACAAATAAATGCACTTTTCCTTCTTGATTCAGAGGTCTGTGAAGTACATATGACCATTTCCTTGTTAGGGTATGTAACATTCCCGGGTTTTTTAGGATCTGATTACAAACAAGCAAAAGTTGATTTCTCTTGACAAGAAAACATGCTGTCTCCAGAACGGAAGGAAACGCAATCATACGTCTAAGGACAGAATTTTGGGATTTATAAATGAATCCTTTCCACGGCAGAAGGCCACTTGTCTATCATTTTTGGCAGCTTCATCCTGGACCAGTTTGCCTTCCTGTAGAACGTGGCAGATGCTAATTATCTAACCCTCTGAAGGCCTATCACTGTTGATAGACAATGACGGGTATATGTTGGCTATCAACTGAGTAAGATCAAATAGTAGAAGTCCAAAATGGTGAAGGCACCAGGCTAGAAACCAGGAAAATGTAAGATCTAGTCTTGACTGTGTCATGAAAGCTGGCTGGGTGACTTTGGGCCAATCTCCAGGGGACTGGGAGTTCTAGTCCCGCCTAAGGCATGAAAGCCAGCTGGGTGACTTTGGGTCAGTCCCTCTCTCTCTTTCAGCCCCACTCACCTTACACAGATGTTGTTGTGGGGAAAATAGGAGGAAGGCATATTAGATATGTTGGCCTCCTTGACCTGTTGATAAAAATAATAAAGGTTGAATATAAATTTGTTGTTGTTAGTTGCGAACTCGTGTCCGACCCCTCGCGACCCCATGGACAACGTTCCTCCAGGCCTTCCTGTCCTCTACCATCTTCTGGAGTCCATTTAAGCTCACGCCTCCTGCTTCAGTGACTCCATCCAGCCACCTCATTCTCTGTCGTCCCCTTCTTCTATTGAATATAAATTAAAAAGAATAAAATTAGATGTGTTTACCACCTTCAGTTATATATCAAAATAAGGAAGGCGGGATAAGCAATCTTTTTTTAAAAAAAAAACCCTCCAGAAATGTTTAACAATTAATAACTATTTCTTGTCCACTGTGTAACAATTCTGCCCTTTTATTTATTTTCACCACATGCAATCTGGACTGCTGCAAGTGCCTTAGTAAGGCCAGAAGCTTCTGTGGTGCTTTACATGGTGTTGGAATTAGACCAAATTGCTTGATTTTGAGACCATTTTAGAACTCTGTCTCGGTCAGGGCATCTCACCTTGACCTGCTAAAGGAAAAGCAACATCAAGGTCTCGAGGGAATGGCCAGACAAGCTTTTTATACATAGATGATTCTGTAGACATATGTTCAAACGCACCACCGAGCAAGTGTCTTCTGAATAATTTATTCTGGAGCCATATTATCCAACCATCTCTGCAAGATACTTTCCAGCTTACACACCATTAGTGCAATGAAGGGGATAGCCACAGTATAAATAGAAAAGAAGAATATAAAGTAGGATACCCAAATCAGGAGAAGCCATTGAAGCTGAATGGAGAGAGATTTAGGACAGATGTATAGACGGCTTTAGAAGTTTGGGAAAAATGTTTCATTACCAAACTAGGTAACACCATTAGTGGTAGAAGGGAGTGGGGTTTGAAGAGTGGAGAAGGAAAAGGGGAAGGAGACGGAGACGAGAAGGAGAAGGAGAAGGAGAAGGAGAAGGAGAAGGAGAAGGAGAAGGAGAAGGAGAAGGAGAAGAACTGTAGGGTTCATGGTGCTCTCTGAATTTGGTAGTTTTCTTGTAGATGTTTCATTACAAAACTAGATAACACCATTAGTGGTAGAAGGGAGTGGGGTTTGAAGAATGGAGAAGGGGAAGGAGAAGGAGAAGGAGAAGGAGAAGGAGGAGAAGGAGAAGGAGAAGAAGGAGAAGGAGAACCGTTGGGTCCTTGGTGCTCTCTGAATTTGGTAGTTGTCTTGCAGATGTTTCATTACCAAACTAGATAACACCATTAGTGGTAGAAGGGAGTGGGGTTTGAAGAATGGAGAAGGGGAAGGAGAAGGAGAAGGAGGAGAAGGAGAAGGAGAAGGAGAAGGAGAAGGAGAAGGAGAAGGAGAAGGAGAAGGAGAAGAAGGAGAACCGTTGGGTCCTTGGTGCTCTCTGAATTTGGTAGTTGTCTTGCAGATGTTTCATTACCAAACTAGGTAAGATCATCATGTTAGCATGTTAATGGTAATGAATTGTTTGCAAGAAAACTACCAAGCTATGTTCTTTTACTCATAGTTTGAGACTGTGGAATCAAAACTCCAGTAGGTTTCTTCTTGAATTCTTAGCCAAATATGTTCCTGAAAGCATCTTACTCTATAGCTTTCAGGTGGATCACCCTATGCAATCTAATGATATGTTGGTGCCATTAAATTAAAAGCTCTACAAAGCTGCATTGCAAGTTGGCGACAATTCGAAGAAGAGAGCCAGGGGGCCTTTGAGATAATTTCGTTCCTTATTTGTAGAGAATCCCATGCTCTAATGAACCATACGTTATGAAACTGACTTTCCCTTACTTATTATGAGAAGCAATAAAACAAGTAGTAAGAAGTAAGTAATCTCACTCTCACTAAGCAAATTATATTTAGGTATTTCCAGCCTTTTTCTATTACAGATTTGGCACTAACAAAAGTCAACATCCATGTGCCGAGCATACAAATCAGCCGTTGTACGATTGGCAAGTACATGGGGAGAGCATTGTTAAACACCGTTTCTTTTGACGGAACAAGTGTGCGGGCGATCTGAAATAAAATGCAACACAGAGATAAGAAATTCAGGACCTTCCCTTCACTCTCCACCAGTTTCTTCATTTTCAGATTTTGCAATTTGGCCCCGAAGATAATGTTGGTTCGTAGAAATTGCCTATGAAATGTTAAAGCAAGAATATTAATAATAATAATAATAATAAAGTTGGAAGGGACCTTGAAGGTCATCGAGTCCAACCCCCTGCTCAGGCAGGAAACCCTATACCATTTCAGACAAATGGCTGTCCAGTCTCTTCTTAAAAACTTCCAGTGTTGGAGCATCCACAACTTCTGGAGGAAAGTCGTTCCACTGGTTGATTGTTCTAACTGTCAGGAAGTTTCTCCTCAGTTCCAGGTTGCTTCTTTCCTTGACTAGTTTCCATCCATTACTTCTTGTCCTGCCCTCAGGCGCCTTGGAGAATAGCTTGACTCCCTCTTCTTTGTGGCAACCCCTGAGATATTGGATATTAGTAAGCACACTGAGTTACTCCATGATGACCTGGCCCTTAACCCTATGTTTCGTAGAACATAGAATTATAAGGCTGGAAGGGACCTCAGGGGTCTTTTAGTCCAACGCCCTGCTCCCAGCATAAGCTTTCTATCATGTGTTCTCCAGTCTGTTTTTGAAAACTTCCGGTGATGGAACACCCACAACTCTGGAAGACAAGCTATTCCATTGATTGTTCTCCCTGTCAGAAAATTTCTCCTTACTTCTAGGTTGCTTCTCTCTTTGATAATCTTCCATCCATTATTTCTTGTCCTGCACTCTGGTGCTTTGGAGAATAAGTCAGTCCCATCTTCTCTGTGACAGCCCCTCAAATACTGGAAGACAGTTATTGTGTTTATCGTGCCCAAGTCTTCCAGAATTGTTCCCTTTGACACAGTAACTGAGTTCATCCACCAAGTAGCTGGTCATCATCTTCTTCTTCTCTTTCCTTCCACCTTTTCCCAACATCATAGACTTCTCAAGACAGCTTGGTATTTACACTGATTGATCAACTGACTTTCAGGTGCATCACACTATATAATTCAATGATATGTTGGTGTCATTAAGTGAAAAGTTCTACAAAGCTACATTGCAAGTTGGTGATGGATCAGGGTTGACTCTTTGTAACCACACATACTGTATAGACTTTCTCCTGGAGGGTGTTTCTCCAACCGGGTCCTTCAGATCTCTCAACATTTCATTCATCACCATTGTGACTGAATCCATCCATCTTGTTGCTAGTCATCTTCTTCTTCTCTTTTGTCTTTCTCAGCATCTCAAGAGAGCTGGGTCTTTGCAATGATTGATTGACTGATGTGTTCCATCAAGTCACAGTTGACTTGGAGCAACCACATATGGACTCTCCAACCTGGTTCTTCAGGACTCCCAACACTGCATCGATCACCACTGTCACTGAGTCCATCCACCTGGCTTCTTTGTCTTCTCCAATTGTTGTTCTCTTCTCCACTTCTTTTCCATCTTTCTCCTCATTGGCCAATATATTCTAAACATTAGAGCCATTGTTTATTGAACTCTCCTTTCCTCAGTTCTAAGAGCATTCAGAAACACAACCGTTACTGCCTCTGTACCTGTATAACCTATTGGTCCACCACTTCAGCCAATGTCCCACTTCTCTGCAATTTGTAGTAGCAATTTTGGATTCAAAGTGAAGTATATTTTTTGTTTACATTGTCCTTTTCTCTCCTGTTGCAAACAGCAATCTGAGTACAATGCTCTAGCAAATGGATTTCTTTGTTCTGTTCAATGTTAGGGTACATGACTTCTCACAGCTATTACAGATTTTCCCTGTTATGCCAAACTAGCCAGACAATCTGAAATTTTAAAATATCTTTTCGGTCATGAAGAGTGTCTAATGGTACAAAATTGTAGGTTCTATTGACCAACCTCTTTTTTTCTTTTTTTTAACAAGTAATTTCTCCTGCAACTCGGAAGCATGGAGAAATTCTGGGATGTTTGTGGCTGAACATGTCAAACTGTAACCCATAATCTGCACCTTACATTTTCAGCAAATAGTTTGTGTTCTTTGGCTGTTTCTTTTTTATGGTTCCATTAAACTGGCGACAAGAACAAGACCTAGAGCACAATCTGAACAGCATGCATTTGGAGAAATCTGACTTATTCTCAGAGACCCTTGCATAAATTTTCATGAAAGAAATATGCATTTAATGAATGAAAAATACAGATGGTACTCTAGCAAAGGACTTGTTGGAATCCCTTTTTTAAAAAAAAAAAAAGAAAGAAAGAAAAATGTAGAATTACCTCAGTACATTATCACTTTAGCTCCAGTCCTTATAGCAAGAAGGAGGATTAGATTTTTCTTTGCTTTTCAATTGGTCCAGCTGCCTCAGCTAGATTGCTGTAATACATTATACATGGGGCTGCCATTGAAGACTGTCCAGAAATTTCAGAGGGTGCAGAATGGGGTTCTCTAATCGTTGGCAAAGCCAGGGATTGGATCATTCAACTAGGGCAACTCTCCTACTTTTCCAAATGAAATTTGTGCTTTCAACCTTCAATAATTTGGCCAATTCTCCAATTGCCAACTCGCCGCAGGACAAGAGTTACATTAATATTGAAGAAATAGTGGAATAGAATCATTAAAAAAAAGGGTGCCAAAGAAGGGATAAAATGAAATGTGAATGACAAAAATTAAAATATTTTTTAAATTATTTTAAATAATAATTTAAATGGCGAGTTGGCCATGTCAAGTTGACCATGGTGAGGTGGCCTTGGTGAGTTGACCGTGATGAGTTGACCATGGCAAGTTGGCCTTGGCGAGTTGGTGAGGTGAGTTGTCCCATTCTAACTCAAATAATTGTCTTATCTTTACCTTAAATGCAGTAAACTGAAGATTTTCTCTCTTGTCTCTACTAAGAACTAGGCATTATGGGCAGCACACAATTTTAATAAAATAAATAAAAAGACTTGGCAAATTCTTTTTTCCCCGAATGCTTTCACAACTCTGGAATCTGAACACCCATCTCTTTAATCATTTCTTGAATGTATTTTGTGGAGACCTTCTTGGTTGATGGCGCTCCTATGTTTTCATATGTTAATTATTCCAGCCGCTTATTGATCTAACTACATTTCTTTCATCTCCACTCTATAAGCTGCCTTGGGAGGGCATTTGCTCTTAAAGGCGGATGAGAAATATTTTAAATAAAGGAAAGGAGAAGGAGCCACTTCATATCTTCAGCATGCTGTGTACAGAGAACAATGCAGATGGCATAAACAAACAACTTCAAGGTAAATCAAGGTTGGATCAAATTAGGAAGTTGCAATGTCTGTTAAAAATCAATGGCGATTTACAAAAGAATTGCATCATAATTAGTAAGGACCTCCTTTTCTTCCATTCATTCTGGCCTCATGTCAACACAGAGGAGCACAAAGAGATTTGTGACCAAGGCTGATCAGCAAATCTTGATGGTAACTTTCTTAATTGCCTACATAACTCCTACTGGAGACAGATGTGAAAGTTTTAATCAAGCCAAGGGCATTCTCTTGAGCTTAATCCATTTCTGTGACGAGGCACTTAACTCATACAACTGCTTTATGATACTTGTTGACTTTACTGTTAATGAAGTTGTGAAGCTTGCAGATGGCTGTAAAAAACATCACCAATAATTAGGATAAGTTAACTGAAAAACTTCTTCCAATTACATTACCCAAGAATTGTCCTTCTTTGACTTGACTTGGCTGTGCTGTCAAACTCCAAAACATGGGTCTCCTTGAACAATAGAAAAATTAAAACAAAACAGGATGACTTCCAACATTTTTTGGGGGTGATTTTGTCCCATCTAGCATGACAAAATGGCCTCGTGGATGGATGGAAGGGTGGTGGAGGAGGAGGAAGAGGAGGAGGAGGAGGAGACATTTATGAACACATGAATAGGCACCATCAAATTCACAGGCAGCATATTTTAAACCCTAACTCTTGAAGTGGCTATTCACAGCAACCTTCCATGACCTTAAAAAGGTAAGCAGGGGTGAACGTAGTCAATGTTAAGATGGAAAACCACAGGAAATTATCTAGCACTGATAACGTTACCTAGTTTGGGTAATGAAACATCTGCAAGAAAACAAGCAAGCTCAGAGAACACCAAGGACCCCACAGTTCTCCTCCTCCTCCTCCTCCTCCTCCTCCCCATAGCACTGATGATGTTACTTAGTTTGGGTAATGAAACATCTGCAAGAAAACAATGAAGCTCAGAGAGCACTAAGTACCCCCAATAGACCTCTTTCTTCTGCTCTCCTTCTCCTCTCTGGAGACCTCACTTCCTTCTAGCACTGATAATGTTACCTAGTTTGGGTAATGAAACATCTGGAAGAAAACAACCAAGCTCAGAGAGCACCAAGGACCCCAGAGTTCAGCTCTCAGCCACAATCATTCTCTTCTATGGGTACGACGGTAGAAGCAGAATATCACCACCATGTCCTGCTTATGTGCCCTAAAGATATGCACCGACAGATACTTTTAGGATACCAATATAGAATGCCAAACTAGATCAGCCCTTAGGATACATCGTACATCCTCAGTTATTTGTATCGGTCATTCTTTTCATTTCACCATAAGAATCTATGGGGCATTCCAAGTTCAGAAGTTCACTGAAGTTCAACAGATCACTCACTTCCCCATCTTTATTCTTGCTTGTCAAAAAGGAATGCATTTTAAGTCTCTCTAACAGCAAGTATGTTGGAACTTTAACAAAACACATCTCAACTGTTTAAATATTTGTCCCACTTCATCCCATCTTTGAAAAATGGTCGTGTGGGAGAACTCCTTCTCCCGTAATCATCTCACAGAAGAAGCTTTAAGACAACAAGCTTGTTAAGAAGGATAGGCTGCCAGTCTAATTGTGCTCGTGGACACCTGAACCTACTTTTCAAACTTCCTTTGAAAGTTTTAGAGAAAACCCTTGTAATCTGTTTGACTGAGAAATGAGATGGAAGCCTATTGTTCTTTCTCAGCTATCTACCTTCCTTTTTTTATCACTTGCCCTTTGAAGCGGATTAAATCCCTGGGTTCCAGAAGTTATTGCCAATAGTTATTTGTATGTCTGATATGGATTAGCAAGAAATAGCCCAAATAAATTTACACAGACATGTTTGAAAGCGCCTTAGAGATCCTTCAAACTGGTTAAGCTTTAGTTTACCTTCAACAAGGCTTTACACCTGATGCTCTCAAAAAAATACCCTTATGCCTCTTTTGTTGTGATGTCTGACCGTTGACTAGATTTTTCTTCCAAACTGATATATCTTGTGCATATAATGAAGCTCTGTAAAACACTGGAAATATTCCCTTGGGATTGTTGAGCCATTCTCAGCATTGTGTAATTTGAGAATCCGTGTTCCTGATTGTTGTGATATTTTTACCCAATCTTCTTCCACTTTTCCCAGAGAAGATATCTAGCTCTACCCTTTGTCAACCTCTATTATATCCTGACACCACTGGACATAAATAAATTGGGATAAATTGAAAGAAAGGGTTTAGCCCAAAGGTAACCCAAAGCAAATAGTACTGTCCCGATTTTTTTTTCTCAGTGATTTAAGGAAAAAACAAAAAAACAGCTCCTCCTAAATTTAGATTAGTCTTTGGGTCTGGGCACATCCTGGAATTCTTCATGTCACGGTGAATTTGGGGTATCTAGTTTGAGATTATTTTACCAGAAGCAGAAATCTAATTTTAGCCCTGTGCACTAATTCACACACCTGTATATAAAAAGTGAGTGATGCTGCATCGCCAGGTGGTTGAGCTGTCACCAAGGCAACACAATTCAACGGCATCTCTTGCAGCCTGCCTACCTTCCTAGTCTCAACTGGACCTTGAGGGAAAACACATTCTCACATGCCTATTTCTGTTACATGAATTGTAGCTATGTCACACACAAAAAAAACTCTGACTTGTAAATAAGCATTAGAATAGGGAAAGGGGCATTGTTTGAATTATAGAAAAACAGGAAAGTCTGCTTGTTCTGTTGTGACAATCTTTTGGAATTATTATTTTATATCTATATCTATATCTATATAGATATAGACCTACATCTATATCTATATATCTATATATCTATATATCTTTGATAACTGCAAAAATACGAATCCCGGGCATATCTGTTCAATAACACAGTCCTCGATCTCCGGGAGAAATATAAACCAGCTGTTTATTGTTAAAAAGTTTAAAACAATAAAAACAACTATTTACAATATTAAAACAACTTAGCTTTCGCTGGTCCCCTGCCAGCGTCCTCAGAGTAAAGTTTTGGGGTAGAAATTACTTTTATAAACCTTGCTAGCCTAACTGCTTACTCATTGACCGTGTGATAGGGCCATCCGTCCTGGCTGACCGTAATTGCCTTAATTGTCCCGCCTCCTCTTTTTTGCACTCCAGTTCTCCAACCTTCCTCCCTCCCATCCTTGTCAATCCCCTCCTTCCTGGCGTTGCCGCCGTTGGCTTGCTTTCCAGCTGCTCCCCCGTACTCGTTCTGGGCCTTACACCCAGATCCGGTGTCTTAGATGCCTTCCCATTGCCGCTCCCCTCCTTTCCATCCCGTTTGTCTGCCCGTTGTTCCTGTCTTCCACTATCTATCCCTATTAGTGCTATTTCCTCCGATTTCCTTCCGCGCTTCTATATAGATAGATAGATAGATAGATAGATAGATGATAGATAGATAGATAGATAGATAGATAGATAGATAGATAGATAGATAGATAGATAGATAGATAGATAGATAGATAGATAGATAGATAGATAGATAGATAGATAGATAGATAGATAGATAGATAGATAGATAGATAGATAGATAGATAGATAGATAGATAGATAGATAGATAGATAGATAGATAGATAAGTTCAGGATGGATGCGATTTGGCTGGAGATCCTTGTGCCTTTCTCCTTAATTCAGCTTTCCCACGCCTTTCCTGCATGACCTCAGGATGGCTTATTCAATTGCTCCCTTTCCCATCTTTAAAAAATAATCCACTGTTTTCCATGAAATGGATTCTTAGCAAATAGAAAGAGGTTCTTATGGAGATTGAAATGGCTTCGATCCACTTTTTTTGCAAGAGCATGGCTCCTGATTGGGTAGCCTGAGGCACTCACCTGTTACTGATAAAGGATACTACTTGGAGGACGCTGAATAGATTGAGAGTTGAACCAATATGCTCCAGTGGAGGCTTCTAGTGGATAACAACACAATCTGTGAATATGGGGAGGCACAGAGCCTGGCATATCTGCTGGTATGTTGGCTACTACCGGAAACATGTACCATAACAACTTATTTTTGGCCAACGACAAAGCCAAGAAGGTGGCTTCATCCTGGCAGGTTACAGTTTGATCTAGACATGGAAAAAGAAGACGAACCAATCAAGGAATGTATTTTTATTCCATTTCTCAATTGTCCTGCAGTGATGGCAGGGTGTTATCAGTGGCTGGGTGAGCATAGGGGAACATAAATCCTTCCTTCCTTCCTTCCTTCCTTCCTTCCTTCCTTCCTTCCTTCCTTCCTTCCTTCCTTCCTTCCTTCCTGTGGTGGGATTCAGCCGGTTCGCACCACTTCGGCAGAACCGGTAGCTAATTCTTTGTTGCCCAGGCCCAGAATGGACTTCCGGAAGCGGCATCCACACAGAGAACCGGTTGTTCACATATTTGAATCCCACCACTGGGTGTTATTACCAGTGATCACTTGAGCTGGCCTCCTGTGTGCAAGTCTTCTTTATAAGCTCTATTTGCTTGATCCAAAAATGCATATTATTCTTTTCGCTCAACCAACATGATTTTTGTGTTTTGTTTTTTAATGTGTAGTATTTATGCAATACCACCAGCATCCCAGATACTTTACAGGATTTTATGGAGGGGGGGGGAAACCCAGAGAGAGATCAATCTCACCATCTTTTCAAGAAATGCTCCAGGCTACTTTCATGAAGCTTGAATGCAATCGAACTATGGGAGCCATGGAGCGAATAGATGGCTGGGGTTTGGAGAAAAATAATGATTAATATCTTCCCCAGGCCAATCAAGTGGTGGATAATCCTCGAAAAGAAATTGTACTGTCCAGGCTAAGTGAGTTCGGGTTTCTCTCCTACTTAGAGGGATGGCGCAAAGAAATCCCTTAGTGGTGGGATATATAAAAGGAGGAGCATACAGCAAACGTGAATGTCAGTTTGGCTTAGTGGTTAAGGCATCAGGCTAGAAACTGGGAGATGATGAGTTGTAGTCCCACCTTAGGCATGAAAGCTGGCTGGGTGACTTCAGGTCAAGTCACCAAGAGATTGGGAGTTCTAGTCCCATGTTAGGCATGAAAACCAACTAGGTGACTTTGGGCCAATCACCAGGAGACAGTGAGTTCTAGTCCCACCTTAGGCATGAAAGCTGGCTGGGTGTCTTTGGGTCACTCAGCAGGAGACTGGGAGTTCTAGTGCCTCCCTGTCAATGTTAGTGGGAGTGTTCAACAATCAAGCTCAGAGAGCACCAAGGACCCCACCGTTTAACCCTGAGTTACAAATATTCTCTTCTGCTGGTACATTATTCATTCCCCGAATAAGGGGTGGAACCTCCGATGAAGAACAATTATTTATTGGGATCAATAAAATATGAATGCAAAGGCAGCATGTTCCCAGTTGACACATATTCTCTCCACCCTCCCTTTCTTATTTACTTCTCATTCTTCGTTATCGCTTGCCCAAATTATGAGGCCGCTATCTGGGGTCAGGTCTCTGGTGCTTTTAAAAGGAAGGCGTTATTTCATCTGAAATCAATACTTCCCAGCCTTTCCAGGGATTATTTACATATTCAAAGTAAGGACGCAGACATGTCCCCAAGAATTAATAAAACACTTTTTGTACTAAAGACCACATTGTGGGTATGGATGCCATCGACGCAAAAAAAAAAAACGAGAGGTAGCAAAAGAATGAAGGGTCCGTTTCCTTGGCTGTTTAAGTGTACAGAAAAGTAGAAGGAATAAGCCACGCTGGAGCTCCTAATGAGTGCTGCACTGAATTAATAACCTTCTCCTCTTCCCCTCTAGAATTAATTCATGGCTTAGGCTGACATTAACTCTTCTGCAAAAAAAAAAAAAAACCTATTTGCATTTTCTAAAGCCTTGACATTATCCTGCTGGCAACAGATGCTCTTCTGCTGGAAGAAATGATGTTCTTCTCCTGGAAAAGAAGGAGGAGGAGGAGGAGGAGGAAAAGAAAGAGGAGGAGGAGGAGGAGGAGGAGGAGGAGGGGAGGGAGGAGGAGGAGAGGGGAGGGGAGGAGGGAGGATGAGGAGGAGGAGGGGAGGAGGAGGAGGAGGAGGGGAGGGGAGGAGGAGGAGGAGGAGAGGAGGAGAGGAGGAGGGGAGGAGGAGGGGAGGGGGAGGGGGAGGAGGAGGAGGAGGAGGAGGAGGAGGAGATAATTTTTTAATGTGAGTTTTGAAAAAGACAGAAAATAGAAATGAAAATAGAGTCATAAGATTAATAATAATGATAATGATAATGATAATGATAATGATAATGATAATGATAATGATAATAATAATAATAATAATAATAATACAGTTGGAAGGGACCTTGGAGGTCATCGAGTCCAACCCCCTGCTCAGGCAGGAAACCCTATACCATTTCGGACAAATGGCTGTCCAGTCTCTTCTTTAAAAACTTCCAGTGTTGGAGCAGTCACGGCTTCTGGAGGCAGGTTGTTCCACTGGTTAATTGTTCTAACTGTCAGGAAGTTTCTCCTCAGTTCTAGGTTGCTTCTCTCCTTGATCAGTTTCCATCCATTACTTCTTGTCCTGCCCTCAGGCGCCTTGGAGAATAGCTTGACTCCCTCTTCTTTGTGGCAACCCCTGAGATATTGGAACAATGCTATCATGTCCCCCCTAGTCCTTCTTTTCATTAAACTAGACATACCCAATTCCAGCAAACATTCCTGATATGCTTTAGCCTCCAGTCCCCTAATCATCTTTGTTGCCCTTCTCTGCACTCTTTCTAGAGTCTCAACATCTTTTTTACATCGTGGTGACCAAAACTGGATGCCGTATTCCAAGTGTGGCCTTACCAAGGCCTTGTAAAGTGGTATTAACACTTCACGTGATCTTGATTCTATCCCTCTGTTAATGCAGCCCAGCACTGTGTTGGCTTTTTTGGCAGCTGCAGCACATTAATCATACATTACTATGTTCAAAGAGCAAATCGTAATCCGGTATCAAGGCGTCATCAACTTTTGAAGTGGGAATGGAGGAGTGCCTTGAAAGTACATTTTCAAGAGAACATTTCGGCAGCAGGGAAGCTGTGGAGATGCCTCTGTTTAAAATTGAATGCATGAGAGTAGAAAATAATGCCATTTCCTGCCCTTGAAAGCCTGTGGTCAAGTTGGCAACCACGCTACTAAAAATGAAGACCATGGGTGAGGCTTGCCTGCCTAAGGTTGGGCTAGAAATCACCGTTCTCCTGGTGATTGGCCCAAAGTCACCTAGCCGGCTTTCATGCCTAACGTGGGACTAGAACTCCCAAGTCTCCTGGTGATGGATCTGAAGTCACCCAGCCAGCTCTGATGTGCTTTCCATGAAGAAGTTCCTGGCATCTGCAGGATTTGGAGAAAGTTTGGAGAAAGTCCAGCTTGCGACTCAGGAGATAATTTTGCAACTCTGTTGAACTGATAGGTAAATCCGGAATCTGACCAAGTACTGGACAGCTTTCTAGGTTGCTAAGACTTGAAACTAAGAATTCTGATCAGGTGCTATGATGATGAGGCTAAATAAAGGAACTGTGGAGAGATCAACTACTGACCAAGACAATCAAACCAATCTGGAGCATAACAGATTGAGGGGGGGGGGAGGGAAATGGCACAAACTGGTTGGAAGAAAAATACGTCTTATAAAGGTTGCTAAGGAAATGCAGAAAAGTTGTTAGAATTAATTGAGACTGAAAGACTTCCCATCCATTTTTGAACCTCTTTCCAAATGTTCATACATCAATCTGTTGTCTGGTATTTATCGTTTCCTTTCCGCAGCTCTCCCTCGCTTCTCAGCTTATATAACTTCCGATTGTGTTTTTTTTTTATTGGCATTAGCTTCCTTATGATATGGATAGCATCTTTTTCTTTTCTTTTCTTCTTTCTTCAAATGTATAAAACTTAACAGAAGTTCGTTTGATCAACAACTCTGCCTCTCATCTCTTTCCTGGGAATGGATCATGTAAGAAAATTCCAACCCAACCAATTAGAGCTTTAAAATCATTTTTCCCTAATCTTCAGTGAAATTGGAACAATTTGCAAAGATGAACAGAACTAGATCAACTGGATCTTTCAAGTCAACTGAATCGTTCAGCTGCAGAGAAGAAATTCAAAGCTGTTCACCAAGTCAGCCTCTCAGATTATGGAGCAAAGTCCAACTCCGGGAAGGAAAAGAAAGCTTGCCCATTCATCAATTTGAGCATATCGATTAGATATTAATTAATGGTGCATTTACTTATTAACTTGCTGCTCCCTTGAAACACACTGGGGTGATATAAACACCACGGATGCAGCTTTGGTCATGCTGTGTAACTTTGCAGCCATAATTAAATTTTGAATTATAAAAGGTCTAGCAGTTACCTCCTCCAGCTGCAGTCTGAACCTTTAAACCTTAAGCATTTTAATTTATATAACAATGGAAGTATTTTTGAAAAGAAAAGAATCCAAGTTTGGCAGCTTATGAATTAAGAAAGTATGTCTTCAATCTCGTATGACCTTGTATTGAACATCTTTATGCTGGTTATGAAAAGAAAAAAAATAGGATACTTGAAGCAATCTTTGCAAACTCTTATATAAAAAAAACTTCCCAGTTTAGGTTGTTGATATTAGGATTTAGTTCTCTGCTGACTTTTTTCACTTTTTCCACACCCTAAATATGCATCTAAGCCATTTTTTTTTGGGGGGGGGAATTCTAGGAGATGAAATCCACAAATCGCCAAGGTTGGACACCCTTGATCTAAACCTATTCCCAGGGAGGGTGAAAAAGTAGAATGTTTCTTCCCAGAGATGTCTGACGTTGTGGTCCCATGACTATATCTACCTAGCTACCTACTTTAGGATTTCAACAACATAGTTTGATATATATCAGACAGGAAGGCGTGGTGAGAGTGGTGAGAATGGCCGAAAAGATCATTGGCAGTTCCCTCCCTCCCATCCAGGACATAGCACAGAAGCGTTGCTTGAGCAGGGTCCGTAAGATTATCTGGGACACGACACACCCTCTTCACGACCTGTTTTCCTTGCTACCTTCTGGGAGGAGGGGGCTTCGTGGTATCCGCAGCAGAACATCCAGATTCAGTCACAGTTTTCTTCCATACAGTATCAACCTTGTGAACTCTCAAGCTTCCTCCTTCCGTTATGTATTCAAGATGGACAGTATTTAATATTTATTTGCTACGTATATGTAGGGATGTGGGTCTATATATATGTTGTACATAGTATGTTTAGGTGTGTGTCATGTATGTGTTTCACTTTGAGAGCGGGCAACTAAATTTCATTTTTGATGTGTGCCATTGTGCCCACAATATAAAAATGACAATAAAGGTTATCTATCTATCTATATACTCTGTAAACTGCTTAGAGAGGGCTGTAAAGCACTATAAAGTGATATATAAGTCTAAGTGCTATTGCTATGGCTATTTTCAGATGTATGATTGAAAAGAAAGTCCAGACGTTTCCAAGAAGGTGATCCAAAAACAGGAGATTCATCTCAGAAATGTCCCATGGTATTTTTCCACAAAGCAACTGGACTTTCCTGGTTTTTTTCCTTCAAAAGGTTTTGCTTCTCTTCCAAGAACATCTCAGAAATGCCATTCACTTGGGGTCCAAGACAGAAGAGGGGAAACAAAGACAGCAGCAATTTCCTAGACAGACAAAACAGAGAAAAGATTGTATCCCCCACACAACTCTGTGGTCTCTTTAGCCCGACAAAACTTTTCCTCGGCAGATAAGAGACACTCTGGTGTCTTCTTCATCAAAATGGATATAGAATGGATCTGGCTTGGCCTCAGGGAAACATGCAGTAACATTTATTTAGTCTGAAACAGATTCCTTTGCACAAAGCTCAGCCCCTCGAGGATGAAGGAAGCCATTTTGTCTTTAGATAAATGCTAATAGATGAGTATGGCAGAATTTGGCTCGGAAAACAAGCTGAAATGGTGTAGAGTTTCCTGCGTGAACAGGAAGTTGGACTAGAAGACCTGCAAGGTCCCTTCCAACTCTGTTATTCTGTTATTATTATTTTTGACCATATAGTTTTATTTTTGTCCTAAATCTTGTACATAAGTATTCCTTATGTCGCAAAATTGGGTTAAACTGTATACACACATTTGAGTCTTTTCCAACTTCTACTCCATTGGTGATTGTCTTTGCTTTTAAGGCTTATTTAATACCTGCGTATATAGTTAAGTGTGATGAATATAGATTTTTTTTTTCTCTCCCAGGTATTCTCAGACCTTTTGTTCTTAAGAGTGATATTCTCTGGACATTTGTTTTGCGAGCAAATAATAATGATATGAATGGCTAATCAAGCTTTCAAAGTGCCTTTTAAGGTTGAAGAGCCATGTGATGGTGTCCTATTAAGGGACTTTGACAAGCAGAAGTTAAGAAAAGATGTTTGCATCTATTAGCTTGATATGGAATCAAAGAGTTCTGAATGCACAAAGAAATATTATCTTTTGAAGTCCATTGATTTTTCTTTTCTTTTAAGGTAGCAATCTTTCACCTACCTGAAGAAATCAGTGCTACTAAACACCGGTGAGAGGAATAGAGAAATGTCATCTGAATAAACTATTAATGAAACAGGGTGTGAAACACAAAACATAGTATTTTGTGCCAGGCAAGGCTCTTTTTATCTCTTCGCTATCATTATGAATTCATCTAGACTCTTGTTTTACAAGTCTAGGGTTCGTTTTTCCAAAAATCTAAGGCTAATGCTAAGTTATCTTTAATAAAATCAAAGCGAACCTTATCCCCAATATTGTACTTTGGTAAATGAATGCTTTTTTTATTCTATTTTATTTTTCATGGAGAAGCGTTCCTATATTCAGCTTAACATGCTCCCTTAGGGTAAGAGACTAGTCTAAATCATTTCTGTGTTCAGCAAATTGTCCAAAAACATCCTAATTTGTAATCTTGGGGATGAATTAGATGTTATGGAGACAACTTTCAAATGTTGACCTTTCTCTGATGACTTGTTGACATTCCCGACTGGCCAAAATGACTTGCAATATTGTCCCTTTCAATTTGTAAACACTGATTAGATGGGACTCTGTAAATCAAATGCCATCATTCTCATCTGACTTTTATTTTAGAGTAGACCTTTTTCTGGATTAATTTCACATAAGTCACACTTTTCCCCACTCAGCTTAATTTAACTTTTAGATAGAATCGTGGCTGCTGCGGCATGGAAATATGCATTTTCATCCTGAATTGATATGGCTGATTTTTATTTTTATTTTTACTTTGTCACACAGTCAGCCAGATGTTCAGACTGGATTTGACACTTTTGTCCACCTATCGAGTCCTTCCCAAAGACCTGGGATAGACAGATGTGGGATGTTTGATGGTGTTAAGAGATATCGTCGCAGGATGTAAGCTAAATAAGGCTGCCTTCTGCAATTGACAGATGGTGAATTTGTCAATGCTGATTATTATTTTGGTTGACTACACAATAAGCCAGATATTTAGACTGGATTTAGCATTTTTGTCCGGCTATCAACGATTTGGGATAGGCACATGCTTTTGAATAATATTAAAGGTATCTTCACAAGATGTAAGCTGTACCAAGTAAAGTTGCCTTTTGTAATTGACTGGTTATTATTACCATCATCATCATCATTTTTGCCAAGCTTGTATATTTTTATCTCTCTATTTTTCAGTTTGTCTCAGTTTGCTCTTATTTATTATCTCAGTACATTTCCATGCCTTTGTAAAGCTCTTTAAACTCTTAAGCTCATTAAAAGGGGGTTAGAATAGCCTTAAAAAAAAAAAAAAAAAAGCAAAATCAGGAAGCTCAGAACGAGGTCCAAAAGGAATAACAAATTTATATTTTTGCCATTCCTTCCAACATCCACTCCAAAAATAAGATAACCGTCAGCTGAACTGTTAATAAAAATTGATAATTGCGCTGAGACAACATCTGCTCGTCTTTTTTGGGGGGGAGAGACTGGGGTTTGTTAGTGTTTTATTTTAAAAGGCAATTATACGGTGATATTCATAGCAACAAAAAAGTGGCCTCTAGAGTAGAAATGTGCTAACACTGCAATTTGGAAAGCATTCACCACTCTGCAAAAGTTCCTGCTAGCACTTCTGCTCTAATGACTAAATTTGTCATAACATTTTAAAAACACATATTACATTTTCCTCTTCCACGTTGCTTAATTGCCGCTCTGGAAGGCAGCGCTGTCTTGGGTGAAAAAAGCTTTTCCGATAGTCAAGCGTGAAGCTCAGCTGGGATTTATACATGTGGCTGTATGTCGTCTACGTGTTCTGCCAATGCAAACGTTTTACTCTGGACTCGTTCCTGCCATAAAAACTCCTGGCATTTTCAAAACAGCCATTGCAAGCCCCACGACCAAACCTTTGATTTTTTCCCCAGCTCTCAGAAGTGCAAAATACCAAACCTGTCATGAGAGCAGTGTTCCAATATTTCAGGGGCTGTTGCAAAGAACAGGAGGTCAGCCTGTTCTCCAAAGCACCTGAAGGCAGGACAAGAAGCAACGGATGGAAACTAATCAAGGAGAGAAGACAACCTAGAACTAAGGAGATGTTTCCTGAACGTTAGAACAATCAACCAATAGAGCGGCTTGTCTTCGGAAGCTGTGGGTGCTCCATCACTGGAGGTTTTTAAGAAGAGATTAGACAACCGTTTGTCTCAAATGGTGTAAGGTCTGCTTCTTGAGCAGGAGGTTGGACTAGAAGACCTCCAAGGTCCCTTCCAACTCTGTTATTCTGTTATTCTGTCAAATCTGTTTTCTACAATGGTTGAGAAACGTAAGTCTGGGGAAGGTAATCAGACTCAGCAAAATGATCCACCCCAACTGATGTCCCTCTATTGATGTCAATCTTAATGAGATGTCCTGCAGGTGGATATCTGCTAGGGAAGAAATTTGAGCTTTTCAGTTATTTTATTTATTTATTTTTCCCATTTCTGTACATCCCATTTCCCTCCAAGAGGGGCTCTGGTCGGTATATAATAAAAAGTTAAACTATTAAGCAGAATATGTAATGGGGTTCAACACAGACAAGACAGTTGTAGCTGAGTCCATAGAAACCAGGATGTAAATTTGGGGGATTCGTATGGCAATTCAGAGAGATCGATGGGTTAAGGGTAGTGATTATTTAAATATATAAAATGCAACTAAGGTAAACTCAACCTGGAGTTTGGATCCTTTGGCCATGGCAATTTCATTCCCTGCAAACGTTTCTTCATCTTTCATCTCCAGAAAGCCCTGAATCTAAGGAGAGCAGGGGAGTGTGACAGTTTATTTCAGACATCCCTGGTTTTGATTAATCACATTTTTGCAAGAACTTACATGATTTATACTCTCGTCTAATTAATTAAAGCCAAGGAGGATTTGGTTTTAAGGCTGTCGTTTAACAACATTGCAAAATGTCTTTACCTTACTCAGTGAAGGTTTTTAAGATAAATTCGGAGCTATTATCCAATTATTAAAAGAGCTGAGGGGTTAATGTGTTTGAAAAGTCATGCTAGGGAAGACAAAATAGAACTTGAATCGTTAGGCCGGCCTTGTATGAAGGGACTTTGTTGTAAAACGTCTCCTGGCTTAAAAAAAAAAATAGATTCTTGGGTGGAAATGTCTCAGATTTAAGAAACAAACATGCTCATTTCCAGTTGAGCAAAGTCTGAAGCCTTGTTTCATTCTTTCTCCCGGGGAAGTGATTCCCAAATAAATCAATGAGCATTCCAGCCCCAGCATTTCTCACCTCAACCAGTTTAAGAGGGTTGGCTTTAAGAGCGTGCTGGCTGGGGAATTCTGGACATTAAATTGCACACTTCTTAGAGTGTCTGAGGTCTAGAAACACCAAACTAGTTAAATATTTGTGCAAAGGGAGTTCAAATGTGCAGGGCAGAATTGACATAACGGGGAATGAGCTATACGGTATGATGTGGGAGACAAGATGTTGGCTTGCAAGTAAATTAAAGTTGCAAAGAAAATCTACGATGGCAGATTAATGGAATAGAGAGAATGAAAGAGAGAGAGAGAGACTGGTGGATGAATTATGAATGGTGTATAAGCAATGATCAAAGGAACACTTAGGAACAACTGAATTATCCCCAAAGCTTGAGAGGATGTCTAGTGAAAGGAATTGTGTAGTATTAGAGGAAGAACATCAACTTTTTCGTGGGATGATGAGTTAATCAAGCTTCAGAGATCCCTCCTTTGTGTAGTTCAACACACACACACACAAAAACCCCTTCGCAGCTGGTATGCAACGTGAGAAAGGGATATGACACACCACAATTAAGCCACCCAGCAGCCCTAACAACTTCAAGGAAAGTGGGCAGGTGTTTGAAAGGAAATACTGAAATATTGTAGCTCAGAAAATTTGAAAATCTTTTCGAAATGTGTGAGGTTTTAGAATTCAGATTATTTAGATTGAGAACTTTAAGTAGCCTTTGGGATCATTTCAACCCTTATCCCACAAAGAGATCAATTTAAACTACTGGTCAGCACCACTTATTTCTTGTTAGAAAGATCCTAATGAAAGAGAAATATTTAAAACAAGAAAATGGGCAAATCTTTATCTCGTATTGGACTTTTCCCAGTCCCTCTAAAGAACCCATTCTAAATATTTTCTCTGGAGTGTCCAATCCGTCCCTGGAAAAGAAGTTTTAACTACCCTCAAAGATGCTTTGGCTGCTTAGACTACTACAATCCGTGGGCCCTGCCCTTGAATACTGTTTGATCATCGGCGATCAACTTTGCACCATTTTTATTTAAGCCAGATTTTTTTCCAAGCAGCAGAGTGATTTTTGACAGCACCATTATGGATACTCCAAAGTTTAAAAATAAAGGATTATTTCTGTGAAAGATGAGGAATATAATTCTCCGAGGCTTTAAGAAAGAGCTTTGATACTCATATGGGTCAGTGTGCTATATGGAGTAAATTGCTTGAAGAGATTAAGAACTCATTTTTGTTGTCAGAAAAAGGAGTGGGGGGAAAAAAAACCTGAGAGTTTCATGAAGCTCTAAGTACATTTCTGGATAGAAATGTACTTATTTCCAAATCTATTTTTAGCAGAGATGGTGTATTTGTAGGCTTGAAAAACTGCAGCTGAGAAATCTCAGTAAACCCATATATTTTAGAAGGAGAACTCTTTAAAGAAGAGGCAGAATGAAATAAAACAGCGATTGGAAAGATTTGAATGGTCCCCGAACCATTTTTTTTTAAAAAGAAATTCCTCTAAAAATAATTGCATATCGAAAAGCTGAATACCTCCCAACCTACAATTTTCGTGATGTGTTAATTATTTATTTTCATGACTCCAAAGCTGTGATTTCATGATTCAATCAGGATTTTTGTAACTCTGGAAAGGTGACGTGCTCACCCACATTAAAAGACATATTTCTATGGAGATTCTTAGTACTTAGTACTTTTCCAAGAGACATTTTCTCTTTGAAAGATTCTCAGGAAGACAGCTAATAACCAGATGACTGCAAGGAATATAAATTCTTCCATTCTCCACCATTCAGTAGAAGCGAAGAATCTTCTTGGATGAGAAGCGAAACATCTTCAAGAAAAAACAAAGGAAGTCCAGTTGCCTCTTGAAAAAGTATCTTTGCGATTAAAAGACATTGTTTTATTTGCCTATCTGTTAGCAACAGCTAGGAATATATTTCCAGAAATGTCAAGTAAAAAAAAAAAAAAAGGACGGGGGGACTGGGGTTATGCTGGTGGAAAAGGACATTTTACAGAGTTGCTTCCTAATTCTACTGCAGCTGAGAAATAAGTTAGTGAAAAGACTAATTTTAATAAGATGAACATTTAAGCATCTCGACAGAATGCTTCTATACAATGAACATCTAATAAGGTGTTCCTCAATCTTGGCATCTTGACCACCATTGGCAAGAAAGGTTGGCTTACCGGCTGGAGAATTCTGTGAGTTGATCGCCATCTTCACATTGCCAAGGTTGAGAACTTGGTTCAAGAGTGATCCACTGGGATCCCCCCAAATCTCAGAAGGAGATAATAAAGTTGAAACAAAGAGAAAGATTAATTTAAACAAGTGGTCATTCAATAGCAATACAAAGCACAGGTCAACAACAGCATAAAAGACAACCATGGGCTTTTAGCAAAATACATGTAACATTACAGACTTGCAGAGAGCTAATTAGGGCTGATGATGAAACAAATTTTGGCAAGCTAACTTGGCAAAGCCTACAACAATCTCAGGTTTTTAGGCTGCCTAAAAAGACAAATCCGTAATAAGGTTCACTTAAAGCTTGGAGTTGAAGTTTATAAAATTAAATGAAAGGACACCTTATGACCTTTGCTGCCCGATGCAAATTCTTCTAAGTTGCGTTTCTCATTTCTCCCCTCACACATAGCCAGGCAGCATTATTAAAGTGTCAACATAATTATATTTTTTTTCCCAATCAATTTCTGCCTCCAGCAGCCTGATTATTGCTCTGAAGCTATGATTTATCATATATGGAGTCAACCACAGCGTAACCTTCCATCTAATTGGGGTTTCCTTCCATTTCCAAGGCTGACTCCAAACCTAATTTGTTTTTGAGCTGTGTTTGTGAAATTTAGCACTTGGTGGAATAAGGTGTTATAAGCATTTTTTTTTTTTAAAGCAAAATAAAAAAGCAACAACAAAATTCACACATCCCACTCCATTCACCTTGCATGAAGCAATTTTGCTTCTATTAAAGCTGCAAATGGCTGGTTAGACTGAAAAGGCTGTCTGTGTGTTGAGTCATTTAAACTGATGATAGGTTATTTCTTCTTGTCTACACAGCCATGTATACTGGGTGCAGGCTTCATACGAAGCCTACATACATACATATGAAGAACGGTTGCAGGAATTGGGTATGTCTAGTCTAGAGAAAAGAAGGACTAGGGGTGACATGGTAGCAGTATTCCAGTACTTGAGGAGCTGCCCCAAAGAAGAGGGAGTCAAGCTATTCTCCAAAGCACCCGAAGGCAGGACAAGAAGCAATGGATGGAAACTAATCAAGGAGAGAAGCAACCTAGAACTAAGGAGAAATTTCCTGACAGTACAAACAATTAAACGGTGGAACTACTTGCCTCCAGAAGTTGTGGATGCTCCATCACTGGATGTTTTTAAGAAGAGAATGGACATCCATTTGTCTGAAATAGTATAGGGTCCCCTGCTTGAGCAGAGGGTTAGACGAGAAGACCTCCAAGGTCCCTTCCAACTCTGTTATCCTGTTACTGCAATTTGTTTTGGTAGGTATGTTTCTTCTCTGAACTTCCTCCCCAGACTCACAGATAGGTTCTTGGGACTGGAAATGGGGTCATTCCACCTTACCAATGGTTTACAAGTTCGAAGTTTCCCATCTCTATTTAAAGCTAATTTTTATTCTAGGGACAATTGGAATAGCATTCACTGTAGATGGAAACATTTTGAAAAGCTCAGTGCGTTGTCCTTGCTTAGTCCATCCAGTGACATTAGAAGGAAGGGCCTGGAGGAGAGGCAGACCCCCTGTGTGGTTTTAATCCTTTGGTAAAATCTTACTTGCGTATTAGCTAAGTATTGTTCAAAACTATGAGCTACTATTTACCAAGCCACTAACCCTTCCTTTTAACTTCGCTTTCTTCACAGATAATGAAAAGGTGGGAAGTAATTGATAGACAACATAAAAATAGATTTTTTTTTCCAGAAAAAAAGATAAAATTTAAGCATCAATCTGCCTCAATTATTCCTGTGAAGCAAAGCTGCATCTTACGGCTGATAATAAAGGCTTCAACGTTAAATACAAATGTCCTTTGTTGTGGAGAATAAATGCATTTCCTTGGGGAAAATTTATCAGCAACTAATTTTTCATGGTTTGTCCCAGCAATGCAGAAAGGAAAGGAAAGGATTAGGATCTATTGAAAAAGACAGGAATTCTTCTCATGGATTTTTGTCAAATGGGCAGCCTTTCAAGAGGGAGAATGCAATAGATCATTATCCATTATTTTCACCTTGGTTACTAGGTAAAAATCAAACCACAGTCCTTAAGAAAAGGAGTGGAGGGCACACAATTGTAATAGAAGGACAGGCAGAGCCTGGGAAGGAGTCAAGAGAGGAATCAGCCTGAAGTCTTTACATTCCCACAAATGGTTGAAGCCCGACATCTCTGGAATTCTGCTAACACTTGTCTAGTGTCAATTTGGTGCTGACCATTAGTTGACAAGATTCCTTTGTGTAGGCGTAGATAGAAGATACACGGTTGAAGTCAAACGTTTTAGCAGCTAAACCAAAGAAGTTGCTTAGAAGTTCACCTGCAGGCATCAGAAACCTGCCAGTGGCAAGTCATTGCTTACATTTTTAATCATTTTCATGTGAGATGGGCAGCTGTACAAATGTGATAAATATGTGGAAATAAATAGAAAACATGTACGGCGATTGCAGCCTGCAGCAACTTGACAATGAACGCAGAATATTTACAACCATTTTCTTACCTCGAGCACTTGAGTTAAGTCACATTACCATAGCAACAGACTCGGTGATATTTAAAGGATTTGAGAGTTCCACATTTCGGTGGATAATTCGTTCAGAGCTACCTTGTACTTCCCCCCCCCTTATTATCCAAGGTGATGTTTTGCAAAAAGTATCAAACTTTTTGTCTGTTTGTTTTTTCAAGAGGAGAATTATGGCTCCCCTCGATGCACCCTTTAGAAAATATGGAACATCTCAAATACAATTTGGAAAACAAGATGTGGGATTTGAGTTGTTACATCAGAATATATTTTGTTGTTGTTGTTAGTTGCGAAGTCGTGTCCGACCCATCGCGACCCCATGGACAACGTTCCTCCAGGCCTTCCTGTCCTCTACCATCTTCTGGAGTCCATTTAAGCTCACGCCTCCTGCTTCAGTGACTCCATCCAGCCACCTCATTCTCTGTCGTCCCCTTCTTCTCTTGCCCTCAATCTTTCCCAGCATTAGGCTCTTCTCCAGTGAGTCCTTCCTTCTCATTAGGTGGCCAAAGTACTTGAGTTTCAACTTCAGGATCTGGCCTTCTAAAGAGCAGTCGGGGTTGATCTCTTCTAAGACTGACCGGTTTGATCGCCTTGCAGTCCAGGGGACTCGCAGAAGTCTTCTCCAGCACCATAGTTCCAAGGCCTTATATATATATTTAAAACACATCAAAGATCCTTGAAGGGCATGTAATAGTTCAACTACCCCATGGATAATAGCACTCCAGCCTTCCCCCCCCCCATCTTCTGCTGTCTCCCGGAGTTGGCCCAGATTGATGTTCATGGCATCAATAATCCTATCCAACCGTCTCATCCTCTGCCACCCCCTTCTCCTTTTATCTTCCATTTTTCCCAACAGGAAGGTCTTTTCCAACAAGTCTTCTCATTTGGTAGCCAAAGTATTTCAGCTTCAGTATTTGTCCTTCCAAAGAACAGCCAGGATTGATTTCTTGACTCTCAAGAGACTTCTCCAACACCATACCAGATGCTTTTTATACAACATATACATTTCATACAGAAGTTTGGGTGTAACAGATGAGTTGCCACGGACGTTAAACACCAGAAGCCTTTAATACATCATTAAAATCGAAGTGATTTGCAAAACAAACACTGCTTCTGCCAAGAGATAGAAGAAGAAGAAGAAGGGGGGAAAAACTAGTCCAGCTTAAAAAAAAAAATCCCTTTCCAAAATTTAAAGGCTCAGTAATTTATAGGTTGGCTCCCTTCTAAAAGACTAAAAAAAGAAAAATGCTGTCCTGGAATTTAAGATAACCCATTGACTTCTCAGGATTATATTTCCCCAGCTTTGAAGTTTCACTTAAATCCAACCGTATCATTCCATTTTTCTCTCTGTGTCTGTTTTAAGGACCAAGCAAGTTAATTCTGCAACTGAATCTACCCGTTGCATTCGTGTGATAAAGGAAAGCAGCTTTGTGAGAAATATAACACGCGTATCACTGGTCCTTTCAACAAATGTGAATGTTTACAAGTAGGCCTGTTTTAATTAAGACACTAATGATATTTTAAGGGGTGGAGAAGTGCATCCAATTCTACAAGCTCTCTTTAATTTCCCTTGCAGAGTATTGCACTAATTCAACATTTTACTCTCCAATTCCAGTGGCTGCCCAGAATTTTGCAAATTAGGGAGTTCCCCAAAGAACACAGGCATTTTTCAAAACTAAAGGATTTTCATTGGCAATCAACCTGGTGTTTTCTTTCTCCTTATCCGATTTGCTTTTGTATTGCCCTAACGGAATTAACAGAGTTGGAAGGGACCTTGGAGGTCATCGAGTCCAACCCCCTGCTCAGGCAGGAAACCCTATACCATTTCAGACAAATGGCTGTCCAGTCTCTTCTTAAAAACTTCCAATATTGGAACATTCACAACTTCTGGAGGCAGGTTGTCCCACTGGTTAATTGTTCTGTCAGGAAGTTTCTCCTTAGTTCTAGGTTGCTGCTCTCCTTGACTAGTTTCCATCCGTTGCTTCTTGTCCTGCCCTCAGGTGCCTTGGAGAACAGCTTGACTCTCTCTTCTTTGTGGCAGCCCCTGAGATATTGGAAGACTTCTATCATGTTACCGCTAGTCCTTCTTTTTCATTAAACTAGATATTCCCAATTCCCAATTAGTTGTGTATGAATTGGTTGTTGACTGACATGGCGATTGCCCATCTAAATTAATGTTTAAAATATATATTTTGGTCGCTCTCCCTCCATTTCATCCTGAAACCCCTAGTTCATATCACAATCACCATACATTTGTTGTAAACATGCCATTTTGTTTAACCTTTTTACATAAATCCCTTGTTTATTAGTGTTAACCTTTCTGTTAATGGACAGTAGTGTTAATCTTTCCATTAATGGACAATTAATGATGCAACCCGGGTCTAATCTTGCAGTCATTACACGATAATGATTTAAAACAAACACCACATCCTCCTCGTAGCAGCTCAAAGTCCAAATTGTCAATGCCATTGACATTTAACAGCTGAGGAAATACCACATTCAGGAGGATGGTGACAGAGTGAATCCAGAAAAGTAAACACATTTGTTTGGATTAGCATGATTTCAACTCCACGCTTACTAATTCAATCTATGTTTAAAAATTAATGTTAACTTGTAATTCTTCTACACATGTAAGTCTATAATAATCAAGCAATGCAACATAACTTAACGACAAAAAAGGTTTTCAATAATATCGGATAATTTGTGTTTGTCTTAAACGTGTCCGTCAATTCTGTCAGCATTCTGTCTAATGTAACTCCTTTTCTATCAAATAGAAAAGCTAGATGGAAAAAAAAAATACACAAATATCTGCTCATCTCTGTTGGTTTGTACATGTGCAAAATGTTGTTCTCCTTTCTTTATGATGGCAGAAACAATTCTAAATAACAGAGTCACGTGTATCCAAAATCCTAAGTAATCCTTCCTTCACATTCTAAATCTTGGGCAAATATTATTTGTTACAACAGCTTCAGACGTTGAGAAGCTTTCATTTAAAAAGACCAGCTTCATTATTTAAAAACCCATCAAATGAATTTCCAACAACAGTGGCCAAATTAGTTTGCTTTTATAATTACTTTTGTATGTGATTTAAAAAAAAAAAAATCTATTTACACATCTGGGTCTGGGCCCAATCTGAAGTCTTAAGTATGCCCCTGTCTGCATGCATCTTTGTCTAAGCTTTGTGACACTGACAATTAATTACATTAACTAATGGAACCAATTTCTTTTTCTTCCTGTATACTAAAAAATAAAATAAAAAAGGATTTGTAATCTAAATGCTCTTTTTAAAATAGAACAAACTTGACAACCCAAGCACTATCGTTATGCAGCTATTTTATCAGTAGAATAATTATCCCGTCCTCATTTTTTTTTTTAGAAAAAAAAAAATCATTGCACTGACCACAAACAAATGAATACATTAAAAATATTTCCCTTGAAAGCGGGCAGGAATAAGAATAGCTTCTTTCGCTAACCTTCGGTCTAGGAATAGGTCAATCTGCTAATTTCTCTCTTTTTTCACATTTTTTTTTAAAAAAACAACTTGATACCTTTTCATCTTTTTATGAAGGACCCCTGGACCTAAAAGATCAAGGTGGGGAGGACAGATTATACTGAAGAAAATCTTCCTCTGTGGTTGCTAGGAGTTGAAAATAACTTGATGACACATAATCGATCAACAAATCATTTTTAAAAATAAGAATAGAATAGAATAGAATAGAATAGAATAGAATAGAATAGAATAGAATAGAATAGAATAGAATAGAATAGAATAGAATAGAACTGGAAGGGACCTTGGAGGTCTTCTAGTCCAGCCCCTTGCTCAAGCAGGAGAACCTATGCCATCTCAGACAAGTGACTGTCCAATCTCTTCTTAAAAACCTCCAGTGATGGAGTGCCCACGATTTCTGGAGGCAAGCTGTTCCACTGGTTAATTGTCCTCCCTGTCAGGAAGTTTCTCCTTAATTCCAGGTTGCTTCTCTCTTTGGTCAGTTTCCAGCCATTGCTTCTCGTCCTGCCTTCAGGTGCTTTGGAGAATAGGTTGACCCGCTCTTCTTTGTGGCAGCCCCTCAAATACTTAATAATAATAATAAAGTTGGAAGGGACCTTGGAGGTCATCTAGTCCAACCCCCTGCTCAGGCAGGAAACCCCATACCATTTCGGACAAATGGCTGTCCAGTCTCTTCTTAAAAACTTCCAATATTGGAACATTCACAACTTCTGGAGGCAGGTTGTTCCACTGGTTAATTGTTCTAACTGTCAGGAAGTTTCTCCTTAGTTCTGGGTTGCTTCTCTCCTTGGTTAGTTTCCATCCGTTGCTTCTTGTCCTGCCTTCGGGCGCTTTGGAGAATACTGGAATACTATCATGTTTCTTCTAGGTATAAGCAAGTATAAAAGAGCCTGAGAAGAAGAGACAATACACCTCTTACTATTTCCATAAATAGGGTTCACCCACAGGGATCCACTCCAAACTTTTAGGCACTCTTCCCTTTGCAGTAATGAGATGAATCCTGCTTTATTTATCTTTCTTTTTCTAAAGAAAAATCTCATACTCTTCATCGCGTGTATGATGAAAGCTCCAAAGATTACTCTGTTGTTATAATAAACCAACGTCACCTGTACGGCGTTCCATTGGTGCTTCATGTCAATAGATAAAAGCTTAATAATTTTATTTAAAAAATTAAATTTCCGAAAATATTAAGAGCAGAAGAGTGAGAGAAATTGTTCAGCTGTGGATAAAGGAACGTAGCGATAGTTTGATGGGGGGGGGGAAGCGTAGGAGGAACCACAGAGAGGAAGGATACGCACTCGTTTTCAAAAGGAATAACAAAGGAGAACAATGCAATTGTTTTCCGTTGCTTCTCCTTTCTTTCTCATTAAAATGAAAGGCGGAAAACGAAAGGGAAACATATAAAGTACCCTCGATTTCATTGTCGTCTCTAGCTTTTGTTTTGTGCCATTTACCTCTGGGAGAATCAGTATCCCAGGACATAATAGAAGCCTGGAAATTTCATGCTGTTTTGATGAATACAGGCTGCAAACTTTGAAGAGCAGCCTCCATTGAAATCAATGGGGAAAAAATGGAACTGAACGCTATTGGAATGAGAAATAAAATGTAGCCAAATGCACTTAAAACGGAGTCATGATATAATCCCAGGTATAATTCCGGAAACAATTGATAAACAAAGTGTATATTTAACATTACATGTATTAACAGCAGCGAGGATTGTATTTGTTCAGCCCTGGAAAAATGAAGGAACACCTTTGGATGAAGAGATAATGAAGAAAATACTGGACTGTGCTAAAATGGACAGACTTACATTGAGGAACAAAGAAAAAGGAGATACAGAATATTTTCAAACATGGAACTTATTTTATCAATGGCCGGAATAACGGGGTAGAGAATAAGAACTTAAATTTGCATTACTAAGCAAAACAAATCAACCCAGACAACACGTTGTTTATTAAGCACTAATGAAATGTAATAATAGAAAATTAATAAAATGTTAAAAATAAAAATGGAGTCACGATGCAACGGGAGCCCATCAAGTAAACAAGCCTAAGTGAATGTAGGTCTTCAAAAGGAGATAGAGGTGAGAATTAAGATCAGGTCAGGAGTCTTCTCTTAAGAACAAAGCTAGGAATCAAATAAGAATATGCCAAAATTATAAGTTCCAGAGTTGGCCAGAAACTTCAGTGGCCACTCTGATGGGACGCAATTACTTTCAATAAGATAGCCAACCAGATCAAAGATACTTTGATACAGATAAAAAGATACTTCTAACTTTCTCGTAGAGTTGATTCTTATAACTTGGTCTACCTGGTGGGGCTGTGTCAAGGATGCTCCTTTCAATTAAATTAAATTTAAATTTAAGGGCCACACTTTGAATACTGCGTTCAGTTTTGGTCACCACAATACAAAAAACATTACTGAGTCTCTAGAAAAAGTGCAGAGAAGAGTAGCAAAAAGTATTGGTGGCCTGAAGCTAAAACATATGTTGAATAGTTGCAGAAACTGGGTATGTCTAATCTAACAAAGAGAAGGACTACAGGTGACATGATAGCCATGTTCCAATATCTCAGGGGTTGCCCCAAAGAAGAGGGAGTCAAGCTATTCTCCAAAGCACCTGAAGGCAGGACAAGAAGCAATGGATGGAAACTAATAAAGGAGACAAGCAACCTAGAACTAAGGAGAAACTTCCTGATGGTGAGAACAATTAATCCAGAAGTTGTGAGTGCTCCATCAGAAGAGATTTTTAATTAGAGATTGGACAGCCATTCGTCCTGAACGGTAAAAGGTCTCCTGCTTGAGCAGGGGGTTGAACTAGAAAACCTTCCGACTCTTATTCTATTAAAATTTAAGCCAGGTCAGATTATTTAGCAACTAGAGATGGTTTGAGACAAGAATTTTTTTTTAAAAAAACCCCCCAAGGATTGAATCTTTGCAGGGAATAACTGGTCAAAACAGAGATGAGGGCGACATTGTGCTGGTTTGAGCCTCCTTAATTCAATCACTCTAAATACAAAGGCTACGGTCATCTACCTGTTCCAAGAACTTTGCGTACCTGTTCTTAATTTTCGGGTCTAGCAGCCTGTTGAGCAGGTAAAGTTCAAGGAAGCCATAGCTGATGAGAGTTCTCCCCCAACATTTTGCTTTTTGCAGGTAATGTATTCTCCTTCGCTTCCTAAGCCGGCTCCGCATTCCTGCTGGGCCTATTTGTTCTCAAAGATCACTGCACTCTGAGTGTGAAGGAGGGCTTTGGGTTTTTGACCTCGGAATAATACACCTTGGCTTAACAGGTGGCATAACATGAGGGATTGAAGTCTGAATTTAACAGAGGCCCTGCTGGTTTAAGCTAATGAGATTACTCCTTTTATCACGGTGGGAGGCCAGTCACCTGAAAAACGGTGGGGGGGGGGCGCCTGTGGAGTCTTCCTACAAATAATTAATCACTCTTCCGTTACTTTGCAGGAGGCAGTTGCTGGTGGCTTGTGGTCTTTCTCTCTGCAAGGGAGAGAAATGCTCATGTTTGCATAAATATCTACAGACCGGCCTTGTCTACAGCTTTGCGTCTTCGTCTTTGATGCTCCGGATCATGGAGAGGGGTATCTTCCCAACTTTTGATCCTTCCACCAAGTCCACCTTTTATCAAGGATCAAATGATGATTTAGCCCCGAGAATTGAGACATAGCACACGCCTGGCGTATTTCATAACGTTTGAAAGAGAAACATTAGGTCAAACACCGATGTTTCAAACACAAAGTTATCCGCAAGCAAAAGACACGATTGTCTGCATTTGGATTGTTTTATGCAAAATCCTCATTTTTCAGGCCAGGAAAATTATTGAAAAAGAACAGTTTCATCTGATCTAATTGCCTCAGAGATTAGCTCTTTATAATTTGCTTAGAAATCAAAGCCATTCATGGAGCAATGGGGAAATAAAATATATACGTGCCTTGTAAAGAGGACTACGAAATGATTAAAGCATTCCCAGTTGATTATTCCTCTACCTTTTGGGTGATATGCTGATTACATTTAAATAGATTTGCATAACACCAAAGGCTTAAGTGATAGTTTGGAAGAATGTTAATTATCATTTGCACTGCTACAGCCCTCACCGACTTCCTGGAGAAGTGGTTAGTGCCATGGACGAGTTTCCTGAATTTAACGTATCTTGGTTGGAACAGTCTTAGCAACAGAGGACATTAGAGGAAAGTACTTGTAGCTCAGGGTTGAATTGTGGGATCTTTGGTGTTCTCTGAGCTTAGTAGTTTTCTTGCAGAAGTTTCATTACCGGACTATGTAACATCATCAGTGCACTGATGATGTTACCTGGTTGGGTCACGAAACATCTGCAAGAAAACCACAATTCTCAGAGACCACCAAGGACCTCACATAGAACATTATCTGGTCTTCAAAGAACCAGGCCACCACCAACTTGGATATGGCATCCCCAGCTTAACAAGTTGTAGATGAAGATAGATCTTTTCTGAAAATTTAGATTTCAGATTGTAGCAAAAAGTGATGACAGAGGACAATATCATCCAGCAATATCAGTGATAAACAGTCTCTGCCTTTGAGCAGATTTTTATGGGGTAGGAAATTATGCAATGAGCTGGTAGTGTTTAGGCCAGATTCAGGGAGTCCTTACAACCAAGAATAATTATTCTATTCTATTCTATTCTATTCTATTCTATTCTATTCTATTCTATTCTATTCTATTCTATTCTATTCTATTCCATTCCATTCCATTCCATTCTATTCGAAGAGTCGTGGTGACGCAGTGGTTAGAATGCAGTATTGCAGGCTAACTCTGCCCACTGCCAGGAGTTCGATCCTGACCAGTTCAAGGTTGACTCAGCCTTTCATCCTTCAGAGATCAGTAAAATGAGGAGCCAGATTGTGGTTTGTTTGTTTTTTGGGGGGGGGGAATATGCTGACTCTGTAAACTGCTTAGAGTAAAGCACTATGAAAGTGTATATAAGTTTAAGTACTATTGCAATTGCTATTTCTATGCTGCCCATCTCACTAATACTGCAACTCTGGGCAGTTTGCAGTATAATAAAAGTTAAAAAGTGCAAAAAGCAATTAAAGTGGAATAAAAAGCTAAAGAAAATTAAAATTAAAAACCCAGTCACTGGGCAGCCTGGGGAGTGAGTTAATTGCTGTAACATAAACAATGTCTCCATACAGTTGAGTCTGTACGTGATCCAAATACATCACTTTCCATCAACTAGCAGTGATGGAGAACAACCAGTTGTAGTAGGGAAAGCTTGTGGGAAACCCTTCCTGAATGGCAAAGTTGCTTTGTATGATGGCTTTAATCTGCAATTAATTGCACTGATTAATCAAATCTACTCTGTCCTGTTTTCTCTCACCAGCATCTGTTTTCCAGCATCATTATGCGCAGCTTCCATAGCTTGGAAACAAGACACCCACTAATCGGGAGCTTGAGAATGATTGGAATTGTAAGCTCAGACTTTCCTCCGGAGTGGATATAAATGCTTCCTCATTCCCATTGGCGAGGAAGCAAAAAAGCAAAATATCTTCCCAGAGCCATTGTTTCACCAGCTGAGTTTCTGCCTCCAGGGCTGAAGTCCCCGATTGACTACACATTCGTTGGGTTAAAGCGTCTTTCATCTAAGGCTTTCCCCATCTAAAGAGATCAAAACAGGGCCGGTTTGGTGGACTTATCAAACAGCCAGGTCGATAAATGATTTGCGCATGTTCATAAAAATATGTACACTGTGGGGTATACTTGGTGCTCTCTGAGCTTGGTGGTTTTCTTGCAGACGTTTCATGACCCAACTAGGTAATCTCATCAGGGCTAGCAGGAGTGGGGTTTGCTCTTATTTTATACTCTAGAACATAAATCACCAGCATATAAAATGAGAGCAGGCTCCACCCCCTTCTAGCACTGATGATGTGCTAGAAAAACGAAAATCCCTACTTCTCAGTCGTTCATTATTCACTTGCCCAGAACAAAATGCAAGGGTGTTTTTCCTCTCTTCCATCTTTTTTTGATGTGCATTTAATGAGAGGGACTTTTTCCCCCCCAAAGATTATCTGACAATTTAGAAAAACCCTATTAGCTCGGGAATCGTTATCTTAACGGAAGATATCAGAGGAAGCAACTCATCAGCGGATCCGGGCTTTCTGCAAACTGTAGACCTTGATCTTAAAGACAACAGAGCTCCAGTCTTTCATTTCAAGGGATCCTGAAGCAAACAGCATTTTTAATGAATCTGAATTTCGTGTATATTTTGTTTTTTGTTTGCAAGTTACTACCTTTCAGCTATAGATCTTGAGTACGAACCCACCATTTGGTTTGTATATGATTTGGTAGCCAGGCTAAAAAAAAAGAAAAAAGAGAGGCTTATCAGACTAAACCATGGTTCAATTACAGGGGGCTTAGAATGGGACATGTGTTTGGAAAGTGACTCTACAGGGGAATCCAATGAACTGAAATATCTCCTGTTCTCTGTGTTTATAAAACAGGGGTAGTGGGTCTCAATGTATTTTGGAACCCAGTAAAAAGTGCAACTGGTTGAAAGAGTAAATCTCCTAAAGTTAATGGGACTCTTAAAGGAGGTGATTGAGCCATAGTCACCCAGCCATCTTTCATGCCTAAGGCAGGACTAGAACTCACCATCTCCTGGTGATTGGTCCAAAGTCATCCAGCTGACTTTCACGGCTATGGCGGGACCAGAATTCACAGTCATCTGCTGATTGGCCAACTTTCCTGTTTAAGGCAGGACTAGAATTCACCATCTCCTGGTGATTGGTCCAAGGTCATCCAGTTGGCTTTCAGGCCTAAGGCAGGACTACAACTCATCCTCTCCTGGTGATTGGCTCAAAATCACCCAGCCATTTTTCATGCCTCAAGTTTGACTAGCACTCACCCTCTCCTGATTTCTAGCCTGGTCCTTCACCATCAGACCAAACTGGCTCTCATTTTGATGAAAGAGTAAACTTTTCCATCTCTTCCATTTTATGAAATCACTCATAACATGCATCCTGAAGTAACGTATTTCCAGCCGTTGTCCTCCATCTTCATTATCCTCTGCCTCTGTCTGTCTCTGTTTCTCTTTTTCCTTTCACGGAGTTTAATTTAAGTCACAACTTTCTAAATGGATTTATGCTGCACAATAAAGTTGTCAGTGTAGGTCTCAGATGGAGAGATACATGGTTGTGTGTTTGCTTATATTTAATCCTCCGGAGCGACCAAACACCACTTGCCGATGAGGAATTAGGAGGTTTTCTTCCTTTATAATATTTTATGCCATTTGTATATTATAAATGATCGGTGCCTCAACATTTCTACAAATTTAGTTTTGTGCTTTCAGTTTCCAAGGCGGTGGAACAAATTGGGAGCTATTACCTCTTGTCAACGTAAGTTTTATTCATGAGAAAAGAGGAAACAAATGGCTTTATTTATTTATTTATTTTTAAAAAGTACAAACTAAATATGTATTAAGAGTTTGCCCCAACATTCTTCAGGACTTTTAATTTAAAATGATTTCTTATTAAGAGAACGAAGGCAATAGAGGGATCCATTTAGTTAAATAGCAAAAGATAGCTACTCAGAAGCAGAAGTTTTCCTGACTACAATTGTGATTTTTTTTTTTAAAAAAAAAGATAAAATCATTCCGTCTCCTGAGTCGTGTAGACTGGTAGGTAATCAATGCTATCCACTAGTGCAAGAAACATCTGGCTATTTTATGCCTTTCCTTCTATTTTTATGTGAAGTAAATGAACTGCAGTATGGAGACAATTTTTGTACTCTATAGACCGCTGAACTTGGAATACAAAAAAAAACAAAAAAAACCCAACAGCTAAGTTTGAAATCTCCTTTGAGAATCCTTTAGCTGGATTCTTCCATCATGCTAAGTTTTAGTTTCTTTAATTATGGCTTAGAAGCCACAGATTCAACTCCCCTAAGCATCAAGATTAAATCTCAGTTATGGTCCCTAAAGCTTACTTCATCTTTTCTCCTTCCTCGTTATGGGGTACTTACATGGTTTTATGATGGGCACGGGCTGTTTCTTGGATGTCATTTCGAAAATAAGTATTTCATTCTTGCCATTAGAAAAAACAGGAAGACTCATAGTTTGAAAGAAGGGGAACATCCTTATAGATCCCTAGAAGACAGATTCCAGCTGAATGTGAGGAGATTTCCTCATAGTCGAGAGAAGAACCAATTAACCAAAATATAATTTGTTGCCCTTATTTCTTAGAAAAAGGGATGAGTTGGAATACAACATGGATTTATTAGATTAAGCATTTTGCGTGGTTGAACAGGGACTCCATTCTAAAAATGGCAGAACTGGCACAAAGCAAGGACCAGAAATAAGGGCAACAAATTATATTTTGGTTAATTGGTTCTTCTCTCGACTATGAGGAAATCTCCTCACATTCAGCTGGAATCTGTCTTCTAGGGATCTATAAGGATGTTCCCCTTCTTTCAAACTATGAGTCTTCCTGTTTTTTCTAATGGCAAGAATGAAATACTTATTTTCGAAATGACATCCAAGAAACAGCCCGTGCCCATCATAAAACCATGTAAGTACCCCATAACGAGGAAGGAGAAAAGATGAAGTAAGCTTTAGGGACCATAACTGAGATTTAATCTTGATGCTTAGGGGAGTTGAATCTGTGGCTTCTAAGCCATAATTAAAGAAACTAAAACTTAGCATGATGGAAGAATCCAGCTAAAGGATTCTCAAAGGAGATTTCAAACTTAGCTGTTGGGTTTTTTTTGTTTTTTTTTGTATTCCAAGTTCAGCGGTCTATAGAGTACAAAAATTGTCTCCATACTGCAGTTCATTTACTTCACATAAAAATAGAAGGAAAGGCATAAAATAGCCAGATGTTTCTTGCACTAGTGGATAGCATTGATTACCTACCAGCCCGCTCACAAATGGAGCAAAATAGAATTTAACGAAGGGCTGCTAATGAAATTACTTTCAATCTAATTCGTGATTTTCTCTTTATGTCATCTTAAACATGAAAAATTCTGGCAACTTTTGAGGGGGGGTTGGCTTCATACTCAAGTCCTTAGGAATCCCATTAGGCTTTTGACTGGACAAATCTATTGTATATTACCTGGAAGAGTTTAATTTAACTCTAAGCATCCTTCAAGCCCAATCTTGGACCTTATTCAGAGTACTTGTCCCAAAGACAGCCAACCTCAGAGAAGGAGATGGAGAAATAGGATCAATCTCCTTATTTTAAATTTATAGCCCCCCTAATAGTCTTTGCTCTAATCCACTAGTAGAAGTAACGCTAATGATGATGATGATAAGGGTAATGATTGCAAATATTAGTAGGGTTGTGCAATGCTCCAGATTTCAATCGGAAGAGGTATTTGGGAATGCGGACGAACACCAGGATCACAACTCCCACAACTCCAACTCATTAAAGTAACCTAGCCCTCATATTCTTATTGATCCAGAGACTTTCCTATATGTCTCTTCTGACCCCTTCCAAGTCAAGGACCTTCCCATGCTCAACGCCGCCATCACCGCTCTTGATCCGTGCAACTCTCTCTCTCTCTCTCTCTCTCCAACCTGTGGCATGTCAACTCTTCGCTTTTTGACATGCATGACAATTTCATGAGCCAGTTTAAGAAATCCCTGGGCCTGACCTGATTTTTCCCAGAGAACAAATTCCAATGCAAAGAAGTAACTCATTATTTGTGCTCCGCTAATTAGGGTGGAAGAGACGAGGTGTCATTGAATGGATTCAGAACTGATTTAACAGCTATTGGAATCAATTCCAAGGCCGAGAATTTCAGAGGGAGGGGAACAGGGTAGGCAAAAATCACAGTTGTCTCTTTAATCTGTTTTATGTTGGTGGCAAAGCATGTGTTAAGCTGTTCTTTAAATTAGCTGTTTTAACTTTATTGGAAGTGTTTAATTCAAGGACAGCTGGTTAGAGTTATAAACACAGACAGTGGCATTTTCCAAAGGGAGAAGGGGAACCTACGCAGTGCAGAAGTTTCTGGATATCCTCTTGGGAGGCTTCTGTATAATGAGTCAAATCATTATTCCTTTTGGCTTAATCGTGTTGATACTGACTGGTGACGCAATTTTTACAGAATCAGGAAACCTGTTAGCTAACTTTATTACCTTCCCTAGGCATAATTGTCTCAGTCCGTCACGTTCCCTAATGGACTCCTTAGCGTGCGCTTGTCCATATACTTTTTTTTGTAGGGTGATTTTGACACCCTACACTGTCAAAATCTCACAGCATTTGGGGGGAGGGGCAGGACATGAAATAAAACAGAGGAATCCTTTTGATGACAAGATGGCATTTTTGATTCATCTGTGCTCAGATGTTGGCTGATGTCTGTGATACACTTTGAGCTTTGATCCACCAAGGAACTCTTGATCTCCTCAAAGAGAGCGCTACTGCCCCAACTCTTCCTGTAAACTCACTCAACACGACGCAATTCACAGATTTTTACAAATGTGAACTGTCACATTGTCACATGAATATATGCATTCTCTGTTCTTCAGTGTATTTTAACTATGAGCCCAAGGGACTTCATAAGCCCTTTGAACGTTGATCAAGAAAGACGAATAAATACCACAGTGCATAAATAAGATTTAAAGGCGATGGGCATGCAGAAAAAGAAACAAAGATATATTTTTTAAAAAAACAAAACCACAAACAAGGGCAAACTTTCTGGGTTTTACAGTTTTGTTGAATGAATATACTTTTATCACTCTGGGTTGAGGCGATAACTCTACCTCCATAAATCATGAAACGTGTCTGAGCTGGCTTTGATTCTCTGAAACAAAATAACTCTTGAGAGTTTCCAAGTTTTCCTGTGTCTTTTGGTTTTGAGATGGTTTAGCAACCTAGATGTGTTCAGGACTATGGATTTCAGGGTTGAATCTGGTGAGGGTGGCAGTCTTTGGCTCCGTGTTTAGGGAAGATCATTACATAAAGATGTTTGAGCTGCTCAAGGCCACCAAGTGAGCATCTAAGAATCTGATAACTCAGAAACTTGAAGGTAAAACCCAACAATTTAGATTTAGGACTTTGGAAGTATATAAAGGAGATGGCTTCTTTGTACTGCAGAAGACAATTCAGCGGTTGTGGTTCAAGGTTCATTCGTGTGTGAAGTAAAAGGTCTAATCTACCCATGTTAGACCTGAGTGAAGCTTGTTCCTAGATAAGGGTTTAACCGTCTGGAGTACTGCAAAGCTGACTAACAAACAAGTACTGGAGCTGTAACACCAGGTATGTCACTGGAAAGCAAAATCACTAAACTGTGTCTCACTTACTTGGACCATATCATGTGGGGGAATTCACTGGAGAAAGCAATTATGTTTGGAAGAGTTTGTGGTAAAAGTAAATCAGGCTACTAGAGAAGATGAAGGCTGGACACCACCAGAGCTGGCCCACCATCAGAGCATAGAACAACTTAAGGAAATAGTGCTAGATCAGAAGATGTGGAGAGACCCCACTCATAGAATCACCAAGAGTTGGACATGATTGAATGGATAACAGTCTCCTCCTCTTCCTCTTCATCACCATGTTACCCTTGTAGTTTCAGCAGGTGAAAAATGTAAATATCAAAGATGCTAATCAAAGCTGACCAGTAATATTCCAGGTTGCACTTGGGTGATAGCCAGTACTATTGTTCCCAGAATTCCTTGGGGGTGATGTACAAGCTAAGTAGAATCATTCTAGGGCAAAATATTGACTATCCTCTGAATAAAGACTGCCATTGTGTTATTCTCCTCTATTCCAAATTTCCGACTAGTCTCGACATTCTTCTCTGCAAGAATGGGACGACCAGGGCAGTCTTTATGCATTTAATATATAAAAAAAGGTTTTTTAATATTAATTGTCACTTCAATTAATTGACTAATTATGAATTAACAAAGAATTCATTTGGTCCAGTATTGTACTAGTGTAAATTCAACGTTACAGCCGTTTATTATTTCTGCGTTTTCTAAACTCCATTATTTCCAAAGTACAGGGTTGGCACAGCCATAATTGGTTGCTGCTTAGCCAGCGTACATATTTTGCTCCAAAGTAGTTTTATATTCTTTATGTTGAATAATCCCTTATCATTATATACACACTGAGATGGCTTTTATCAGTGAAACAAGAGTTCAACAAATTTGCAATGCAAAGCAAAAGATTATTTCTTGATTGTATCTACATGTTTTACCTTTCCTGCAAGTACATTTATTCTTAAATGGAAAAAAAAAAAGGGGGGGGGAAATAAAGATATGCTGCAGGAATCCGAAATGGTTTCTTTTAAAAGCAGATTGATTGTTGAAACCTCTTCACGCACTTCTAAGCCCCTTGGAAAATATCGAATCGATAAAAACAAAAGATACGTCTCTGGAAATATCTCCACAAAAGACTTCTCAGAAAAGTTACCTGTCATCCTTGAGAGCTAGAATTTCCTTTCAGGGATTGAGAGTTATTTTGTAGGACAAAAGATAATTTCCCAGCATAATTATATTTTCTCTGAACAAGACAGGACGGAGTCAGGATACAGCTAAAAGAAAAACCCGCTGTGATTGATTGTTTCTGTAGAGCAGTAGGGAGAGGGCGTTGAAAAAAATATGGGGCAGCTGTTAGGGAAAAAAGAAGTTAGTGTGGAGACACAGGAAGGGGTGAGAAAGAAAGTCAACTGCCCCACCTTGACTTTATTTGGTATAAGACGGAAGGAGGAAAAAACAGTCAGTTCTTTTGAATCTTCTCTCTATAAAGAATGGGATGGAATGGAATGGAATGGAAGGGAATGGAATGGAAGGGAATGGAAGGGAAAGGAAGGGAAGGGAAGGGAAAGGAAGGGAAGGGAAGGGAAGGGAAGGGAAGGGAAGGGAAGGGAAGGGAAGGGAAGGGAAGGGAAGGGAAGGGAAGGGAAGGGAAGAAGGGAAGGGAAGGGAAGGGAAAGGAAGAGGAAGGGAAGGGAAAAGAAGGGAAGGGAAGGAAGGGAAGGGAAGGGAAAAGGAAGGGAAGGGAAGGGAAGGGAAGGGAAAGGAAGGGAAGGGAAGGGAAGGGAAGGGAAGGGAAGGGAAGGGAAGGGGAGAAGATTTTTTTTTTTCTTACAGTGATATATTTTTCTCCATCATGTATACTATTGCACTTATTTCTCTGGACAGTTTCCTACAGTGTAGATGTCTCAATCTGCACTGCATGATGACAGGACTGCATCACAGCATTTAAAATTCAGAAATGAGAATTTCAAAGGAGAGCATGACATCTTGGCTTGAAAGGGCAAAATTCCCTGGTTTCCACTGAAATGTGAACAAGGGTCATTCTTTCTTCATCCCCAACGGGGAAAACCCTTCAAAATGTCCTTCTAAGTTAGTAGGTCATCCCCACAAGAGAATTCTTTTGTAGCTGAAGATTTCCGATTTTTGCCCCGATGGCCTGCAGCAACCTGGGACACCCAACTTCTCTGAGCTTTACTGTTCTGTGTTGAGTCTTAAAAAAATGTGCTCCTTTGATCTACCTTGTTTAGTCCTAAGCAGTATCACATCAGGGATAAATAATGCCGGTTGGGTTTGCAGTGCTAAATCATGATCCTCAACAGGCCATCTTTCTTTTCATAATAGCCATGTCAGGCACAAACTCCTAGATTTTTGTCATCAGCACTTTGGTCTAGAAATTTATACCTTTTATGCCCATGTGGGCTCCAGGTTTTTTTTGTTTTTTTTTTTAGAAAAATCTTTTCAAGGGAAGTCTCCAGAGGATATTTGCAGGATTTCTACTGAATGTACAAGTGAACAATTCACCAACTTCTTGCCAGGTTTCTACAATACTAGTCAACTATCCCTGGGGGTTAAATGTCACCAACCCTACCAGGGTGAAATCAACTCCATCCACTGTGTCATGGCTATATAACCGTCCCAAGAAAAAGAGCTCAGAAGAAAAATAAGCGGAGGAAAACAAGCCTTTCTACTAGATAACTCACTGCTAAGGTCTGATAACTCATACCTCCCATTTTTTTTTGTCAGATAAGCCCTATTTATTGCCACCATCTTGGCTTGAAAACGTATTATGAAGCCTTCCAATAATTCTTAATCCTTATGGAATGCGGCATACTTAATCCTTATGGAAGTGGGCGAGGTTTCCATAACCCTGAACTGTGATTTTTGATTCAGGTGATGTGACTGTTGTGGGCAGAACCATTCGGGAAGAGATCCGATTGAGGTTTGTGGCTGTCTGAATGAAGTATATTGGAGGAAGAAGGGTTTTGGGTGAGAAGATCAAAATGGAGAAAGGATCCCAGCGCAGGGATAGAACAAGACGCCTGCTTTGCAAGCAAGAATTCTAAAATTCAGTCATGGAAGGGCTAGGAAAAGAGACCCAACCTACACAGTTCAACCTACCGAAAGAATTTTTTATCACAAGTAAGAATGGGGGCTTAAACAGAAGAGTCCGCAAGGATTACTGCCAAGCACATGAGTCAGACCTTTTATTTCAGTCTGTAGTCCAGCATATACATTATTTGATGTTTCTTCCCGCTTTCCAGGTGAAGACATTTTTGACAGATTTCTTGGTGGCTTTGTGTTGACTCTGGTCTGTTAATGTAAAGGTTCTCCCTAGCTTGTAAATCTCGCCTCACCGACGTCGGCCTTCTTTTTGCCAAAAACCCGTGGATATTTGCTCTGAGTTATTGTAGAAGATGCTGTGTTAGGACTATCAAAGGTTTTATTGGATACTAGACAACCTGTGCCCCATTGTTTCAGAGACATTTCCTTACCTAAACAGAGAAACAAAATGAACATGGGTGGGCTAAAAAGCAGTCAGAGTAGGAGCTACTTCTAATTTCCTGGTGGCTTCCCCATTGACTGTGCTTGAGGGAATCTGGCAGGAAGCATTGGAAATTTCTTCCTTTCTCCTTTTCCTTCTGCTTCCCCTCCTTCTCCGTCTCCTTCCCTCTTACATTATATTCTTAATTATACTAAAAATCCGAATCCCGGGTAAACACATGTCATAAAGCAAATAAATAAAAGCGATCACCGGGATAAAAATCTTAAAACAAAGATTGTTTAATTTACCAAGCTGAGCTTTCGTCGGCCACACTGCCGACATCACGAAATGGGAGGAGCAGGAGCGATCTGATACCTGACCTCCTAATGCTAGCACACATACCCTAAGAACAACAGCAACTGGAGGAGAGAGGATACCTGTGGAAACGGCCCCTTTAAGAACAGTGCGCCCGGCGCCGAGGAGTGGACCGATGACTAGGTCGAGAGCCCGGGCGCAGAGACAGCCAGCCATATAAGAACAGACTCCCAAATCTTACGTTATATGCTCTGATGATGTCGGCAGTGTGGCCGACGAAAGCTCAGCTTGGTAAATTAAACAATCTTTGTTTTAAGATTTTTATCCCGGTGATCGCTTTTATTTATTTGCTTTACGACAACGACATATATATATATATATATATTCTGCTGAATAGTTAAAAGGTGTCCTGATAATCAATGGATACCATTGGACAGGATGCTCCCTTCATCAATGTGACACTCAAGTATTGCTTGAAAAATGACTGTCCGCACAAGGAAACGGGCCCAGATGCTGATGTGGTGATGTAAATATGATGGATAATCTTGCCTGCCTACAGCGAAGTGCTCAGCAAGAATAGCGTGTTTTTTTTTTTATTAGCGGAATATCACTGAGCGATTACTCTGCAGAGATAAACGTTGCTGGAAAAAGACGGGAGGAAGGTAAAATAGCTATGTGTGGAGCAGGTATAACAATAAGCTACCTTTTGGAGAAGGAAGCAAAGTGCTTTCAAGGTTTGGGTGGCCTTTACAGATGGTATGTAGAGAAGGAAGAGGAGAATATGATCTCTTCGATGAAAAAAAAAATCTTTTCAGATTCCTAGGCCACGAGGTCTGCCAGATGTTTTGGTCTTGGAGATGCAGTGCAAGCTTTCATTTTCATAGGCTGGGCTACCCTGAATAATATAGGGATACGTTCCCTCAAAACAAAATTCATGTTCCTATTAGGCCAGATCCGATGTGACCCTCAGATATCATTCAGATACTTGGCCTCTTCTTTTGGGAGGGGTGTCCATCTGCACTTCGTTTTTCTAATGATCCCAAAGACCACAACATCTCCTGGCCAGCAATCGACACCCAGAGAAGCACAGATTAACACCAAGCAACAAGCAATACCCCAATTGAGGAACTACCAACTCAATAAACAGCCTACTCAAGGAACCGCCAAAACACTCCCACCAACACTGACAGGGCAAGAAACTTGTATATAAAATGAGAGCAAATCCCGCTCCTTTCTAGCACTGATGATGTTACCTAGTTGGGTAATGAAACGTCTGCAAGAAAACCACCAAGCTCAGACAGCACCAAGGACCCCACAGTTGTCATCATTGTCGTCCTCCTCCTCTCCGCAAACCCCACTCCCTTCTAGCACTGATGATGTTACCTAGGTGGGTAATGAAACGTCTGCAAGAAAACCACCAAGCTCAGAGAGCACCAAGGACCCCACAGTTGTCATCATTGTCGTCCTCTTCCTCCTCCTCTCCGCAAACCCCACTCCCTTCTAGCACTGATGATGTTACCTAGGTGGGTAATGAAACGTCTGCAAGAAAACCACCAAGCTCAGACAGCACCAAGGACCCCACAGTTGTCATCATTGTCGTCCTCTTCCTCCTCCTCTCCGCAAACCCCACTCCCTTCTAGCACTGATGATGTTACCTAGGTGGGTAATGAAACGTCTGCAAGAAAACCACCAAGCTCAAAGGGCCTCAAGGACCTCATAGTCCTCCTCCTCCTCCTCTTTACAGACCATGAAACATCTGCAAGAAAACCACCAAGCTCAGAGAGCACCAAGGACCCCACAGTTTAGCCCTGAGCTACAAATATTTGCTTCTGTTGGAAATGTGCTATTGTTTGTTTTTCACTGATTGTGGTGAGAACTACCTCTCAACACCCAGTTGAGCAACCTTTTGGCAACACTTCAGTCCTGTTATTTTTCTGGAGACGTGACATGTTTCCTTGGCTTATCCAGGTATTCAAAGAGACAAAATAAAAGACTTGGGGGCCCCCGGGAAGTGAGAGCTCTAGTCTACAGTATTATAAATTCTAAGGAACAATTTGTTGCAACAGGCTCAAAGCACAGAGCAATTAATGGATGAATAGGTACGAGCAACTAAGAAGGAGCGGAAAGAAAGAAAAGGAACAAGTAAAAAAAGGAAACCCTTTTGTTTTCTTGGGATCCTTTCCTTCCGCCCAACGCAGATTGGAAAGTCATAAGCGAATGTTTTATTTTGTCTCAGCGAACAAAGGAGACTTTTAATGCTCTTTGCCAAGTGGGTAAACCACCTCCAAGGAGTTTAGCTTCAATCACAAAAATGTGACCTTGGCATAACTGGGAAAGATTGACATCGAGTAAGAGAATCGATTTATGATTCCAAAGGAGATCTAACAGCTGTTTCCTTTCAGAAAATCCAGAATATGTGGTCCTCACCTCTAATGACTATTGAAATGGGATTGCTACCCAAAGAGCTTCATGCTCTTCCAATGGAATTCGTACCTCCTGTCCTTCGAACACCCACAATTTTGTCCCAAGTCATCCGTTAAACGGTTCTGAAATTCTCCCAATCAGAGAATAGCCAAGCCCACCATTTTTTCTCCTTTTCTTAAGATTATACAGACTTTCGCCTACGATCTTTAGAAAACAAACTTGCTAACCAGCCTACATCTTCGCCCAATACTTGACTGTCGCTCTTCTTTAAGAAAACCATATAATTTATTTCGGAAGGAAAAATGCAAGAAGAAGCATTGTAGGCATGGGAAGAGGCACAGAGGTTCCCAGGTCTTGTCATCCTCCGAATCTATATCAAAAATTCTCCAGCAGCTGCCTGACCCAGATAGTCCTTGACTGAACGAGAGAATCCTTCACCTCTCTTGAGGATTGCTCCAAACATCTGCAGATTAATATGGAGAAACGAGGATTTAAATGGTAGGTTTATAGAGAATGGAGTAAGGGATGGGATGGATATTTGTCTGGTTTTTCTTTAACTTACTTTAATGTTATTAATGTTCAGTATACTTAACTGGGGATCAAGGGGGTGAATTGTTTTTTTTTTTTCTCCCTGCACTTAATTTTTAAAAATAAATAAATAAATATACTTTAAAATATATTTCCATAAGATGTAGATTATGTTCGTTTTACCTGTATAATATAATCTTCAATAAAATGACTGGGGGAAAAAGAGAACTGCTTCAAACTCCTCTTAAGAGGTTTTTCCCAACCATTTGGACAACCATTTGTCTGAAATGGTGTCGGGTTTCCTGCCTGAACAAGGGGTTGGACTAGATGACCTCCAAGGTCTCTTCCAACTCTGCTATTCTATTCTATTCTATTCTATTCTATTCTATTCTATTCTATTCTATTCCTTATTCTATTTTATTCTATTCCTTATTCTATTCTATTCTATTCTATTTTCTATTCTATTTTCTATTCTATTCTATTCTATTCTATTCTATTCTATTCTATTCTATTCTATTCTATTCTATTCCTTATTCTATTCTATTCTATTCTATTCTATTCTATATTCTATTCCATTCCATTCCATTCCATTCTATTCTATTCTATTCTATTCTATTCTATTCTATTCTATTCTATTCTATTCTATTCTATTCTATTCTATTCTATATTCTATTCTATTCTATTCTATTCTATTCTATTCTATTCTATTCTATTCTATTCCTTATTCTATTTTATTCTATTCCTTATTCTATTCTATTCTATTCTATTTTCTATTCTATTCTATTCTATTCTATTCTATTCTATTCTATTCATTTCTTTATTCTATTCTTCATTTCTTCTATTCTATTCTATTCTATTCTATTCTATTCTATTCTATTCTATTCTATTCTATTCTATTCTATATTCTATTCCATTCCATTCATTCCATTCTATTCTATTCTATTCTATTCTATTCTATTCTATTCTATTCTATTCTATTCTATTCTATTCTATTCTATTCTATATTCTATTCTATTCTATTCTATTCTATTCTATTCTATTCTATTCTATTCTATTCCTTATTCTATTTTATTCTATTCCTTATTCTATTCTATTCTATTCTATTTTCTATTCTATTCTATTCTATTCTATTCTATTCTATTCTATTCATTTCTTTATTCTATTCTTCATTTCTTCTATTCTATTCTATTCTATTCTATTCTATTCTATTCTATTCTATTCTATTCTATTCTATTCTATATTCTATTCCATTCCATTCTGTTCCGTTCTGTTCTGTCCTAATTCTAATTCTAATTAATTCCTAACTAGTTAATTCCTAACTTTTATCCTGAATTTGCTTTTCATTCTTACAATAGAGGACAACTTTTGCCCTTCTTTATAAAACTTCTTTGTGGCCCAGTTCCTCCCCTCTCTTCTCAAATAACTTCCATTTCCAGTTATCTCCACTGCCACACTCCAAAATGTCCCAATTTTAATCCTTCTAGAAATAGACACACTACTCAAGAGGGGGAGGGGGGGCTATCAGGCAAAGGGGAAGGGATTTTAGCTTCCCCCCCCCACACTTTTTTTTAAAAAAGGTAAATGTTTTTAAAATGAACTATTTAGCTCAGAGAGCAGGATGAAACATAAGAGCCATTTGGAGACCTTTTATTTTTTTAAAAAAAGACTTTAAAAAACAACAACTTTATTTTAAAAACAGGCCTTTTGCACCCTAATTCTCCCAGGAGTGATGTTTGTTGGTATAGTATTCAGGAGGAAAAAAATTAAACAGCAATTATTATGCCGATTTGGCAGCCCCCTCGGGGAACCGGCATCCCAAACACGATTCTCCAGATGAAGCATCTGGAGGCAACAATGTTCTTTATTGCCTTGGCAATATTGACAGGTGACAGCTCAGAAATGACTTGCTGGGGAAAGAGATGGAAAGGGGACACCCAAAGTTGCAAATCAACTTCCATCTGCCGCCAGCATGTCAGTATTTTGATGCACTTATTTTACATGGTACACCCCGATTGGGGGATATTGTCCTTTTGAAAAACTCTTTTGCAACTTCCAGAGTTCAAAGTCTACGACTTGGGGGGGGGGGGACTTACAATAAATACATTGCAAAAAAAACCCATCTTGACCCTTGTTTTCTCCTGCCTGGCCACAAGGGCAGAATAAAGCACCGGCCTCTGGAAATGTGTTTTAGGTGTCATAAAATGGTCAGCAAACTGTCAAGTTTGGCTTGATGGATTATTCTTCTATTTTTTGTGCTGTCAGAAATGGAGAGCATTGGGTCTCAGGCTGGCAGTGTTTGGGGCTAAACTAATTTTGTTTTGAGTTTGGACCATATACTTGGAGCTTAAGTGCCTCCAAAAAAAGAAGAAAAAAACCCAAGATTCTGGGACCATCCGTGTCCAAATTAATATTTGGGCACTGGGGTCCTCTTCCTTATGCTTCTTTAAAAATGGCTAGCCTGGCAAGGAGAGTTGTTATACTGCAAAGGCAATAGAATTCCCTACCAAAATGAAAAATGTGGGTCCATTCACTGGTCTTCATAGTTGCAGCTCCCCCCCCCCCCATGATTTAAAAAAAAAAAGTTAGATGAGTCTTGGGTGCAAGGACAGCCTCTAAGAAGTGGTGTAGGAGAGGGTGATGGAGGCCAGCAAAGCAGAAGTGAAGTCAAAGAGCTGGCCGGCTTCACTCTTAAAAGCTGTGAGACCACATTTCATCAAGACATCACACTGGATGGTGGAGTGGGAGGTGTTTTCTCTCAAACTTTCACTGAAGTCAAGACTCCCCTCAACATTTTGCACTGCCTCATGAACAGCCCCGTTTAACGAAGATATTATTAACAGTTAATATTGTGGTGGGAATGCAGTCTGGATTCCCAGGAGGAGTTGCAATCCAGAGGGCCAAGAGGCAGCAAAGATTAAATTGTATGTTCGGGAGGAAATCAGAAGATTCCTTCCTAGCAATTCGCAGATATTACTTTAATGATGCAAAGAGTTGGCAAGATTTCTCTTGATAGGTGAGGAACAATAAAGAAACTGTGCAGAAGTAACTCCATGTGTCTTTCTTAGTTTTTTGGGTCCTCACAAATATGTAAGAAAAAAAAATTGAAGTTTACTATCCGGTGATGCAAAAGCTGTAATATAACGCATTCTACAAATGGAGAATGTCTGTAGGTCATCTGGCACTAATGTATAAATGCGAATAGAAAAAAATAAAAGGTATTTTTCAGAATAAGGATGTGTTTTAATGTTGAGCATGGCCCTGTTGCAAAAGAGATCTCATCCTAGGTCACTAATATCGTTATTTTGCAGTTTTCCATACTGTTTTTTTTTTTTTAAAGTGTTTTATACGCTTGTCTTTTCTTTACCCCCTGTTCTTGCATTTTAATAGGCCTCCTTTATAATAATTTAAAAGAGAGAAATATTGCCCGCGTAGGAAGATGCAGGCACATTTTGCATGCACTCGGTGAATTTTGGAATGTGGAGTTGTATATTTTCATCGGGAAAGTACATTTCAGCATTGCGGACATATATTAAAATGCAACCGTGCTTCTCTCCAGCTCCCCGTTTTCCTTTCACACCGCTGTAAATAATCCACCCTTTCTTTTAAATAAATGTGGGGAGAAGAAAGGAAATTTAACAAACCCGATCAAGGTGAAATGTCTTTTCAGATAAAAGTCTGGAGGTACAGTGAGCAAAGCAGCATCGATTAACACCCCCCAAGAAATTTTCATTTCATGAAAGGCAATGTGTGTGTGCATGCCGATATTTTGGTGAAGAAAAGGCGCTGCTTAGCAGTGTGGGTGCGTGGGTGTGAAAGGGTTGGTGTGCTAGTGTTTGACCCTTTGTGCAAAGGGGCTAATTCATTGAAGACATGGAAGGCAGTCTCTGGAATGTGGGGTGCTTTTTAATGGAGCTTCAGACTGTAACAACACAAAAGGTTTTGTGTTGCAGCTACTGGCAGGCAAATTCTAGCTTCTGGGACAGACACCCCAGCTGGCTCTGCAAAAGAATGAAAAGCAAACTTTAACAACAACAACAACAACAAAATTGGTCTCACAAGGAGGGCAATCTTTCTTTAGCAAGGAATCACCCGGAAGGTAGAGCTGAAGAAGCTTCTTGGATGAGAAGTGAAACGTCTTCAAAGAAAAACAAGAAAGTCCAGTTGCCTCCTGAAAAAAAGCATCTTTGTGAGCGTCTTCCTTCATCACCAACTATTTGATCTCTCCCTGGGGTACCCTGCCTGGATGCTTTTAAAAAAACATCTCTCTCTCTCTCTCTCTCTTTTTCAACTCAAAAAGAACAATGGGAAATAAATTGAAGAGTTGGGATTCGCTGTCTGTCTATCAGCAGCTTAACGCTCAGAAAACTGGACTGAAAGGGACCATATCTGAGGTGGGATGAGAAGCCAGCAAACGGAAGATGGGCCAGATCCAGCTAGGATTAATTCATGACACTGTCATTAAGCGAATCTGGTTTCCCCCGTTGACTTTGCTTGCAAAGCTGGGAAGGTTGCAAATGGCGATCAGGTGACCTTGGGACGCTACACAACATGTTGTTAAATACATGCCACGCATCGGAGTTTTGATCACATGACGGAAGGGATGCTGCAACGGTTGCAAGTGCAAGGAACAGTCATAGGTTGCCTTTTTCAGTGCCATTGTAACTTTGAATGGTCACTAAAAGAACGGTCACTAAAGTTGAGGACTGCCTGTATTAAAAAGTGCTGGTGCTCTGTTTGCTGAAGTGCTGGACTCAAAAGCCTCTGAATAAATTCTCCTGTTGACTCCAGAAATTAACACTCTAATAGAAGAGAATATTTGTAGCTCAGGGTTGAACTGTGGGGTCCTGGGTGCCCTCTGAGCTTGGTGGTTTTCTTGCAGACGTTTCATGACCCAAGTAGGTAACATCATCAGTGCTAGAAAGGAATGGAGTTGGAGGAGGAGGAGGAGGAGGAGGATTGTCAATCCTTGATGCCCTCTGAGCTTGGTGGTTTTCTTGCAGACGTTTCATGACCCAAGTAGGTAACATCATCAGTGCTAGAAAGGAATGGAGTTGGAGTTGGAGGAGGAGGAGGAGGAGGATTGTCAATCCTTGATGCTCTCTGAGCTTGGTGGTTTTCTTGCAGACGTTTCATGACCCAAGTAGGTATCATCATCAGTGCTAGAAAGGAATGGAGTTGGAGTTGGAGTTGGAGTTGGAGGAGGAGGAGGAGGAGGAGGAGGAGGAGGAGGAGGATTGTCAATCCTTGATGCCCTCTGAGCTTGGTAGTTTTCTTGCAGACGTTTTATGACCCAGGTAGGTAACATCATCAGTGCTAGAAAGGAATGGGGTTTGCGGAGAGGAGGAGGAGGAGGAGGAGGATTGTCAATCCTTGACGCCCTCTGAGCTTGGTAGTTTTCTTGCAGACGTTTCATGACCCAAGTAGGTAACATCATCAGTGCTAGAAAGGAATGGGGTTTGCGGGGAGGAGGAGGAGGAGGAGGATTGTCAATCCTTGATGCCCTCTGAGCTTGGTGGTTTTCTTGCAGACGTTTCATGACCCAAGTAGGTAACATCATCAGTGCTAGAAAGGAATGGAGTTGGAGTTGGAGTTGGAGTTGGAGTTGGAGGAGGAGGATTGTCAATCCTTGATGCCCTCTGAGCTTGGTAGTTTACTTGCAGACGTTTCATGACCCAACCAGGTAACCTCTTCAATCCACTGATGATGTTACCAGATGTTTGCAGAAACATCTGCAAGAAAACCATCAAGCTGAGAGAGCACCGAGGACCCCACAATTCACATTCCTCTACATCTCATGGCTTCCCATCAAGAGGATGTGATGTTCTTTCCAGACGAGACCTGAAGAAGCAAGGCACATCCTTGTTTTGAGACAAGATGCCAGGCTTCTCTGCCGAGACCATTGTCTTCCCATCCGGTTTAGGGTCTAGAAATCGCGATCTTATCTAGAGGAATTCAGGAACTTCCACAGTCTCTGAAGACCAGATTAGATCCTTCACGTACCTGGCATGGGGTGGGGGGGCGTAGAGAAGAGAGATTTCCACTCCTTGTCTCTAGTACAGCCTTCGTTCTTCTCAAGGGTTACCCTTCCTCCCACTTAATGTGAGTTGCGATTATGAAGAACAAGCAAAGCAAAGTCATTATTTATTCAGCCATGAATCTCAATCAGGGGGGGAAAAAAAAATAAAAAGCTTGGGAACAACTGCATCATAATGTTCTTTTTAATGATTCTTTTCTTTTTTAAAAAAAAAAAATGCTTTTCTTTCTGAAAGAAAAAAAAAAAAGGCTTCAAACTTAATAACCGCATTTTCCCATTAGCAACTCTGCTAACCTAAAGAGAAATTTTGTAGCCCTGGGGTGAAACTCCCCTTACTAATTAGTTCTTCTTGGTCGTACACCAGAAAAATGACAAATTTCACCTTGTTTTTGATGCCTCTTGGTAACTGTTAAAACAAACAGGGAAACTCTACACTTTTTTTTTATTTTTTAGCAGAAGTATTCTCCTCTTAAGAAACTAGGGTAAAATTTGCGTCCTGTTTTGGAGATGTACCTCACGAAGAAGTCATGTTGGGTTGGGTTGGGTTGTTGGGTTTTGATCTATGAAGCCCTACATGGCTTTGCTCCCAAGGCATTCCAGGGTGACTCTTGAGTAGCCCTTGTGTACGTGCTCTGCCTGAGGAGACTCCCTTGATGTGAGGGGAGAGTAAGAGCCCAGAGACAATGTTTTTGGTGTCCCAACGGTGCTTTCCCAAGAGGCAACTGGACTTTCAGAAAGTCCAGTTGCCTCTTGGAAAAGCACCTTTGGGACAACCGCGACCTGGATGACCGATAATCTCCATAGGCAATGTTTTGGGTGCCTAACACCATCATAAGAAACAAACGTGGCCAGATGTTTCTATCCTGCAAATATAGGAGTCTTATCTATTTATCTTCTCACTTTCTCATCATTAATGTGACAAACCTACTGGAAAGAGGGATAGATAAGGGGGAAAAGGAAGAGGCCTATCCCAAGTGAGCTTTCAGTCCGAGTTGAGGTTCTCCTCTTTGAAGTCCAACATTCTGACTCTCAAGTGTTTCGTAGCGTCATGGTGGTCTCTGATTTGGAGTCAGGGGAAGAGACAGGCAACAAACAGCCAGCTCCAGCACCACCAGACGGAGGTCAGGCAGACCAGAAATCAACAGATATTGCTGCCGTCACTCTCTGAAGATGAAGGGATGGAATTGTCGCCCCAACATAAGAGCTTGGTGGCTGCAAGAGAGTAGAGCAAACAAACTCTGCAAGATGCTTGCCTGGAAGGAGTCCCGCCCCACTAAATGAGCTACACTGGGGCTGCTTGTATTAAAATGGATTAACAAGCACAAGTTCTACATCGATGACAACTTCCCACGAGCTCCCACTGTATGTGTCTTGGCACACGAACCTCACAACAATTTGGAACCCAGACTGGCTGACAATTCTGCTACAAGCTCTGATCTTCGGACGCCACCTGCCTGCTCTCCTGCGTGTAGAACTTTGATCTGGATCTCTTGTAAGCCAAATTTGCCAAACTTTGAAGGGAACTCGCCTCTGTACTGCAAGTGGGTCTGTGTTTACAAGCATCAAGCACCATCTCTTTGTGTATTTGTGTGTGTGCTTGGCCTGGGAAAGGACACAGAATGAACGAAAAGTGCTGCGGGATTTCAAAGCAAATTAAACGGCTGAACTTTTTTTCTTCTTTTTCTCAGCCTAGTCTTTCGAAATAGCATTAAGCCTGCATAATGCCCAGCGCGCTTGATCAATTAATCATGAGTAGTGCCAAATCAGTTATTTGCAGCCACTAATTTGCTTAACAAATTGAGTCTGTCTTTTCCCCCCATTTCTAATGGAACCATTTCTTTTCGTATAATGCATTCAACAAATTAATTTTTCCTGCAAGGTTCTGACTTGATTAGTATTTGTTATCTGTGGCTGGTCACAAATTTGAAAACATCAGATGCGCTCCCCCCCCTCCCTTTTTTTCTTGAAATTTAAAGTGTTCACTTTCTTAGGAACAAATCTGAATTCCTCTGGAAAAGGCAGGCTTGCAGCTTGGTGAAAGCCGTCTAAGCAGCATGTATGTTTACACCTGGGGGGATACAGGTGAAACAGAAAAGTTGTTTCGAGCTCCACTTTTAAAACATTATATTGGGTTCACTGTGTCTCAACAGAACAAGAAGAGGCTCAAGTTGTTAAAAATATGTAAGTATATTCAGAAGACCTAGAGGTTCTCTTCAGGACAAGTGCACCAACCTGGCTGGATGCTTGTGCAGGAAACATCTTGGAAATTCCCCAAGCCAGGTAAATGTCATATATTGTAGGTAATTTGTAACTTACAACACATTGCTTAATGACCATTTGAAGTTATGATGGACCACCCACTCTGTAGATATCCCAGCCACTACTGTAATTTAGCGTGGTTTGTCTTTTCCCCAATGAAATGCCAGCCGTGGACAGCTCTTGACAGAGAGAAATCAGCCTGGTAACGTATGCCGTAGTAACTTCCCTGTTGAAGTCTCTGATGGCACTTTCCTTCACATTTCCTTGCAAAACCAGAGGTATCAATGCCAAAACATCTGCAATGCACTTTCAAGAGCTATGGCAATATTTCCACCTGCTGGGCACGGAGAATAATTAGTCAACTAAGCTAAGAGAAAGATCAAATGAAGGGAGTACGACCGCATTTCCTTTTAAGGAAAACAGTCGCAAAACAAACATTGCCTCTAGGATGCAATTTACTTTGCAAAGGAGTGCAAGCAATAGACGAAGGAATTGCACCAATCCATTTGAGAAAACGGGGAAGGCGATGGCTCAGTGGTTAAAGATGCTGAGCTTGTCAGCTGGAAAGCTGACGGGCCAGGTTCGAGACCCAAGCGCCACGCAACGGGGTGAGCTCCTGTTCCTTGCTGCAGCTCTCACCCACTTAGCAGTTCGAAAGCATGCGAATGTGAGTAGATAAATAGGTACCACTTCGGTGGGAAGGTAACAGCGTTCCGTGCACCTTTGGCGTATAGCTGTGCTGGCCACATGACCACGGAAAATGTCTCCGGACAATGCTGGCTCCCTCCGCTAAGAAACGGAGCTGAGCACCACGTCGTACATGACTAGACAGGGAGACCTTTACCTTTCATTTGAGGAAAAAGTCCTCTTAAGTCCCCAACATGTGGAAATAGGAAAAACTCTTGTCTTCAGGAACTCTGGGAGTTTTCCATCTCAGTGGGTCCCTTTCCAAGATTCAGCCCTTTTAAGGAGCGACATGTCGTATCACTTCACAATTAATCACACGGGTCCGTGATTCTAATAGCACTGCAGCGAGAAGTGCTTTTGAGAGGGAAAGGTTTGGTGATGTTTTCAATACACCACTCAAGGAAGTGCCAAATGCCACAGGATATCAACAGAGTCCCTCTGTATCCTTTGGTAAATAAAAATAATTTGAAGGCAGCCAGCCCCCAAATTGCCACTTAGATTTAATAGCTCCCAGGAAAACCACTTCTTCTCCCTGTAGCTCACACACTTTCCTCTCAGACAATCTCCCATCCTGTTGATTCGGTAATCGAAATTGTGAGGAAGAAAAGAAAGAAAAAATCAATCTTGTTCCATACCACCTTCAACATTTTATAACCCAGATTTTGGGTGTGAGGCTAATAAATAATAGAATAATAGAGTTGGAAGGGACCTTGGAGGTCTTCTAGGCCAACTCCTTGCCAAGCAGGAGACCTTATACCATTTCAGACAAGTGGCTGTTCGGTCTCTTCTTAAAAGCCTCCAATGATGGAGCACCCACAACTTCTGAAAGCAACTGTTTAACCATTCCACTGGTTAATTGTTCTAATAGTCAGGAAATTTCTCCTTAGTTCCAGGTTGCTTCTCTCCTTGATTAGTTTCCATCTGTTGCTTCTTGTCCTGCCTTCTGCTGCTTTGGAGAATAGCTTGACTCCCTCTTCTTTGGGGCAGCCCCTCAAATATTGGAACACTGCTATCATATCTCTCCTAGTCCTTCTTTTCATTAGACATATCCAATTCCTGCAACTGTTCTTCATATGTTTTAGCCTTCCACCCCCGCAATCATCTTTGTTGCTCTTCTCTGCACTTTTTCCAAAGTCTTAACATCTTTTTTCATATTGTGGTGACCACAACTGGATGCAGTATTCCAAGTGTGGGCTTACTAAGGCTTCATAAAGCAGTACTAAACACTTCACGTGATTTTGCTTCTATCCCTCTGTTAATGCAGCCAAGGATTGCATTGACTTTTTTGGTTGCTAGGACAGAAGAACCTGTTATTCATTCTCTAATGAAAAGGTGGTCACTGTTTTGGCCTCAAGAGAAGACCAAGGTCTACTGTTGACCACTACAGGGGAGAAAGTTGAGATAGCCCTTGTTTTCTTACATCATGGACTATTACTTCCCAGAAACTCCCCATCACAACCAACCAGATGATATTCCTTTCCTACAAATAACAGGAGCACATGAAAAACAGCAGCATAGTTCCTTATTTCCCACCCTAAAATGAGGGCCGGGTATAGTGAAATTGACTACCATAAACCAAACTACCATCCTTGCTTATTTCAGGAAAAGACCGTGGTTTAGAACTTCCTAAGAGCTTTGAGATCATAAAACCTTGCTGGTTTGCATTAAGTCAACAGCAAGATGACCTACAGCTCAGAAGACTTTTGAGAACTGCGATATGATAATATAAAAGAAATAATAGTGGTTTGCACTTGTCCTCTAGCACTGATTACCTCCACCTACAAAATGCAAAGCTCTGGTTTGTTTTTCACCGCAATCATTTCTGACTGAAAGGAGACATTTCTCACTCATCTCCTACAAATAACATGGAATTTATAGACCAAGGCTTAACAAATTACCCCTGCCCACTGGCATACATCAAAATGGGATTTTATTTTATTTTTTGAGTTTGATCATTATTCAAAATGATTCTCAAAATCCACAGTGAACATTACTCAACCTGGGGTTCATTATAAGCCTATCTAACCATTGACCGCTCAAGCTGGGCAGATTGTTCACCTGAAATATATCCTTTTTGTTTCCTGATGAGTTGACAAGTTTATTAAGAGGTGCCACACTTTATAAATCAAGCCAATCGTCAACATTCATCCAAAGCTGTGTCTCGAGAACGAATGGAGAAATTCCTTTTCCAGCAACCTGGTTAAAGGACAGAGGTAGGCAGGCTGGTGGTTTCAACTGAAATGGCCATGAAGTTTGAAAGAAGGAGAAAATATACATTTTCAAGACTGTTTTGTTTGATCCAATGAACGAGCAGGGGGCTTGAACTGGACGACCACAAGAGTATTTCATACGTTGCACTTCTAGGAAACAAATATGCAGAGAAATATGATCGTCAAGAAAGAACTCACATAATCATAAAGAAAACAACTATTATTTCTGGATACAAAGACTCCTTAGACATTCCAGTGAGTCTTATCTAGTCAACAAAACCTAGAATCAATAGATCAATAAGGTTAAACTGTGGGGACTTTGGTGCTCTCTGAGCTTGGTTGTTTTCTTGCCCGACATTTCATGACCCCAACTAGGTAACATCATCGTTAGTACATTTAGCATTGTGTAGCAAAGTGTATTTGGCATTGTGTGTTCTTGAACTATCAGCAAGCTAGCTTTAAGGCAGTTCTTCTGGGATAAGGCTTAGCCTCTAACGCTCAGATGAAAGCTTAGGTAAAGAAACCTTAATATTTGAGAAATCAATATATTAAAGTACTATCATTGACCCTGAAAATTAAAATACCCCTGAAAATTCAGCCAGGATTATGGACTGCCTACCTTTTGAAAGATCTCTACGAGACTCTGGAAACAATCCCACATAACTCCAGTTGCTTTTGTATCACGTTTTGACCACATTTCTGTTGTTGTTTTAAAAGGAACCCAGGGAGGCATTGAGTTGGTTCTTATGCCCTTTAGAAGCTCTAAGGGTGTAAATGATTATAATTCATGGGCCTGCTCTCCTCCACACTTTAAACATTTATATTAGCCCTTGAAATATTTATAAATTTGTCATTGAGAGTATGTACGCCACCGTGCAATTTGTGCATTTGGGAGCAAGGGGGGAATGACGGAGGGGAATTTTTGCCATACAAAATAAATAATATATTGGGCATTTACCACTGGTAAATATTTTATTAAATGGTCGAGTTCATCCAGCATGGACACAGCATGGAAAGGATAAAATTCTGAAAGAGGCGAAGGGGTATGAGACCCGGGAAAGCAGAGCTTTTCAGAAGACCTTGGTACAACAGTGAGGACTTTTGGGAGAGCGGAATTGCTAAGGAGAGCTAAAGAAAAATTGGGTCTAGAAGGATGCTGAAAAGGAAGGGAGGGAGGGAGGGAGGGAGGAAGGAAGGAAGGAAGGAAGGAAGGAAGGAAGGAAGGAAGGAAGGAAGGAAGGAAGGAAGGAAGGAAGGAAGGAAGGAAGGAAGGAAGGAAGGAAGGAATTGAAGAGAGAGAGAGAGGGCAGGGAATAAAAATTATTATGGAAATAGAACAGCTTCATTCAACCCAGAATCCTCACTTGAGGCACAAATGACCAGATTCAAGGCATCCTACTTCAGACATATTATGTGAAGACCAAACTCTCTGGAGAAGGCTCTTAATGCCAGGAAAGGCAGAAGGAAAGAGTAGAAAAGTATGACCAACCAGTGGGTGGCAACAAAGACATTGTACTACTAATAAAGTGCCCAATAAGGCTTTGTTTCAAATTATCCCCTTTGAAATGAATCACGGAATCACCAAATTAGCTTGACGTAGAACTTAGGTGCTTTCCAATTCAGCCTTTCAATACACGTTTTCCCACCTCAAGCTGATCCTTTTACCAACGGGATCAAGAAGGATGCAGTTTGGATGAATTCTCTTCGACAGCTTGATTTTGTCTGTTTGCATTTTCTTGTTTTGTTGAATCAAACTGAGGACTGGAGTCCCATTGCGGGCAATTCATCCACTCTGCATAAATAATACACAGTTTCCTTATGTTCATTTTGGAATATCAAAATGTTTTGAAGGCATCTTTCAAACGGCATTTTTTTATATATATATATTTCCTTCGCCATCGCCATCCGTGAGTTGTTCTTAAATTATGTAAGAGTTGTTATGTTATCGGTGAAGCCATTAGTGTCAGGATGATGCTAAAATTAAGAAATCTGAAGGCACAAGCAAAGAATCAGACAGGCCTGTCTAGACAGCCACTAACCGGAAACATACATAAACAGAATCAGACAGACTTTGATTTAAGGCAATTTTCCATATTTCAATCAAATAGCCTTAAATTTGCAAAGTTGCACAGCAGACACCAAAATCCCCATTATCCTTTGCAGCAAAGTTCAGATAACTGTGACATCATTTCAGATTTGGATTTAGTGATCTCTAAATTACATAGCAACTCAGTGGTGCGCTATAAACAAGCAATCCTATAGCACAAAAATATATGTGCTATTTACATGTTTATAACGATTTCCATGCTTATGACAAGGCATATTTTTTCCCAAATGGACATGAAATTAACAGCTAACACTACGACACTCAGCATTAGCCAGATTAATTTGGCCAATATTTCTAATTTGCAGTCAACGTATATTCCAAACTGAGGTCCACCTGCCCAGCAATCTTATTTATTAAAACTTCAGAACATACCAATAAGGCTTATGTCAACGCTGTTAATATAGGATATTATTGCTTTGACAAGATATGTAGAACTGTCTGGTATTTTTAGAGTTAATTCAGAAGACAGAAAAGGAGGAGATTCATGAGGAAAGAAACGGAAGTAAATCTTTGGCCTCCAGCCTAATTGGAAGACGTAATTCATGACTGTGAAATAAGGGAGGGGTGTAGCAAGAAAAGAAAGACGCAAGCCACAGAAATTCAGTTTCTGGCATCCGTCCATGTAAGTGCCAAGGTTATTTTTGCAATAAATGGATTCTAAGAGGTAAAGGCCTCATGTTTCTCATTAAAAGCAATCTTCCTTTGGAACCATAACAGCTTATACGTTAGAAGCTTTTCTCCTCTGAATTTTTATATAAGCCTTCAGACAGATGCAAAAGCAGATGTTCATCAGGACATCCTTACCCAACTTCATATGCCATCATTTCTGGTGAAATGAGCTATCGGCCCAGAATATAGGATAACTTAAATTCCAACTGCCTTGAAGCACAAACTATCTACGGCTACTTAATTAAGGTTGCATTAATCTGGGTGATCGTAAGTTGGCAGCAAAGAAAGTAAGTTTCCCGCATTTATCTAACAGTCATCCTATTTTTGCTGTCTGGGACTTATTGCTATAAAATCAGCTTCAAGATTCCTTCCCCAGAAAGAGAAGAAAAAAAACAAAAAAAGATATTCAATGACCAAGTACCCTCCCCCACCATCTTACAAGAGAATCACCAGTGCCACATTTTGTTTGGTAAGATCCTGTGCAAGGATCTTTCAACCAAGCAAAACGTGGTGATTTCTGCATTTTTAATAGGTTACTGCGGGTTGCATTTGTCATCATTGGCAGAACCCCCACAAACCTTGGGCTGCGGACCCTCAAATAACCTCACTTTGACTCTTTCTATGCTTTTTCCTAAGTGAGGATCTCTTTTCTCACTCCTAACTAAGAGCCGTGGTGGCGCAGTGGTTAGAATGCCTTATTGCAGGCAAACTGCCCACAGTCAGCAGTTCGATCCTGACCGGCTCAAGGTTGACTCAGCTTTCCATCCTTCGACGTCAGTAAAATGAGGACCCAGATTGTTGGGGGGCAATAGGCTGACTCTCTAAACTGCTTAGAGCTCCCCAGCCCTTTGGCTTTGCGGACCGTCTGGGAGAGGGGATGAGTCCACACGAGTGGCAGGCACGCACGCGGCTCCATTGCCCGAGCGGCAGGCACACTTCCTCTCCCAGGTCTGTCCTTTAAGCTGAAAACAAGTTGAAGCAACTAGTGGAAAAAATGGAATATCGAATCAAGCAATCTCAATTAGCAACGGCTGTGTAGCAAAGCTACCCCATTTTTCTGCTTAAACAGAGCAGGCGAGGGATAACCACCTAAAACGAAGCAGCAAAATAGAAAGGCATCACGAACCCAATGCAAAAAAAAAACTTTCTTTAATGAAGCTACGATGGCGGACGGGAAAAACACCAGGCGCCATCGTTTTTCAAGTAAATTTTCCACTTGCTCAGAAATTCATGGCAAAATCAATCATATTTTGAAACTATTATTTCCAGTCTAAGTGTATTATTCATAAGCCAATAGATTGGTAAAAAGGTCATGGTGTGCGGAAAAAAAAAAGAAGTATTTTAATTCCCAGAGTTCCTCGATATAAATTTTTATGGGGGAAGAACCAAGTCAGGTGTGCAAAGAATACTAAGGAAGACTTAACAGCAGTGGAAAAAAAAATGTTAAGAGGCAGAATAATAGTGGAATTTCAAAGGAGGTCTTCGTATGTCTGCTTCGATCAATGCACCCATATTCCAAAAGCCAAAACAGCAACCACAATGTTGCCTTTGGTGAAATTTTAGCAGGCTGTGAAGAATTCTGTTCAAAACCATCATTGGTGGAAATGATGAATCTTTAGTAGGGACAGTAAATGTTTCCCAGCTTTTATACAACTCTACCCAGTGGACACTTTACTGACTAAGGGTTTGTGGTAATGGCACACTTAAGCACACTGAGGGTCTGCAAGCTGAGATTTATTATAGAGTATTCTCTAAGCCAAGTCATTATAGTTTGTTTACCAAACTGGAATTAAAAGAAATCATGGCTTAGTGGAATATGTTAACACAATACTTTTTCCCTTACTGATTAAAATAATCCTTCTATTAATATGATTAAAACAGTAATCCTTCCTTCATTCCTCCCTTTCTTCCTCCCTCCCTTTTTCTTTCTCTCCCCTTTCTTTTTTCTTTCTTTTTTTCTTTTTCTTCTTCCTCCCTCCCTCCCTCCCTTCCTTCCCTCCCTCCTTCAGTCCTTCCTTCACACTTTTCTTTTTTTTTTTCTCTCTTCTTCCTTCCTCCCTTCCTTCCCTTCCTTCATTCCTTCTTTCACACTTTTCTTTCTTTCTTTCTTTCTTTCTTTCTTTCTTTCTTTCTTTCTTTCTTTCTTTCTTCCTTTCTTTCTTTTTCTTTCTTTCTTTCTTTCTTTCTTTCTTTCTTTCTTTCTTTCTTTCTTTCTTTTACTTTCCAAAGAGGATGCATTTCATTTAGGAATAGATTTTAATAGCTACACCGGCAAGGACAAAACGTGACCTTGCCATTCCTATTTGCCACGTGCTAAAATGCGGGCATCTTTCACAATCTCCTTTCCGTCTTTTCTGTCGGGCGTGCAAACCCCCCCTTCTCCCTCCCCCCAGCTGTCTAATTTTATAGCCACTTCCAGCAAGGTGATTGCAGTAAATAACGTGCAAGGGCAGAATCGATATGCCCACAAGGCAAAGGAGCTGGCGTTCATTTTCAGTCATGCGAGATGTATATCTTCCTCGTCATAATTCTCTTGTGTTCAACAGCACCGCAGCTCCCAAAGGTTAGGGGCTTCCATCTTTCCGCAATCATTTCAGCACAAAAAGGATGACTCCTCTTAAAAGCAGGAAGTGTCCTGTCGACGGCTTGCTTTAAAAAAAAAAAAAAAAAAAGGAATGACTTTCTCGTGGTCACTTCCTGACTTAAGGGATGGCGACAGTGAGAAGATTTTCCATTTCCTTCTCCTGGTGGTTCCCAAAGGTGTTTTTTTTTTTTTCCAAAAGGCAACTGGACTTTCCTTGAAGACATTTCGCTTCTCATCCAAGAAGCTTCTTCAGTTCTCACTGAATAGTGGAGGATGGAAGGACTTATATTCCTTGCAGTCATCTGGTCGTTAGCACTCTCTCTGAGAGTTATTGAGAAGGTGTGTTTGTGTGTGAGTGTGTGTGTGTGTGAGAGAGAGAGAGAGAGAGAGAGAGAGACAGAGAGAGAGAGAGGAGAGAGACAGAGACAGAGAGAGAGACAGAGAAAGAGAGAGATCAGACAGAGAGAGAGAGAGACAGAGAGAGAGAGACAGAGAGAGACAGAGAGAGAGAGAGAGAGAGACAGAGAGAGACAGAGAGAGAGACAGAGAGAGAGACAGAGAGAGAGACAGAGAGAGAGAGAGACAGAGAGAGAGAGAGAGAGTGTTTGACTGATTATATTTCCATTCATTAGGTGAGAAAGAAGTATGCTGGACCAGAACAGCCAGACCAATTAACTGAGAGCATGTAAGTAGATCAATCAGAAAGCAAAAAAAAAAAAAAAGATCTGAGTTATTGAAGGCACCCGTACCTCTACAACCTTCTAGGTAACCTTGGACTCCTTCACAAAAATATTGTCACAGTACAGATGAGAGAATTGTAAGTACTGTCTGTTCTCATTGAAGGAAGGATAAAACATTACAAATACACTGGGCTTATTGTATGTTTATGCAAAGGATGCTCTGAACACCAGGAAGACTCCAATCCCGACCTTCACAAATCTTTTTGAGTTGAATCCCCCAAAAGGGAATGAGATCCGCCTGCAGGAATATGGGAATTTCCTTCAATATCTGGACAAATTACTTAGCAACTCTTTGTGGGGGGGGGGGGTTCAGCCCTACCTAGAAAAGTTGAGGGTTGAAATTGGGACATTTTGTGTAGAGGGCATCTGGTCTTCCTACATTAGGGTCCTTCTACACCATGGTCCATTCTGAAACGGAATGTTAGGTCTGTCCTTTCTCAGTTGTGCCTGGGAGATTTTTGTGTAATATCTAGGCATCCTTAGCTGCAGCTGGCTGCTCTATTGCGGGAGTTAATGGACCACAGCTGACAAAGTCAACATCCCTGTGGGTTTTGCCTAGAAGAATGTGTCTCCATTTGAAGTGCCCCTGTCAACCTGGCACTCGATTTCCACCGGTGGCTTGATGCTGCTTGACATACAGTCAAGGGACTTGCCATGTCTAGTCAACTTCTGTGTCTTTCACCCATCCCTTCTAGTCACTCAACCAGCGTTCTTATTTGCCAGAAGCAGAACCATGATCTTCCTTCAACTGGCTTATATTTTAGTTCTAGGTTGCTTCTCTACTTGATTAGTTTCCATCCACTGCTTCTTGTCCTGCTTTGGAGAATAAGTTGACCCCCTCTTCTCTGGGGCAGCCCCTCAAGTGTTGGAAGACTGCTATTGTGTCACCCTTCCATAATTCAGATATGACCCAGCAATGGAGCACAGTTGGTATGTCATTCTACAGCACAATCCTTTCTAAAAGGGGCACTCTTGAAATTGTTTCATATTGATGTGAAGCAAAATAATTATATTGAAATAAGCATTACTATGGCAACCAATAATCCCTTTTCTATATTTTGAAAGGCTCCTCCATTGATTCCGCCTCTTGCTCTCGCTTGGGCGCAAAACAGTCTCAGGAATCATAAAGCTAAGAGGGAAATATGTGGAGTCATTAAGCATTGTTCTGGACTTCTTCGCTTACAAAAGAGGCCCGGTTTACTCATGAGTACAGAGTTTCCAAGCCAACAGAAAACCTGCGTGATCTTCCTGGGCTCCTTCTTATTCTAGTAGTCCTTAGGGACAGAAGATCTGGGAGGTCTACTTGTCCTCAACCAAGCACTTTGGCACTGGAAATGAAATCTATATAAGTAAAACAGAGTGAGTAGAGACATACCCCGGGGTGGAAAATAATCAAAAGGCATAAGGTGACTGTTCAGAACTGCTCAAAGAAACAGGTCTCTGGCCTCATGTAAACTTTGCTGGTAAACTTTACTTTGAATCTCTCAACTCAACCTATTTCACCACATAGTTAGGAAAATCCGTCAAAATACTGTAGAGCTGGAAGGGACCTTGGAGGTCTTCTAGTCCAGTCCCCCACTCAAGCAGGAGACCCTATACAATTTGAGACAAGCGGCTGTCCAGTCTCTTTCTTAAAAAGTCTTCCAGTGATGGAGCACACACAACTTCTGAAGGCAAGCGGTTCCACTGGTAAATTGTCCTCACTGTCAGGAAATTTCTCCTTAGTTCTAGGTTGCTTCTCTCCTTGGTTAGTTTCCAACCGTTGCTTCTTGTCTTGCCTTCAGGTGCTTTGGAGAATAGGTTGACCCTTCTTCTTGATGGCAGCCCCTCCAATATCTTTGAATAATTGGCCACAATCAGTGCCCAAAGAGATGGGTATCATGCTGGCTTCCAAGCAACCTTATGTCAACAGGTGCTCTTTTGAGAGAGGAAGCTGAAATTGATCTGAAAATGGTGTGGGAGGAAGCCGGATAAATCAATAACCCTTGGAAAGCAAGCGAAAATGCTACTAGCTTTCTTTGCGTTCTTAGAAAGTTGACGGGATCATTCTGTTCAGCGAATCCAGAAGTGCTTCCTGTAGCTATGAGCTGCTTCAGGAGGTCTGTTGGATTCCCTGAATAAGTGAACACAGATGTCCACTGACTGTTCTCTAAGCCGAGAGAAGGCTAGAGAATATTCCTTCCTATTACTGTAGGATAGGATTTGCTTTTTTTTTTTTTTTAAGCCCATGGCACACTCAGATTCTTAGTCATATCTCAGCTGTTTTCTTCATGCATGGATACAAACATCGAACTCAGCAGATATACTCGAGCAAGTCAGAAAGAAATCTCCCTTGGCAGAGGGATAGAGCATGAATAGCAACGCTGGGCTAACTACATTGGAGAATTCAAATTGGCCAGCAGTGCCATGCAAAATGAAATTTTAAATAGCACAGAGGCAAACTCTTGCACTTAGAAAGCGATCAGAAATCTATAAGAGGCTCTCTAAAAATGCCATTTTACAAATTGCCTGTTGCTCCGGTAATTGTCTGGGCTTTGGAAAAAGAAAAAAGAAAAACGGTGAACTTGTTCCAGCTCTTTTCCGACTGCAGTTTTGGCTCCGTGACATTAAGGGAACTTATGATTTGAAGGATGAGCTTTATGAAGATCCGCTCACTCACCCTTCTGTCTCGGTTAATAACTGTTGCTTCTTTTGATGCTGTAGATTAAACCTGTAGCTTCATCTTTTAATTAAAAACGGCATGGTTTCCTTCGGTTTGTTTTACATTTTATTCCTAGGAAACAGCCATTTTAGAAGGTGGCTGGCTTTGTTGGCAAATGTTGGCTTTGATGGTAACCTTCGAAAGATCCACAGGACTTGTTACATGGACACCAACTAAGATACTGGATCATAACCCTTCAGAGAAAGGAAGAAGAGACCAAATGGTACAAAATCAGACGAATGAAACAAAACTTCCAAATCATAAGCTTTAGCTGTTCCTAGCGCTGCACTCTTCCAGAGAGCTCTGATGTCGTTCCTGGGATCTGTTGGAGCCCCTCTTCCAGCTTAGGGGTCACAACCCCAGATGCTCCCATCACCACAGGGACCACTTTGGCCTTGACTCTCCACATTCTCTCCAGTTCCTCCTTCAGCTTCTCGCCCTCCTTCTTCCTGACGTTGCTGTCACTTGGCACTGCTAAATCTATCCCCACCATTGGCTTCTGCTTCTTGTCAACTACCATGATGTCTGGTTGATTGGCCAGCATCTGTCTGTCTCCATCTGGAAGTCCCATAGAATCTTAGTCCTCTTATTCCCCACACCCTTGTGTGGAATCCCATCTGGACTTGGGAGAGTCTAGCCCATACACTGCCCAATCAGCAAGCCCGTGTGAGACCTGTTGCTGCCATGGGGCAGGGTGAGCTCCCGTCACATGCTCCAGCTCCTGCTGACCCAGCAGTTCGAAAGCGGGTGACTGCAAGTAGATTAACGGGTACCACTTTGGTGGACAACTTCACCGGGACATGAAAAGAATCCCCAACTGGGCACCCCGTGGGCAACAATGATATCACCAGCAAATCCTTTCGCCATGGAAGCACTTCGATGTTTCCAACATGGGGGGAAAAGATGATGATGATGATGATAGATAGATAGATAGATAGATAGATAGATAGATAGATAGATAGATAGATAGATAGATAGATAGATAGATAGATAGATAGATAGATAGATAGATAGATAGATAGATAGATGGATTATAGATAGATAGATAGATAGATAGATAGATAGATAGATAGATAGATAGATAGATAGATGATAGATAGATGATAGATAGATAGATAGATAGATAGATAGATAGATGATATAGATAGATGATATAGATATAGATAGATAGATAGATATAGATAGATAGATAGATAGATAGATAGATAGATGATAGATAGATAGATAGATAGATAGATAGATAGATAGATAGATAGATAGATAGATGATAGATAGATAGATAGATAGATAGATAGATAGATAGATAGATAGATAGATAGATAGATAGATAGATAGATAGATAGATAGATGGATTATAGATAGATAGATAGATAGATAGATAGATAGATAGATAGATAGATAGATAGATAGATGATAGATAGATAGATAGATAGATAGATAGATAGATGATATAGATAGATGATATATAGATATAGATAGATAGATATAGATAGATAGATAGATAGATAGATAGATGATAGATAGATAGATAGATAGATAGATAGATAGATAGATAGATAGATAGATAGATAGATAGATAGATAGATAGATAGATAGATAGATAGATAGATAGATAGATAGATAGATAATCATAAAACACATGCTAGATTCTTAGGGATTTCCAGGGCTGCAGTATGTATAGTCTCTTTCCAATGTCCTCTTTCCTGTCTTATTATATAATACCGTTTTAGTTTTCTGCCGCAGCTTCAATTCCTATGGTTGCCTTACATTTTTTTATTTGTGCATAAGAAAAAGAAATTAAAATATATTTTAAGCAGCCCTTTGAAAGCTGAAAACCCACCCTTTGATGATAGGGTACATTGTCATCAACATGATGGCTTTTTTTTTTAAGCGCTTATATGGTTATTTAAAATAGATAAAAATACCTAAAATACGTGTTTGTTAAATGAGAATTTCCCTTCTTTTCCTTCCTTGCTTGCTTTTACTGAGCAGTGATCTGATGGGGGTGTTTATACTTAATATTTAAATTGCTTTTTATCTCTGTATTAATTAATGCCGTTTCTATGCTCTTCTAATGCGCTGTCATTCATACGATAGGAATTCCTTTTAATTAGCGGTGGTATTTAAAGCACTTTCTTTCATCTATATATCTTTCACTATAACCACTTAGGACATTTGGATATTGTCAAAAAGCAAGTTGTTTCAGATGTTGCCGAAATGAGAAAACACAGCTTGTTGCATTTCAGAATTTCACACCGGCCTGTTCATGGGAAACCCCACACACTGGTTGCAAACAGGGAGGGTTGTGTAGTTTTTGGCAACAGCTAAGGGCCAAATGTCTCTTGGAGCACAGCCAGCAGTTCCCAATAACTGCATTTCAGCAAGTGTTAAGAGAATACACCCTGCCATTCAAAAAGCAGATCCAGGAAGATGGATCAATCTTCTTCTTTAAAGAAAAAAAAATCTTATATAGAGTTCCCAGAACCTTGATTTTAAAACTGCTCCTCTCTTAAGGTGAAATGCAGATGTTACTGCTGACTGGCAGAAAAAGTTACGGACGTGTCCAATTAATGTACAGAAACCACAAAGATGCTGGGAAGGTGGGGACAAATAGTTTAATTTTGGGGGTTTTTTTCCCCCTTTAATGACATATTTTGATACAGGGAAAGATCGGCATTATTCGGGAGCATAAAACAGACCTGGCGTCTGGGGGTCTCGCCTCATGTCAGAAATGCAGGGGAAATTATTAATTTAATTTTTTTTTAAAAAAAAATTCAAAGAACCTTCTGGATTCCTAATAAGATCCAATCTTGCTGCTCTGTTAATAGCTCCTGAGACATCCAAGAATGGATGCAAGTTCAAAAACACTGAACAAAAAACACTCGTTCGCCCAATGCATTGTTAAATTTAGGACCTAGATGTTTTGAAAAGTCAACCAAACAAATTCATGGTGAAGGCTATTAATAACAATTTGTTACAGCCCCAGGGATGAAAGCAGCTCGACTTTTGATGTTTTTAACTGCTGAATATCAGGGTGAGGGCCCTAACTGTGAGCTTCTTAAGAGACATCTTAGTTGGTCAGTGTGGAACTGAATACTAAGCTTCACGGCCTTTCGGATGACATAACACAACGCCTACGTTCCTATTTATTTTGGAGCCTCTGCCAATCAATGTCATTCAGTTCAATTGCCCGAGGTCATAACAATTTGTGAATCTCTAAAGGGTGTAATGCTGTGAATAAAATGTCAGAAGAGTGCTGGGTAAAAGTAGAGAGAGATGATTTTTTGGTTTGTGAGCATTATGGAGAGGGGAGGGGAGGAGAGGAGAGGAGGGGAGGAGAGGGAAGGGGAAGAGGGGAGGAGAGGAGGAGAGGAGAGGGAAGGGGAGAGGGGAGGGGAGAGGGGGAGAGGGAAGGGGAGGGGGGAGAGGAGACGAGAGCTTTATTAATCAAGATTGGAAGATGTGGAGAGACCTGGCCCGTAAAATTGCCAAGAGTTGGACACGACTGAATGGATAATATCCCCATCACTTTATTAACTGATTAGTCTTGCAACCTTATCAATAAGGAAAAGGAAAAATAAAATACATAATTTAATTTCAGGATAAAATAGATGAATACGGTGATAAAATGCATGTGGGATAATACAAAAAGTCAACCTCAGATAAGTGAATTTCCCTTATGGGATACCCCAGTTTGTTCAATGTGTTGGGTTCTTAGTTCGACTGCCTTAATTTAAAATTTAGCAGTTCTGCTTACAACATATACATTATATACACTCTTGAACAGGATGCTACCAAACTCACCTGGAAGGTCACTTCATGGAGTCTCGAGGCTTCTCTGACCTCACCTTAGTCCGTAGCAGGTGGAAACGATGCGTTCATCTCTCCACACAGCTGTTTCCAGGTGTTGCTGTTCTGCCCTGCATTCAACCGGCTCACCCGATGTGCAATCTTACAAGCAGATGCTCGGGACGAAATGGGAAACCCACCCCCTTTGATATGTGTTAACTGCAGGCCAGGTGGCAGGAAAAGAATAGCTTTATCTGTGGAGATAAGGAAATGTTGTTTGACACGTCCTTCGTAGGCACTTCTGGACACACTTATCATCCAGTCCGTCAAATGTTATTTGACAGGCCTAGACATCTGACATCAGGGTAAAGACAGCCAATGTTTACATGACTTAATGAGCAAATGAGAGGCTGAATAGAAAGCCGCCAGGAATGAAATTATTTCAATTTCTCTCCAACCTTTTTGGCAACCCTCTCCAAAATTAAACAGAGAGAACATCCAGCCTTAGAATTAAAAATGAAGGATAGGATAGGATAGGATAGGATAGGATAGGATAGGATAGGATAGGGAATAGAATAGAATAGAATAGAATAGAATAGAATAGAATAGAATAGAATAGAATAGAATAGAATAGAATAGAATAGAATAGAATAGAATAGAATAGAATAGAATAGAATAGAATAGAATAGAATAGAATAGAAAAAAGGAATAGAATAGAATAGAAAAAAGGAATAGAATAGAACAGAATAGAATAGAAAAAAGGAATAGAATAGAAAAAAGGAATAGAATAGAATAGAATAGAATAGAATAGAATAGAATAGAATAGAATAGAATAGAATAGAATAGAATAGAATAGAATAGAATAGAATAGAATAGAATAGAATAGAATAGAATGTAGAGGAATAGAATGTAGAGGAATAGAATAGAATAGAATAGAATAGAATAGAATAGAATAGAATAGAATAGAATAGAATAGAATAGAATAGAATAGAATAGAATAGAATAGAATAGAATCTTTATATAGAATAGAATAGAATAGAATAGAATAGAATAGAGAATAGAGAATAGAGTAGAATAGAATAGAATAGAATAGAATAGAATAGAATAGAATAGAATAGAATAGAATAGAATAGAATAGAATAGAATAGAATAGAATGTAGAGGAATAGAATAGAATAGAATAGAATAGAATAGAATAGAATAGAATAGAATAGAATAGAATAGAATAGAATAGAATAGAATAGAATAGAACAGAATAGAAAAAAGGAATAGAATAGAATAGAAAAAAGGAATAGAGTAGAATAGAATAGAATAGAATAGAATAGAATAGAATAGAATAGAATAGAATAGAATAGAATAGAATGTAGAGGAATGGAATGAAATGGAATGGAATGGAATGGAATGGAATGGAATGGAATGGAATGGAATGCAATAGAATAGAATAGAATAGAATAGAATAGAATAGAATAGAATAGAATAGAATAGAATAGAATAGAATAGAATAGAATAGAATAGAATAGAACTTGCATCTTTTTAGGAACCTCTGTTACCGCTCTCTTAAGTGACAGATCTACCATCCTCAGCTTTTGCTTTGCTGGCATCCTGCAACAAAATGCCGGGGATGGAGAGGGAAGCAAAAGGAATGTAGAGTAGTAAAAATGAGCATGGGAACTGGAAGCCAAACCACGAGAGGGGAGAGGCACCTGATGGAAAGCAGAGGTGCCAGGAAGGAATTAAACCAGGGTGCCTGGCCTGGGAACAGAATGTGGAACTGCATCCAGTGGCACCAACAATCAAACCACTCCCCAAACATCTGGCCGGCCTGCTATTGGACACTGGTGGGCTGGTCAAGGGGGGAAAAGGGCCACAGGAAGGGGAAAAATGTTAATCTTTGCGCAGGAATATTCAGACCTCGCCTGTCTTTCACTGCAACCACTTAACCTTAGTAAAAGAGCTTATCACTCTGACCAAACTGAGTCGACAGTCTTCGTCCCCAAGGACTAAGCTGGGGCAGGCCTGACACTAAGTGGCTAATCCTTGCATTATAGAAGGACCAAATTTCAGAAGTTCACCTTTTGCCCCCCCAAAAAATGAAAAATAATGAACACCAAAAGCAGACCGTTCGTTTGAAAAAATTCGTCTCTCGCATCGAACCCTTTATTTTTTTTATTTTTTGCTGCCGTTGCTTCTTCGTTGACAAAATGCTGACGAGGGACAGAACCCATAGGATCAGCAGAAACAAACCTGAATCCCAAATAACCCAGAGGAACGCAAGATCAGACTCTCAATGTATCCGCAATTCCCCCCCCCCCGAAACCTGCAGACCCAAGCAACTTCTGGCACCCTCCCTCCCAGATGTGTGTTTCTTCTCTCTCTGGGATTGCGGAAAGATAAGATGTCAACACCTCTCAGGCCTTTTATGACACCAGGTCCTTTAAATAGAAACCTGAACTATAAAACACTCCGATTTTTTGGACAGGTTGGAAAGTTGCCCAAACTTCTGGATGCAAATAATGCATATACTGGTTGCATATAAATCCGTTTCTTCCCCCATTTAACAATGTAAAAGGCAAGGCAAGTAGTGGAAGTCTCTTTGGAAAGTTTATTCTGGAGGAGAGGAAAGTGGAAAAAGAATAAAGAGACCATCTGGAATTGCTTACCAAAATTATCCGCTTTAACAGAGAGTCGTTTTTAAACATATGCAGGGATTTAACAGATGCTCATCAGAAAGAAATGCATTTTATCACAAGTAAGAGGCAGATCCTGGCTAGATATTTACCCAGGATTACCAAACTTCTGAATGTCAGGCTACATTAGAAAGGTTCTCTTAGGGAAATGATAGGAATGAGAAAGAAAAAAATACGGATTGTGCTAAATTGATTTCTAATCTAATAAACTCTGCAAAACCTTTGCTCACCTTGAGTCATTTTGAGCTTTAGGTTTTCGGCCACCATGGCTATAATTCTGAACTCTTCCTGGATCAACGGCTTTTTTTTTTTTTTTTACCTTATATACTATGTGTCTCCTTTAAAAAAAAATAATTCAGATCATTAATCTATCTGTGAAACCACACTGGGCTCTGCTGTCATCATCGCCTTCTCACTTGAATTAATTTCAGTTTTGCTTTTATTATATCCTTGTAAAGAACTCCATCTCAGATTCTTTTTTTCTCATTAATTCCTTCAACTCTGAAATCCTTCTGAACACCGGTTTAGGTTTATGAATATTAAATGATTAGGAATATCATCATAATATAACAATAATATAGAGGCATGCTGAATCTTTGGATCCCAAAATAGTCCTAATTATGTATTTTTGATCCATTTTCCCTCCGAGAAACTCTTTATCTTTTCATACTTGGTCCTCATCTTATCTGAACCCCTAACCCTTCCTTGCCACAGTCGTTAAATGAATCACTGCAGTTGTTAAGTAACACGGTTGTTAAGTGAATCTGGTTTCCCCAGTGATTTTGCTTCTCAGAAAGTCGCCAAAGGTGACCCCGGGGACACTGCAAACGTCATAAACATGAATCAGTGGCCAAGCGTCCAAATTTTGATCCGGTGACCACGGGTGGATGCTGCAATGGTCCTAAGTGTGAAAAACGGTCGTTAAGTCCCTTTTTTCCCAGTGCTGTTGCAACTTTGAACAATCACTAAGAAGACTGCCTGAATTACTGAATTTCTGGTGAATTTCTAAGCCGCTGTGAAGAAAGTCGAAGGAGTGGATTTACAATGGAATAGCACCTCCACGTGGTTCGCTAACGAATCCATAAGCTTAAAAAGAAAAAAACCTGCAGGAAAGATGTGTCAGCAAATAAATTGGATAAATTGATTTAAGCTTAACCTCTGGGAATCCCTTCCTGCCTCTTCTTTTCACAACGCAACTTCAAAGGGCTGAAGAGGAATGGGGGGGGGGGGGAAAGGCACCAATTCTGTGGTTTTATCGCAAGAGCTGAAGGATTTGGCAATTGCATCCAACGGCAATGCTGCCATCGGAGGAGTCCCCAGCAGCCAGAAGAAAATTTACCTTGTATTAATAACTATATAAAACATCATTTCTAAAGGGCGGAAAGTGGGAGAGCTCGTGGTGTGTTTCAATTATTAAGAAAAATTACTTTGAGAGAAGGGTTCCTGCTTTATAAATCGATCTGCTTCCTGGTGTGCTAATTTTCTATCCGCTGGAAGATTTTACTTAAGGGAACCTTTTGAAAGGGTGACCTCTTACCTCTAGATTAAGAGTATACGGTCTGATCTCTTCCAGTTATTGAGGGATTTAGGGCCTTTATTCTGCTGTTTCCGCAGAATCGAGATTCAGATGTGATCTGCTTCTGAATAAACACGTACCAACATTGAGGTTTCGAACACACAAAAAATCTCACGGAGAGAGATAGCAAACAGCAACCTGAGAAAGGGGAAGAGGGAAAATAATTGGGTCATCCATCACTATTTTCAGGGGGGAATGGAAGTCCCATCAACAGAGCAAATGGCTGGTTAAAAAATCTTCCAGGGTTTTCCATCAAGTTCACCAGGAATCTAAATAGGAAATGAGGTCTCATCCTTTCGGTGCTCTCCCTTGTTTATTTGCACCTTCTTGGAGGAAAGAAATTAAGCATGAAATTAACTAATCATGTTGCTTCCACGCTCCATATAAATCTTTCTTAAAAAAAAAAAAAAAAAGTCATCACTGTCCTTGGTGTCCAAAACGAGGTGGAAGGATGGGGAAGGAAGGAAGGAAGGAAGGAAGGAAGGAAGGAAGGAAGGAAGGAAGGAAGGAAGGAAGGAAGGAAGGAAGGAAGGAAGGAAGGAAGGAAGGAAGGAAGGAAGGAAGGAAGGAAAGAAGGAAGGCTATGTCCTTCAAATGAATGGCGAGCTTCTCTCTGGGTTCACAAGTCCATGCTTGAAAGAATTGCTGGTGAAGGTGACATCAACAGTCTTGCTACATCAAGGGATTTGAGATAGAGACTACCTCGTATGGTTTCTACCTGTCCAGAAAGAACTGATGGAATTGGCATGTTGGAGATCCCTTCAATTAAACAATGACATCATGAGCTCCCTCAGTGCCTGAGATGCAATCATGTCATGGGAACACCAAAACCCGGTCACTTTGGGCGTATTTTGTCCAGCTCATCCATCAAGGAAAAAAAGCTGGAGAGAAAGCATGGATGAAAACCTTAAAACTGGACAGAGGAAACACAAATGTCCACTTTCCAACGTAATTGGCATGCTCTACAACTTTGACCCAACTTTGCTTCCCTTTTTGGATGAAGCTTCTTGGACTTTTTGGGAGATCTACTTGTTTATTTTGCTCTTCTGTGTGGGGGGGGGAGGAAATAAATGAGAGTAGCTCGTTTTAACCCAATTGAAAAGAGCCTCAAAACTACTGAGAATGGGATGTCACACAAAAGGATTACAATAACTTCCACCAGTACTAAACACAATTATCTCGGGAAATTTATGGCCATCGAAGAAAGCAATAAAAGTCCACGCGAAGTTCTTCAGAGAGGTTGCGTATGTCTTAATTTAAGTTAAGAGGATTGGTGGAAATAAGCATCACGCTTTCTGTGACTTCTCCCCAAAGTCACAATAAAGCAGGGGAGCTACATTTCTTGCAAAGCTCTCCTAATATAGAGAGATAAGCAGTTTTGGCATACAGTACTTCAAACCAAATCAATATTCCAATAAATATGTTTGTGTTTACTGTCTGTGTGTGTGGGTGTGGGTGTGTGAAGGGCACAGCATCTGAGTCTCTTATGGAGAAAAATTAACAGAAGTTTAGGCCTAAAAGAGAAATTCATACCAATTTTGTCTCCTTTACAAATTTGTACTTGGGCAATAAAGACAATTGTCTACCATAAATCCATTAATATCATTGCCAACTTTATTAGTATATTTTTACCATGGGAGACATGATGTTAGTCTTTCTAATCTCAAATATGATGTTTAATAGGATCATTCAAACACGTCCCTGCTGGTAGCTATTTTATTACATTTGCAACAGAAGATGCAATACTCAATTATCTTCTTTGCTATTGCTACTCCAGGCTCTTCTCTAGAAGCCAAAACCATACTTACTGGAATAAGCTGATTTTATGACTCATATTATCTTCGAGGAATTTAAAAGACATTCACAACCATAGCCTTACTACCACAGTTCACAGGTGAATAATTGGTCTCTAGCCCTTAAAAGGAGGAACGTTACAATTAATTAGTAGAGGAACTTCATGGAAATATTATTTTTGCTACTATGAACTCACTGTGTTCTGAAATCTTACCAAACTGACTGCTTTCGTGGCATGGACGGGAAGTATCTGTTTGCATCCATCGTTCAAAAACAGTAACTGTGAGAGGGACCTTGGAGTCCTAGTGGACAAGCACTTAAAACATGAGGAAGGAAGGAAGGAAGGAAGGAAGGAAGGAAGGAAGGAAGGAAGGAAGGAAGGAAGGGAGGGAGGGAGGGAGGGAGGGAGGGAGGGAGGGAGGGAGGGAGGGAGGGAGGGAGGGGAAGGGAACTAATGGCTTGCAGCGTATGAAAAAACTTCATTTCATAAAAAAAAATCCTTAAAGCAGAAAAAGCACACTTGGTCTCATCCGATCAGATTTATTTTTACCAAGTCTATGTGGTTTCCTCTTTATTATTTTTAGATGTTATCCTGCAGGCCCAAAAGGTATTGGAAAAGAGGTTCCCTATTTATTAGAATGAGTGAAACAAACCAAGTTTTTTTATAAATTACGGACCTCGATATCGATATCTCGATAGGGGACTCGATAGGGGACTGGAGGCTAAAGCATATAAGGAACGGTTGCTGGAATTGGGTATGTCTAGTTTAATGAAGAGAAGGACGAGGGGGGACAGGATAGCAGTGTTCCAATATCTCAGGGGTTGCCACAGAGAAGAGGGAGTCAAGCTATTCTCCAAAGCGCCTGAAGGCAGGACAAGAAGCAACGGATGGAAACAAATCAAGGACAGAAGCAACCTAGAACTAAGGAGAAATTTCCTGACAGTGAGAACAATTAACCAGTGGAACAACCTGCCTCCAGAAGCGGTGAATGCTGCAACACTGGAAGTTTTTAAGAAGAAACTGGACAGCCATTTGTCTGAAATGGTATAGGGCAGTGATGGCGAACCTTTTAGAGACCGAGTGCCCAAAACCTGCCCCCCCGCCCCCGCTCCGCCTCCCGCCCTGCCTGCTCTGCTCCCACCCGCCTCCCTGCCCCGCCCACCGCCTCCATGGCCTGCCACAGATCGCCCAGGCGGCCCTGCAGCACCATGGCAGCCACCCCCTCCGCCCACATCCCGCAACATCATCTGCACGCGACGGGGTGCGAGGGCGGAGTCTTGTCCCTGCTGCCCGGCTGCCATGTCCTTGGCTGCGCTGTTCCGTGCGGACCATGCCCTGGGGTGACTCTCCTCCGGGGGGGTGCTGGTGAGGAGGGGGCCGCGGGGGGAGGCGGGGCTGGGAAGACAGCACGTGTGCCCACAGAGAGGGCTCCAAGTGCCGCCTCTGGCACGCGTGCCATAGGTTTGCCACCACTGGTATAGGGTTTCCTGCCTGAGCAGGGGGTTGGACTAGATGACCACCAAGGTCCCTTCCAACTTTATTATTATTATTATTATTATTATTATTATTATTATTATTATTATTATTATTATTATTATTATTATTATTATTATTATTATTATTATTAATTTGGCTGAAGAAATAAAAAGCACTCTTCTTTCAGTGCTGATCTGTAAAGGAAGTCTTAGAAAACAAGAAAAGGCAGACGGAAATTCTTTGGCAGTAAAGCCGGGGATGTACGTTAGAACTGAAAACAATTTATGAAATTAGAGTGACAGGCAAGGGGATTTTATTGATGTGTCTATTTTCACACTTTGTCCTCTCTGGCTCATGGTATTAAAACAACCCTGCCAATTTGCAGCTTAAATCGGCGCTAGGCAGGTAGCGAAATAGCTCCTTTTCTGATCTTCTCGGCAATAAAAGGCTGGCTTCCTCCACATCGTCAGAAATCTTCTTCTTCACAAAATAGCAAGGGGGAAGTGTATTCTTTTCCTCCTTGTGTGTGTGTGTTTGTAGACAGGGGAATATATCAGATTTGCTTGCTGGTTGGTTGTGAGCACCATGTACAGAACTTGTAGGCTTTGAAAGCCTTCTTGGGACTGGAATGAAATCCCAGGGCGGGCAAGCTCTCCACTTAACGACCCGAAATTTCTCTTGCTAACTGAGACATGTATTGAGTTTTTGCCCCGTTTTGCGACCTTTCTTGCCCCATTTGTTAAGGGAATCACTGCCGTTGTTAAATTAGCAACGCGGTTGCTAAGTGACTCTGGCTTTCCCCCCCCCCCATTGACATTGCTTGTCAGAAGGCCACAGAAGGTGACTTCAGGACACGGCAACCGTCATAAGTACGGGTCAGTCGCCGAGCGTTTGAATTTTGATCACGTGACCACGGGGAGGCTGCAACGGTCGTTAAGGGTGAAAAGCGGTCTTAAGTCACTTTTTTTTCCAGTGCTGTGTCACAAGACTTCCTGACCTTGTTCAGCTTCTTTCAGGCACTTCTTTCAGTGATGTCCTGCCGTTGATTTTCCAGCAGCTCCAATGCACGCTGCGGATTTCATAAAAACCAGCAGAAAGAGTCATTGTTGTCAGTCCTGAAGAGGTAACCCCAGACCGGGAGATGAGTTATGAATGCTAATGCTACTTTGGTGATAGGCCGATGGCTTCTTGCAACTTTGAACGTGACTTCATCCCTAAAAATAACTAGGCAGAGTCAGATGTGAGATGTTTTCTCCACTGCTATCCCTATTTTGGACTCAGATTTCCTTGAGGTCACGGCCGTCTTGCTTGCGGCTCTGCTTCCTACTCCTCAGGATTGCTCTACTAGCCCATTTCTCCAAGGTGCAGAGAGATTCCATTCGCGCTTCAGCGGAAGAAAGAAAAAGGCACAATTCCTGTGGCAAAGAACAGCAGGTAAAGAAGTCACTCCAGACGGTCAAATTTATTACAAGAGGGTCCACCGTCCAAATTCCTTTTTTTAAGATGGGCAGGCATACCGACGAATAAATAAAGTTGGCCAAATCTCAGCCAAACCCAAGAATAGGTATTGAGATGGGACACCTTTCTTTCTCCTGCCTTGAATCCAGCAAAAGACCTCATTATCACTCTTCCGAAGAGCAAATTCAAGTGAGGTGCTAACATCACTGCAAGCAAAGTCAAGCTACCAAGACTCTATGGAGATTCTCAGTCATCTGGGTCATGGCTGACCCAAAGGTGCTTGTTTAGGAGGCAACTGGATGTGCTTGTTTTTCTTTGAAGACATTTCGCTTCTCATTCAAGAAGCTTCTTCAACTCCGGTCAAAGCTCCAGCTCCAGTCAGAGCTGAAGAAGCTTCTTGGATGAGAAGTAAAATGTCTTCAACGAAAAACAAGAAGGTCCAGTTGCCTCCTGGAAAAGCACCAAGCTACCAAGAAAACCTGACTGTTTCCCTTCAGCGTAAATGGACCTTTGAAATGGGAGTTGACTGAAATATTTCAGCCTAAGGCAATGAAAGTAATGTCATAAATACAGATATGCAAAATCCCAGCCTCATTCCTAACAGAACATGATAATGAAGAAACTACTGTTGCAAAAGGAAGCAGGTAAGAATGTAGGGCTACATAATATATTCAGAAAGATTAACTAGAGAGAGAGAAATATGGATAAATTGAGCTCATAAAAGTAGTCCTTGACTTATGACCGGTCACGAGGGAGGGAGGGAGGGAGGGAGGGAGGGAGGAAGGAGGAAGGAAGGAAGGAAGGAAGGAAGGAAGGAAGGAAGGAAGGAAGGAAGGAAGGAAGGAAGGAAGGAAGGAAGGAAGGAAGGAAGGGGAATACAGAGCAATGGCTTCGTATACTCAGAGGATTTTTAATCTGTTTGCAAATGAAAGGTACTGCAAGCACTCCTGATTTACAGCTTGTGCGAACTAACACAACTTCCATCCTCCAAAATTAGCACTAATTCTGCTTTGGAGTTTGTGTGAATGCATTTGCCAGGTTGGTAAGCACCTGGTGATGCATCTCACGGGGAAACAAGACCTTTTCCTTTCCAACAAGATTTCTAACTGCCTACCTTTTCTTTTTATTTTCTTCAGCAGCAACTTGTCTTGTAGAGTCATCTTGTGGTCCATCGTAGTATTACATTCCGTGGCTGGCACACCTTTGCACAGCAAACTATCCCACGTTTTGGACTCCTGCTGGAAAGCAATATTTCCATTTAGAGGGGGGTATTGCCATCCTCCCATAGCATACAACTGTTAAGCCCAAATGGGGTTTTCTTGTTTCACAGCCTAGTGCAGGGGTAGGCAACCTTGGCTCTGACTCGTGGACTTCAACTCCCAGAATTCTGGGAGTTGAAGTCCACGAGTCATAAAAGAGCCAAGGTTGCCTACCCCTGGCCTAGTGGATCGATCCTTCAGAACGATGGGTGAAAGTAATTGGTTATCATTTGACTCACACGGCTGCCAACTCATAAAAGTGATTTTGGGTGGCTTACAATTGAAGCATTTAAAAAAAAAAAATAGAACTAAAACATGAATAAAACGACCAAGAAACACCCCCCTCCCCAATTAAAAGCTAACAAAATCACCACGGTATTATCTTTCTTAACATTATCTCATATGGTTCTTCGCATAGTCAGCCAGGTGTTTGACATTTTTGTCCACCTATCGAGTCCTCCCCAAAGACCTGAGTTAGGCAGATGTGGATGTTTAAGGATTATTAATGGAATTGTCTATTTGGTAATAATAATAATAATAAAATTGGAAGGGACCTTGGAGGTCATCTAGTCCAACCCCCTGCTCAGGCAGGAAACCCTACACCATTTCGGACAAATGGCTGTCCAGTCTCTTCTTAAAAACTTCCAGTGTTGGAGCATTCACCGCTTCTGGAGGCAGGTTGTTCCACTGGTTAATTGTTCTAACTGTCAGGAAGTTTCTCTTCAGTTCTAGGTTGCTTCTCTCCTTGATTAGTTTCCATCCGTTGCTTCTTGTCCTGCCTTCAGGCGCTTTGGAGAATAGCTTGACTCCCTCTTCTTTGGGGCAGCCCCTGAGATATTGGAAGGCTGCTATCATGTCACCCCTAGTCCTTCTTTTCATTAGACTAGACATACCCAATTCCAGCAACCGTTCCTTATATGCTTTATCCTCCAATCCCCTGATCACCTTTGTTGCTCTTCTCTGTGTGGGTAGATGCTGAGGAATAACAACGATGGCTTTGCAAAAGATATTCAGATACCATCATGTCTCTATAGCTGCCAAGATCAGAATGTACAAGTTGTCCTTGACTTACAACAGTTCGTTTAGTGACCGAAGTTACAACGGCACTGAAAAAAAGTGACTTATGAAAGTTTTCACACTTATGACTACTGCAGCATCCCCATGGTCACGTGATCCAAATTCAGACACTTGGCAACTGACTCGTACTTATGACGGGTTGCAGTGTCCCCAGGGTCAAAGTTACAACAACACTGAAAAAAGTGACTTAGGAACGTTTTTCACACTGATGACCATTGGCAGCATCCCTGCGGCCACGTGATTTACATTCGGACGCTTGGCAACTGACTCATACTTATGACGGTCGCCGTGTCCCGGGGGTCACGTGATCATCTCCTTTGGCAACCTTCTGACAAGCCAGATTCACTTAACCACCATGTCCTAACAACTGTAATGATTCAGTTAACAACTGTGGCAGGAAAGGTCGTAAAATGAGGCAAAATTCACTTAAGTGTCTCGCTTAGCAACAGAAATTTGGGGGCTCCATTGCGGTCCTAAGTCAAGGACTGCCTGCACAACCCACGGCATTGCATGGATATTCTGCGGAAATAAAAGTTGTGAAGCAGTAAAAGACTGTGAGAAAGCACTAGACTATTGAATTAAAGAAAGACCTTTTCAAGTTACCAACAACCACAGGATGCTCAACACATTTGTTCAAGGTTGATCCAAATGTTATTCCCACGAGAACTGGACTCATTTCAGCTTTAAGCCACAGAAAAGGGGACAAAAAAAACTGGCCACGATGCATTAGAGTAGACCAAAAATGCCTATACTTGCAGAGCTGGGCTTCTGTTTATTGATATTTGGTATAAATACTTGGGCTTTGTTAGGCTGCAAATGGTTCTAAATAGTCTTGGGAAGCTGGAAAAGCCACATATCCTACGACTGCACATTTTAAACTGTCCATTTATTTTCCTGCATAAATATACACGCTTACTTCGCCTCAAGCAAGTTTCCGCCATCTCCGCCACCAAAACACTGCCCGCCATTTCCGGCGGTTTCTCCTTTTATAAACCCAGGAATCCCGCCTCCTCCGTCACTTCCCCGCTCGGGATTGGTTGTCTGAGTCATCCCGGTTTTCATTGGAGAGAGCGGCCGTCACTCCAGATTGAAAGGAGCGGAGGGAGGCATAGTCGCCGTTAGAAGAAACGTCGAGAGGAGGAGGAGCCTGACAGACCCGAACGCGCGTGCGTGGAGAAAAAAAAACAACCAAAAACCCAAGAAGAAGGCGCCCGCGCGCGCTCCCCCTGCCGCGACGATCCAAACCGCGCGAGATCTCGTCCCAAACCTTTCGGTCCCGCTGGAGCCCAAAGGGGGAGTTCTCGCGCGAACGGGAAGAGGAGGGAGGCGAACGAGAGAGTGGAAAGGGAGGGAGAGAACGAGAAAGGGCGCTCAAAACAGTCCGCCGTTCGTCCGGCGTGCGCAGGCGCAGCGCGAGTCGCGCGCGCGCCTGCGCGCCTCTCTCGCGCTCTCTCCTTCACTCCTCCCCCTCCCCTCCGCGGCCCCTCCCACCCGCGCTCGCCGCTTCTCCCGCCGCCGCCGCCGCCGCCGCCGCCTGAGGGAAGGAAGGAAGGAAGGAAAGGAGGGAGGGGGGGGAGGAGCGGAGCCCCCGCCGCGTCACGTGACGGCGCCAGGCTTTTAATGTTTACATTTGAGGCGCGCGGCCCGCGGCGCCGCCCCTCCCCCACTCCGGGCCCCGCGCGCCGCCTCAGCCGCCTCAGCCGCCCCTTCCCGGCGACCGTTTCGCCGTCCCTCGCGGGCTGCCCAGGCCGCGGTCCGCCGGCGCCTTCGTGGCCACGACGCCCGCCTCCGCCCCCGCCGCCGCCATCACGACGAGCCGTGAGGAGAGGGCTCAGAAGGAGCCGCCGCCGCCGCCGCCGCTCGGCCTAGAGCGCCCGCGACGACGCCGGCCCGCGCCGCCCGGGCGGGGAGCCGAGGGCGCCCTCCCCAAGGCCGGCAGCGCGACGGGCCGCCTGGCCCGCGGGGCCGCCGCCGCCGCCGCCCTGGCCATGGAGGAGCTGGTGGTGGAGGTGCGCGGCTCCAACGGGGCCTTCTACAAGGTAAGGCCGCGCGCCCGGATGGCTGGCTGGGCCCGAGAGGGCGCTGGGGCGGGGGAATCCCCTCCACTCGACCCACCCGGGCCTGCTCAGTGGAAGCGGGCGGAAAGCGGCCTCCCCGAAGTGGAAAGTTGCGCCTTCCTTTTGCGGGGGGGGGGGGAAGGAATGATGGCAGGGACCCCGGGCAGAGTTTGCCTCGGATCTGGAGGGAGGGAGGGAGAGATGGGCTGGGGGGGGGGTTAGGGTTAAGCTTTAATGAGGCATCGGGAAGTTTGGGTTTCTCCGCGTTTTCCTTTCTTCCCCTTCTCTCCCCCCCCCCCGTTATTGTGTTAGACATCAAAGGCCGGGCTTGTGAAAGTGTCGGTTGGTTGGAGGTTGTGGGAGCCCTGAAAGGGTCTCTCGGGGACACACACACACACACACTCCCCAGGCCGCCCTTGGAGAAGTGCCACTCGAGGGGAGGCATTTGCAGAGGTGTTTCTTGAGCCTTTTTCTCTCTTCCAAAGGATGGAGGAGCTTTTGCCTCCAGGAATAGGGCTTACACGTTATATGTATGTGTGTATTTGTATTTGTGCGTACATAACGTATGCGTGCATACATATATACATGTGTGTGTGTATACATATATGTATATACATGCATTATATATACATGTGTGTGTATATATATATGTGTGTGTGTGTGTGTGTATATATATATACACACACAAACATTTATATGCGTATGTGTGTGTGTACATAATGTGTACATATATATGCATATACATGCATTATATATGTGTGTATAACATACAAATATATATACATACATATGCATATATATATTTATGTGTGTACATGTATGTGTGCATATGCATATATATATGCATATACACATGCATTTATATGTCTGTGTGTGTGTGTGTATATGTATATATATATGTATATCGTGAAATAAATATCATCCTGGTGATCGTTGTTATTTATTTCACGATATGTGTATACGCGGGATTCGTATTTTTAGTTTAATCAAGAACATATATATGTATACACACATACAAATATATATGCATATATCTATATTTGTGTGTACCTAATGTATGTGTGTATGTATGTATACACACACACGCACACAAATATATACATAAAGAATGCATAAAGAAAATAAATATTTACCATGTCCATAGTGAAAGTAGATGCATTTGCTTCCACTATTGGTTCTCAGGTTGATGGACTGGGATTTTCAAATTGGGTTCTTTTTCTAGATAGGATGGTAAATCACTTTATTTTGCAGATCCCTGGGGAGGGTGTTGGGGACTGCCCCCCCCCCCTTTTCTGGGGTCCTGGGACCATGTCTTGAGAAACACAAGTTTCCTTGATGGAGATGAAAAGAGGAGTCTGGAGGGAGGTAACTTGGAAAGAACCATCTGAAGAATCTAAATTGATGATGGTAATAATGGGTAAAGTAAATCAAATACCCTAATAGTGGTTAGCCAGCCAGAGCTGTGCTTTTGAGAGTGGCAGCTGTGTAAATTAACAAATAAATAAATAAATAAATTGCATTTTACCAAGAACAGGAGAAACAGTTTGTGTGGTGGTCCATCTGGATTGCTTTCAGTTGCCTGAAATTACATATATTTGTAAAAAAGGTTTAAAAGGATCACTGAAGCCAGGAATGCAGTGCTTGTTATCTATGGTTCAAATTAGAAACTTACTTTTAGTTATGTGTCCTCAAGTCCGTGTTGACTCTTAGCAACCACATGGCATACATTAGGCCTAGCTTATTTTCTGCTGAAACAGCTAAGCATCATCAAGTTTTTTTTTAAATGCTCTGGCGTAGGATTCTAATGTGCATACTTTTGTGATTTTTTTTACAAATTTTGGTCATTGAGCAGACTTACATAACATAAGACATAGGGTTAAATAATAAAAAGAAATAAATTTGACCAATCCAAATACAATTTGCAATCTAAGTCAGTAATGGAAATTAGCATGCTTATAGCATATTGTTTTTATCAGTTCATCTAATAAGCAAGTACTTATGTTAACAAAGAAATGAATGCATGAACAGGGGAATAAAGCATCATTTGTCATTACTCAAATTCATGCATAAAAGTTCAAGATAATCTTGATTTGTTACCTGGTTCTTTCAGAGATATGATGAATATATGTACTAAATTTTGTGATCTAGCAATTTTAATTTTTAACCAGCTAGATTTGTGCATATTTTCAGAACATCAAGTTTCAGTGTTGAAAATAGTTTTCCACTATTAGTATAACTGAAGCATAAAGAACAGCTCCTTCTGTAGTGTATATTTGTTACTTGAGCATTGCATTGCATTGCATTTATATCTTTATTTAATAGTATCTTGGTAACCTTGTTTTCTGACTTTGTTCTAAATTTGCAATACCTAACTTATTAAATGATTTATTTTATTTTTAGATTTCAGAGTTTCACATCTGACCTAACAAGCAGTTCAGATTAAAATCGCATAACCTACTGAATTTTCCATTAAAACAGGGGCTCTCAAACTTTGTAATGCCACAACTGCCACCAGAGGATAATGCAGGCAAAGTGAGAAAGTCCAGAACAAGTTTTGACAACATTTCCACTGTCCTTGCAAGGTTTATAAGTGTGAACTGCCAACACTGAACTGCTTGAAATCTCTCTGGGGGTCCTAATCCACAGTTTGAGAATTCCTGAATGAAAGAATGAAATAAAGAGAAATCAGTTCTATTGATGTTTGCATATAATACCGTTTACAGTGAATCCTATCAGACTAAACAGCTGATGTCTTTCTTTGTTTCAACTGCTTAGGATACTACAACTGGAACTGTTAGTTTGATTACATTTTTATTCTGGTCAGACTTAAATGCAATACTCTGATAAGGTTTATTCCATTTACATCAGTGGATCTTAATTTTCAAGATAATACATTTAATGTTAGGATTTGAGAAAACTGCCAGCAGAGCCAAGTATATTATCCTTACCTCAAAAAGATATGTGTGTACGTTCATTGTAATTTGTAGCAACTACCATTAAATTCAGTGTGACTTTGTGTACCCTGAAGCAGTCAGCCCATGAATTTTAATACAAAGAGAATAGCATAACAGTATTTTGCTTTTGAAGAAGTACATTGAAAGCTTTTTGTCCCATATTATAGCTCCCTGAGTGAAATTTGTGTTGTTTTTTTACCCAGCCAGTGTGAAATCATCAGGATGTGATAGTTGCTTCATTGCAAAATCTCCACTTCCACTATGGCAGTCTAGTACTTTTGAAGAAAAATATATTAGGGCTGTTTCATCAAAATCTTTTGCCCAGTGATTTAAACTTTGCTCAAAATGTATGTTTGAATCTGAGTGCATTTTTTCTCTAGCACCTCGCAGTCCAGTTTCAATCTTCACTTGCTTACAATGAGCATAGTTCTGTGACCGGCAGCAGCAGGCCTAGATTTTCAGCCAGCAACTGGTGTCCTAGAATAACAGCTGGCACATCCATGAACATGACATACATATTTTTTTTTTTGAAACCTTCAATCTGTCCCATAAGTAGCCAGTTTGTTTATATGGATGGATCACTCCTATCCCCATGATGCTTTTCCAATATAGTGTATTTAGAATGTTCAAAGTGGCCCTCTTGTGGTAAGAGAAATATCAATAATAGATTTATATATAATATGCTATTCAATCTTCTTTCTTTCTTTCAGGCATTTGTGAAAGATGTCCATGAAGATTCAATAACGGTTGCATTTGAGAATAAGTAAGTATTGTCCTGGAACTGACCTTATAAAGACGTAACTGTCTAAAAGTGTGATGCTGAACAAATTTAGATTTTGAATATAATGTCATTCTTGCATACTTCCAAATATTTTTTTTCCCTGAAGCAGGTTGCTTGATAAATAAATCCTTCCTTTGATTCTTGGAAGCTGATCAGGGCAGTGTTGAGAACTAATGCATAATTATTGTATTTTTGTTATTCGTGGGTTGAGCAACCTAGCTTCATGTTATATTTATATCCCAAAGAATAACCAGAAAGTTTCACATGGGATGAAATGCAGTGAACAGCAGTTCTTTTTCAAGAGAGCTGACTTCAGTACTCATGTTGTAAATCAGGGATGTCAAAACTGCCGGCCCGCGGAAGCCGCGCCCACCCCATTGCCGGCAATGGCAAAACTGTCCCGATACGTTGCACGACATCACGTGACGTCACAAGTTTGACATGTCTGCTGTAAATCCTCCTATAGTTAAAACACTATCCCAATCTTAATAATAAACTCAGGTTGCAACTTAGTTCTTCTTTGGAAAAGATACTCTGGTTTATTTTTATTTTTTAACAATATAGTGTAAAGTATATAACAATACATTGCATCCTTTCTCTGCTGGGCACTGAGGGAAGCGTAATCTTCCCCTTTGCAAGTCCTATTTTATTTGTGCTAAGCACAAAGGACTGAGGGGGTTCTCCATTCTTTCCCCACCTTCTGACTTACTTGATTATGTGCAGTTCCACACGCTCACTTATATGCCGTTGTTTATCAGCTATGATTACCAAGATATGTGCTTTAAATCCAAGACTGACTTAGCTGTGTGTTCATTCAGTTTCACCCAGTTATCTTGCTTAGTCCCTTGGAAATAATTTTAGAATGTCCCATCTTTCCTGAATTGGTGTGCTTTTTTGCCTGACAACTGTTACTTTTTAATACCTCAGGTTTTTTTTATTGTGTATTTTAGCTGGCAGCCAGATAGACAGATTCCATTCCACGATGTCAGGTTTCCTCCACCTACAGGGTACAATAAAGATATAAATGAAAGTGATGAAGTTGAGGTAAGACCCATTTTAATCTTACATTTTGAATGAGGGTGAAATAACAATAAGATTGCCTTTCAGGAGAAAATACTTGCAGTAGTCTTCAAGTGCTTCTTTCTGTTTCTTTTTCCTCAATTCTATTACATAACATTTTCTTGGATACTCTTTTGTTCAATCACAGGAGACAAAATATTTATCATTGGATACTGCTTTGGACTCAGACACATCATCGTAACTTAAGGAATGAATATGTGTAGCAGAGTATGGCACTAGCTACACAAAAAGTTTCACCTGACTCATGCAACCTAAATAGGTGTGGTGCCGGTATTAAGGTCCCTTAATTTAATTATACTTTTAATTTCCTCTAATGGCAATGGGTGTGATGGGCTAGTATGTTTAATAAGTAAGCTTGAAATTCTTAAGAACGTAATTCTCTAAAATAAATATAAAGGTACTCTAAAGGGTTACTTTAAAAAAAATCACTTAGGGCTGGCTTTGCTGAGTACTTCTTGGACAGAAATTCCAGTTAAAGTTCTTTATTGTAACAGTCTGTATATTTTTGTAACCAGACATGATTGCATGAAAATCAAAGTGGGTTGGATAATCTTCTCCCTCTCCCCTCAATCTCTCTGGGGTCCGGTCAGGTTCTTTTTCAGCATGCATGGACTTAATACTTGGACTAACTATTGCCCTTGGCAATTATTATACCACCCACATCCTGAGTTGGCCAAGCACTTCTTAGTGAGTGAAGTTCTCCTTGATCTCATGAGGAGCCTCACAAAAATGCTTCTTAAATATTCTTTCTTGCGCTGGTTTTAATCAGAGAGTAGCCATTATGCTGAGCCTGGAGAAGCTGGGGAGGATGGAAATTGAACTAGAATGTCTTTGTTGTCCACATTTTGTACCCAGTTTGACAAACCCATTTAATTTGTGTACATTAAACAAAACCGAAACTTTTGTAAATCCTTCAAGCTTCTAGTGGACAAAATCATTCGAACTTTTAACATTTGATTTGGAAAATTGCAATACAAGTATTCTATATATAATACCATCTCATTTTTACTGAATATATGGAGGTTGGAATGGGCCAATCTTAACAACTTCACTTTCTCCATGTGCTTTCATTGACCATAAGTACAAGAAGTTGAATATACCTCCTGACGTTGTTTTGAAGTGGCCCGGTGTTACAAATCAAATGTAAACATACAAATATATGGAAGATTTTAGAAGGCTGGGATAGTAAGAAAGTGTCAGCTTCCATTTCTGCCCTGTACCATTTGTCAATAGAAAAACTACTTGCCAGATTGTTCTAGGTTAGCTGAAGGATTAGTTCCTTGTTAAATGAACTGCAAGCGGTGTGGATGTAAGGAGCAATTCAAAGAAGATTAAAACCAATTGCCACTATAGGCATCCCTTTTCTGCTTATTAGTTTTTCATTTATTTCCTGCCTTTTAAAGAGCTTGAGGTGATGTACTTGGGTGTCTCTCCTCATTTTAGGTTCGTAATTCTAGGAGATATGTTTGGCCTAAGGAAAATCGAATAGCCCAAAACCAAGTGAACTCCATGGTCATGTGATCTGAATCAGCATTTACCTCGTTAGCGGTATATTGAGATCTGAGCCTGTTAAATGTAACAAATCAGATTATTGCTGGATGTTTCATTTTAAAACCATTTTTTTAGTGTGATGATGGCATTAGGATTGCACTGTGCTATTTTTCCACCAGGTGACAACATTTTATTGTGTAACAATGCAATGTTCTATACTGTTATTTCATTTAGGTTTATTCCAGGGCTAATGAAAAGGAACCATGTTGCTGGTGGCTGGCTAAAGTGAGAATGATAAAGGGTGAGGTAGGAATATATATATATTTAATACTTTGTTCTTATTCATAGAATCTCTCTTTTAAATTGTTGTAAGTCTCTTAGTTTTACTGGATTCTAAATGTATAGTTAAACCTTCAGTTTAAGAAACCTTAATTTAGTAGATTTTGGATGAAGGGGGGGAAATCTTTCTGTATGCTCTGGTTCATCTATATCTGTAAAATCCATTTCCATTTTCTATGTATGCAAAATGCAAGAAATACATGTGCCTATATTCCCATTTGCCATTTCATACATGGTTAAAATCCCATTTGGATTTAATGGAATAGCGGCTTTCATAAACCCCTATTCCTTTCATTAGTCAATTAAATTAGGGTTTTACTGTAATAAATATTGGAACAAAAAGTAAGCAGTGGGACTTTCAAATATAAAATGTAATCTTAAAACATCACTACCTACTTATACAGTGTCTTGGACAATTTGTTCTTTTCCATTAGTTTTATGTAATAGAATATGCTGCTTGTGATGCTACCTACAATGAAATAGTCACAATTGAGCGTTTGAGATCTGTCAATCCTAACAAACCTGCAACCAAGGATACTTTTCATAAGATTAAACTTGATGTACCTGAAGATTTAAGGCAAATGTAAGTGCAACATTATTCTGTATATAAAGTTGTAATCAGTATTCTTAAGATGACTATTGCATTTTCCTCCAATAAGATACTTACCAACTATTTCTTTTCAATGCATTACAACTGTGCATAGCAACTTAGCATTTAATTAAAGGATTTTAAAGATGATGTTTTTCAGTGTGAACAGTTTCATAGCATTAAGCTGCAATTTAATTGCTGAATGAAACCAAATGAAAATATATAAATATAAATGTTAATTCCCAGAAACAGTTTATGAATCGATTCAGTGTGAAATGTGTTACAATAGTGAAGGGCCAGCATGATTCTCTAAACTGCATGGGATTGTATTTGTTATTGTTGAGGTTCTGTGGACAAAATAACAGCACATTCTCTAATCATGGATCTAATTGTTGTTTTAGGTGTGCTAAAGAATCTGCTCACAAAGATTTCAAAAAGGCAGTTGGGGCATTTTCTGTAATATACGATCCTGAGCCCCATCAGCTCATCATTTTGGTAAGTTCCTTTTGGATAGATGGGGTTGAATTCAAATGTTCTGCTTTGTAATAATATTAATCGAGATTTTTTTTTTGCCTCCTTTCTAATTCTTTAGTCTATTAATGAAGTAACAACAAAACGTGCAAATATGTTAATTGATATGCACTTTCGAAGTCTTCGAACCAAGTTATCCTTGATAATGAGAAATGAAGAAGCAAGCAAACAACTAGAGGTAACAGTTGTAATATTTTTTTTTATAGATGTAGCCACCTTGCTGCCAAAGCAAAGAAACTGAAGTTTGACAGTAACATAAGCATCAGCAAATGATGTTGTGAGGCAACCCTCCCTGAGCTGTTCTGGACCATTCCACAGTTGTGGATGATGGGATGTGCTTTCTAGTATATTTGGGGAAGTTAGATTTTTTCATGCCAATATACTGTTTTAACCTGTTTATCAGAAAGACTATGAGTGTTTTTTTTTTTTAAAAAAAATGAGTTTTAGCTTGGATAATATTGATCTAATTTCCATGGTTATCTCCACTATTACCTGAACTTTTTCAGATGAATGTATAAGTTTTCTTTAACCTGGGTGTTTTCTAAAGAAGATTTCTGAACAATTATCACATTTGCCAAGCAATCTTTGGGATTAAATTCACATATCTGGTGGGCACCTATGTTAGGGAAGGTGTTGCCTTCCAGGAATCCATGTAACTTCACCCCCAGGTGAATATTTGAAATAAATTCAGTGTGCCAGTGAAAGTATCATTTGTGAACAATGACTATACTAATCCATGTCATCTGATGTAATTGCTTGGTATAGTTGCTAAGAAGTGCCCAAATAATAAACAAGAGAAACACCCTATGATCTATCTTTTAAAAAAAAGGTGACTCCTTGGGCCTTCATATCAAACGTTTATGTGTAACCCAGAATGTCTTTCCAGAGCTCAAGGCAGCTTGCTTCAAGATTTCATGAGCAGTTTGTTGTACGTGAAGATCTGATGGGTCTCGCTATCGGCACTCACGGAGCTAACATCCAACAAGCCCGGAAGGTACCAGGGGTGACAGCAATTGATCTTGATGAAGACACTTGTACATTCCATATTTATGGGGAGGTGAGTTGCATTTCTGAAGCTACTTCCACTGAAATATCCATTGACGTTCTGAGTCACTGCAGTGTTTCAAAACACACTTACATTTTTCTTAGGATCAAGATGCAGTGAAGAAGGCCAGAAGTTACCTTGAATTTGCTGAAGATGTCATCCAGGTCCCAAGAAACTTAGTAGGTAAGTCTGTCAGAATGTGTGTTTGAAACCTGATTATTTCAGAAATAAAGACGGGAGGAGATTTTCACACTATGATTAATCTATTTTTTTTAACATAAATGGCAATTCTGATCATTTGGGCTGACTTACAATGAAGCTGTGGCTTAATAGGATTGTCTTACTACTGATTTACAGTGATGTGTCAAATTGGCTACAAGGAAACTGTTGACCCAGGATCATTGCTGTTCCGTTTCATATCCTGCAAATCTGAATTTAATAATGATTTTTTTTTCTAATGAATGACTGTACTTCACAAAATAAGTTTATTTTTAATCCTGGAAACAAGGATTTGATTTGGTTGTCATCCTTGTTTCATGACATCAATTGAGTAAAACCTTTTGACAAGTGAAGTTACTGTGGTAATTGGACACAGATTTCTCCTTGCAATATTGATAATGGAGGTTATTGTCAGACTTAATTAAATCTCATTTTAATGGGGCATATCTAGTAATTGGTTTCCATCCATTTTAATAAATATTTCCTGCAATTACCGATGTTATCTTGGCATGTAGGAAAATAAATCTTTAAAGTTGAGTCCTTTTGAAAACAAGTACTCAAATGTTTTTAAAGATGCTTATCAAAGGGACATAAGCATCTGATGTCCTTGTGACAACAGACTTACTTTATTGATAGAGAAATGAAATATTTGAGCATCTGTGGAAGCATTTTTGGCAGAATTAACTTGTCATCCATTTTTTTCCTAATGTTTCTGATTTGAAGAAATGTTTTCTCGTGTACTTTTTTATAGGAAAGGTTATAGGAAAAAATGGAAAACTCATTCAAGAGATAGTGGATAAATCTGGAGTCGTGAGAGTGCGAATTGAGGCTGAAAATGATAAAAATATTCCACAGGAAGAGGTACGTGCATTAGTAATGTTCCATATTTTCTACAACCATCTACTTTTTTTTATTGCAGGCCAGTTCAGGGAACTACTTAATCGTTCTGCCTTTTGTAATATTAGCTAAATAGCTCGGCCAGTTGAATCTTTGTAAAGGAGCTAAACTGTTCCTGTTCCTCAAAATGTTCAGATGTGCCACTAGTGAAGATCCTTCCATTGTCTCAGCATGCCAGGTTATGCATAGAAAACTTGTCATTTCAGGATTGCAGGTTTCATTACAGCGTATCCTAGATCAGTACAGGTTGCAGGTTTGCTTATTAGTCAGTATAAATTAAAATGTAGGATGGATTGCTTAGGAGAGAATTTCTCTCTTGGCCACCCCATGTAACCCAGGTCCTGAGAAACGTGTGTTACCCGGTTTTGAGGTCTGACGAAGTGGAGAGACTGCATTTGCATGCTTACTTAAAACATAGTCATTAAATGTTTAATGAGATTACAGGTAGTCCTCAACTTATGACCACAATTGAGCCCAAAATTTATGTTGCTGAGCGAGACGTTTGTTAAGTGAGTTTTGCCCCGTTTTACGACCTTTCTTGCCACCGTTTTTAAGTGGAATCACTGCAGTTGTTCAATTAGCAACCTGGTCGTTAAGTGAATCTGGCTTCCCGTTGACTTTGCTTGTCAGAAGGTCGCAAAAGGGGATCACATGACACACACACACACACCCCGGGACACTGCGACCGTCATAAATATGAACCAGTTGCCAAGCATCCGAATGTAAATCCCGTGACTGTGGGGGTGTTGCAGTGGTCAAAAGTGTGAAAAATGGTCCTAAGTCACTTTTTTCCCAGTTGTCACTTCAAACGGTCACTGAGTGAACTGTTGTAAGTCAGGGACTGCCTGCGCACCGAGTGCTGATAACTAGAGTGGCGTGGATGGCGTCATGGAAGTCGGTTGATTGTGGATTTGCTTTCTAGGGAATGGTCCCGTTTGTCTTTGTGGGAACCAAGGACAGCATCACCAACGCCACCGTTCTTCTGGATTACCACCTCAATTATTTAAAGGTGAGCATTCCACTGGCTTGCCTTGGCAAGAAGAGGGAGACTGGCTTCCAGCTGTTACAGTGCAAAAAATTATTGGAACAGTTTCCCCTTTCATTCTTGTCAGTTCATTCTCACAGTTGGTATTCCTTGCTAAATGAATTCCTGTGCTGCCTTCAAATGAACCCAAGACCCGGATGTTCTTAGAATGACCGTAGCTCCTGGCTAACTGCCTCTTTACCCCCCAGGAAGTGGATCAGCTCCGTTTGGAGAGGTTGCAGATCGATGAACAGCTTCGACAGATCGGGGCCACATCAAGGCCACCCCCGAATCGCCCCGATAAAGAAAAGGTGTATATGACTGATGACGGTCCTGGTCTCGGGAGGGGTGGCCGGCCTTACAGGAACCGAGGGCACGGCAGGCGTGGCCCAGGCTACGCTTCAGGTGGGTAGCTTGGAAGACTTTGTTTCTGGAGGCCTGAAGTTCTGGGGTTCTTAACAATGGGGACAGTCAGGGAGGCTGAGCCGCTCTGAAGGCTTGAAAAGTGCTTTCTGCATAGACGTGTGACCCCCTTCCAAGCTTGTTACCTGGCTCATTTAATTTTAGTATATCCCATATCTCCCATGAATCCTTGCTGCCCGTGATGGCTTTCAACCGACGGAGTAAAAATATCCAGGAAGTGCTAAAACTTTCAAACACAATATTTAAATCACAACAATACCACCATTATACCATACTTTTCCCCACTGTAAAATATTACAACAGGAAACCGGTTTCGGCTGGCAATAGTTTGTGGGGTGGTTTTTCTAAAACCTCATAAAAATGGCCTGTGGTATGTCTTGGTTTTTTCAAACTCTTCGATAGGAACTAACTCTGAAGCATCCAATGCTTCTGAAACAGAGTCTGATCACAGAGATGAGCTTAGCGACTGGTCCTTAGCCCCAGCGGAAGAAGAGCGAGACAGCTACCTGCGCAGAGGAGACGGGCGAAGGCGCGGAGGAGGCGCACGTGGCCAAGGCGGAAGAGGCCGGGGAGGGTTCAAAGGTAAGCGCTCTGGTCCAGGTGGTGTTTTTTTTTTTGTATAGACCTTGTGATCTCTCTTAAATTCAGGCCTGCTTATCCTAAGATTGCCAGCCATGTTTTAATAAAAAAGCAGCACAGGATTGAGAAGCTAATGTAGGAGAGGGTAGCAGATCCTCCTTTCCTGACCTGCCACAGATCAAGCAGGTCAGGAAAGCGGAGGGCGGTGACAAGAAGACTCGCTTATCTGCAAAGCAGCCATCAAAACAAAACCCTCCAATAACATTTTGATGTAAGATTGGAAGATCAAATTGCTATTGATCCTGTAAAACGTCCAGAAATATTGTTGGGACTACCTGAGGAATGTTTGCTTACCTAATTAATTAATAACATAGCAATTCTTCCTCGGACTCCTGTTCTTCATGATGAAGTGGCTCGTTCTGAAATTGTGAACGAAAGGCAGCATTTCCAAGCTTTAGAATTACGTTATGCCTTAATAACACTTATAGGCTGACATGTAATTAGGTTTTTCTGGACAGCTTCAAATGTAACCTACAGATGAAAAGGGGGGAGGGGGGAAATCCATAGCGAATAGTAGTATTTGTAATTAGCTTATATACTACAATAGCACCAGAAGAATATTGGTCAAATCGCCAACAAAAAGAAAGAAGTAGGCAAAGATGGAGAGACAGACTAAATGTGTTACAAAGTCGCCTTCCTAAAATCCAAAATTTGATAACGCAGGAAATGAGGAGCAGTCGAGGACAGACAACCGTCAACGCAATTCAAGAGATGCTAAAGGCAGAACAGAGGGCTCACTCCAGGTAAGTTTTGTCTCTTTACTGGTACACAAATGGTTCACAAATGAAACGTGCTTGGCTGCATGGCAGCCTACGTTGTGTTTTTGTCCCTGCATCAGTCTTCGTTGGCTTTACTGTGCTTTCGTTCATGTTTTTAATTTGCCCACTTCCCAAAAGGTTAAGAGGAATATTTTAGAATACAGGTAATCCTTGACTTTCGACCACAGTTGAGCCCAGAATTTGTGTCGGTAAGTGAGACGTTTGTTTAAATGAGTTTTGCTCCCTTTTATTACGTTTCTTGCCACAGTTGTTAAGTGAATCTGGCTTCCCCCATTGGCTTTCCTTGTCAGAAAGTGGCAAAGAGGGGATCACCTGACCCCCCGGGAGACATTGCAACCGTCATAAATATGAGTCAGTTGCCAAGCGTCAAAATTTTGATCATGTGGCCACGGGGATGTTGCCAGTGGTTGTAAATGTGAAAAATGGTCCTAAGTCACTTTTTTCAGTGCTGTTTGTAACTTTGAACGGTGACTAAATGAAACCGTTGTAAGTCGAGGACTACCTGTTTTGGGCGCAGGGGATCAGTTGTAAGTCCTACAGATTCAGATAAAGTCAGCACGTAATTTATTTTAAAGATAATTTTCCATGCTCACATTGAGCAAAATAATAGCTAACTTACATAATGTATATTTGTACATAACGCACAATATATTAATCCAGTAACTTAACTATAAAATGCTACCTCACCATATTCAAATTGCCTGCCTCTTCACTAATATATTTTTCCCAGAGTCTACTTCACTTGGAGAAGGAAAAAAAAACTGTTGTTATTATTCCTTTTTTTTTTTAAGTCCTCTCTGGCAGCTCTCGGTGGGTGCTCCCTAGTGTCCCAAGGGCTATGCTTTATATAACTGTAACTTATTTCAGATCAGAATTGACTGCAATAATGAAAGGACTGTCCACACTAAAACCTTACAGAATACCTCCAGCGAAGGTAGCCGGCTGCGGATGGGTAAGGATCGTAACCCGAAGAAAGAAAAATCGGACAGCGGAGAAAGTCAGCAGCCGTTGGTGAATGGCGTGCCCTAAACTGCATAGCTTGAGAAGTCGTATTTCCTAAACTGTTCCAGTAAATCTTATTCCACATTAGAGAAACTTGTTAGGCCAAAGACAAAATAGTAGGCAAGAGGGCGCAGGGCATGAAATATATTAAAAAAAAAAAAAAAAAGTTCTGTTAGCCTTTTTTTTAACATCAGCAGTATGCAGTTGTTTTTTTTTCCAAAATAAGACATTATACTTGCATTAAAATACCTTGAACTTCTGAAAAAAAAACAAAATGCTTTCAAGTACATTTTGCACTTCAAACAATGAAAGAATTCCTTTTGTTTGTTTTAAAAAAAATACTGAACTGTGCATTGGTATTTCTGTTCAGTTGTACCATTTTAACGCATCTGGTCAAAATCACTGCTAAATTTCAATTTTCAGAATAAATAGTGTTTGCGGTAATCAAATTGGGCTTCTGTTTTCAATCTATTAAAACCTCCTCATTTAAAATAAATAAATTGAAGTGTATGCTTTTACGTCCTGTGTCAATTCACACTTTTTGGTTCACTTTTTTCAGTATTTTAGTGAACCCGGATTATTCTCTGTGTAATGTGACTAAATTGTCATTTTCATTAGCAAAAAGTTGTATGGTATGTGCCTTTTTTATATCTTGGCAGGTAGGAATATTCTCTTTGGAAGCAGAAATCAGGGAAGATGAGTTGGAAATGCTAAACTCTTGTTACGTTCAGGTGCTAGGCCTGCTCAGGGGTGCAGGAACCCACTTAGGAGCTTGACTCCCAAGTCTTCACAGGTACCTGCACCCAGTTTCTTTGGGTTGAGTAGGGAGGCCTGAACTGGGTCCCTAGTAGCTTGAAGGTTTCACCTCACCTGGAAGAGCCCGTGGGTTCCCCACCTGCACCTTCTTCAGGCAGAACAACTGAATAGGACTTAAATGTATAATATATATGTAGCAAAACCTCTCCCAACAGTTAATACTTTATTAGAAGAATGCATGCTTTCCATAATTTTTTCCTTGCATCAACATCATTAGGCTGTTTATAAGATAGAAACCTATTTTGCACTGAAGATAATGGCAGATCATGTTACTGAAGTGGTGGCTTTTTTTTTTCTTTCTTCCATTTGTTATGTTTATTTCCCCCTCTTTTTAGTCAGGACAGGGATTTGGGTGTTTTTTGTCTTTGTTTTTTTAAAATGCATACTCCCAATTGTGACAATACAGTTAATGGTTGCCGAGGGAACAAACCAGAACTTGTTCATAATGTGTGCCAGCTCTGTGGCCAGAGGACCAATTTAAAAGATTTTTTTGTTGTTGTCGTCGTTCACTTCCCCTACAGTTTTGATATTTAGATTTGAGCCCTATCTCAGATGGGATAGGAAGATGATTGTGTTTTACGCGACTCTTCGTAAAATTCAGGGATATACTGTAGTTTGACAGCATTGGATATAGATCAGTTTTTAAGGTCTCATTCACAAGTAGTTTAAAAACTTGTAATTGAAGTTGGTGTGAGGTTCAGTTGTCCATAATTGGGGATGAGGCATGCTTTCTGTTTCTGATCATGAATGAAATTTACATGCAAAATAAACTCAGTAGGACATTCATTTTAAGCTATTTTGTTTTTTATTAAAATTACTCTAGTGGGAGTGTTGCTGATTGTGTACAGAATTGTACAAACTGCAGCCCCAGTCTGTGTTGGGTTTTTGTTTGTTTGTTTCTGTGCTTTTTCATTTAATCTTTTTTTTTTTCCTTTGCGTACAAGCAAGCATATAAAAATGGCAACAAACTGCACACAACTTAACAAATATTAAAAAAAAACAAAAAAAGTCTTAAATATTGCCAAACATTAAATGTTGATTTCTAATTATTTATTTTGGGGGAATGTATAGTATTTGAAAACTGAAATTGGTACCTTGCACACATCATCTGTAAGCTGTTTGGTTTAAAATACTGTAGATAATTAACCAAGGTAGAATGACCTTGTAATGTAACTGCCCTTGGGCAAATATTCTCTGTACATATTAGCTACAACAGATTGGATTTTATGTTGACATTTGTTTGGTTATAGTGCAATATATTTTGTATGCAAGCAGTTTCAATAAAGTTGGATCTTCCTCTGCTAATGGATGTTGATGCAATCTTTATAAATGATTGCTTTAAACAAATCAACTTAAAGCAGGAACCTGTTTTTTCTGTGTTGAAATTGGAAACATTGTTTATTCCAGAAGTGTGAAAACTGAAATATTTTCAATTTCAAGAACGGGCTGGTAACATTCTATTACTGGTCAAAACGTACATGTTTGCTATTATATGCACTAATTTTACACTCGAGGCTGACTTCAGTAAGGTGCTAACTAGATTTGACTTAACTAAAACTGTTAACAGATTAATCACCATTTTCAAATGACATTTTGCAGTATTTTTGTGCTTTAAATGTGTATCCCTTTCAATTTAAAAAAATTCACTGTTTTTAAGTATTGGTACATTTTAAAAACAAATTGTAAATCCAAATGTAAGACTCATTTTGAGAATCATGCGTGTTACAAAGGTTTGAAAGTGCAGCAAATGTCTGATGTTTGGGCTCACTTCCTTAATGGCAACTTCACATATGGTCTAATAAATTACAATTATTTTGAAAACAAAAAAATAAAAGTTTTTTTTAAAGATTGAAAGATATCTTTGAATGGCCACAACATTCAAGTAAAGTACAATTAGACATCTCTCTTTTCCAGGCAGACAATTGAATTGGCTGGTTTGTTTCCTTTTCACTAGCACTAGAGAAAAGATAATTGTGACGGGGGGGGGGGGAGAGGAGTAGTTCCATATTATGATTGTGCTAATTTGTTCAAGGTGGAGCATGTTCATAGTTATACATTGTGCTGGTGACTGCTAATTTCTAGTAGACTCTACTACTAACAGTGGATATAAATAGTATCTTTAGCCATTTCCTACTCCGCTAAGTATCACCCTACAAGATATAAAGCCTTCCTTTAATAGTGGCTTAGCGTTGTTTGAACGATGCTGTAAGATGACCCCAGTGAAGAAGTGGCATCTTATCTACCTCTCCTTGTTTATAATTTTTGCAGTCTTGAAAGGCCGTGGAGAAGAAATCCATGCAAATTCAGGGTCTTCACATGTAAGAATCTCCTATTAGGAAGGCAAGGGAATTTTGACTGACCCCGTGAATTGTTTGTTATACTTGACATTTCAAGGGGAATTTTTAAATTGCCGTTCTGTTGTGTGTCCATAGTGATTCTCAGTCATTCAGATCATGGTTGTCCCAAAGGTGCTTTTCCGAAAGGCAGCTGGTCTTTCTGGGTGTTTTTTTTTTTAAACAACCACAGAAGTCCAGTTGCCTTTTGGAAAAACACCTTTGGGACAACCACTCTGTTGTAGTAGCTCTTTAGAATATTCCAGTTGTTTCTTTTAGTTTGTACTTCCTTTTCCTTCGTATTTACATTTTCTTCTGCAGACTGGATGCCCAATTGGTATTTCCTTCCAGAATGAAGAGTGCTAATGTTATGGGACCAAACAATTTCCCTTGCAGCTCTCCCTAACAAGTTGTCTTCCACGTATGCACCTAGAATTTTCAATCAGTCAGAAATTGTGCTCCGACCCATTCAGAACTGTGCCCCAGCTTGTCCCAAGTCCTCCCATGACAACCCAACACTTTTAGCCCCTCCTTCCCAGCGAGTAAGTCACAATAGAGATCCCCATAGTGACGGATCCTCCACAGCTTCCCTATGCATCTCTGTTGGGCACATGGTTACAAAGATTGCAAAAAAAAATTAAGGTGGATTGAAGTGAATCTGAAGGGATAGAGCAGGTTACTCCATGGTAGACAACAGTATCTGCCTTTATATTAGTGGTGTTGGTTTTTTAAATGGTGATCTTCAAAATCTTGAATTAAGGTAGGCCTTTGTTCTTCATTTCATTGTTATTTTTGCACCTTGGAGAATACAGGACAGTCATAATTGATGAGTGCCAAAGTCCTCACCGCATGTTTAATATGACCTGATATTACAACCCTGTCTGTAGGAATTGTAGAACCTTTAAGTTGCCTACTCAAGGCTGTATATTGTTGGGGAATTGATAGGTTGGCCTCCATCATTCTATTAAAGCAGCATCCATAACCATAGTCCGGGTTTTCTGCCTGGATCTAAGCATGGGATTGTTCCTTTTTTCATTTCCAAAGTCATAATTGGGACCTTACTTTAGCCTCTCTTTCAGCTTCCAATTATTTTTCTACATTCTTTTTTTTCTCTTCCAAGTTCTTTGCATCCTTTCCTATTTCCCATCCTGCCTTTCTGACAACTGCACCATTTGATTTGCCACTGACAACGGTAACAGGCATATCCTGGCCACAGTTAAAATCTCAAGAGCTACAATCATGAGCTGTCTGCTACGTGGTGCATCAATCTGTAGCTGTTGCAGAAGAAACCTTGATCCCAATTTCTAAGGGTGTTTCCAGAAAAATCGCCAGTTCCTCATCAAATTTAAAAATGGGTTTAACCTCAGAGAGGCCTGATTCTGGCTTTGCTGTCTGACATAACCAGCTCAAGCTACTCTTTGCAAGTCCTTTAGTTACCTTGACCTTCCAAAATAACTTTACACCATTGCGGCTAAATGAAATGTTACTTAAGTATTTTTCAATATCCAGTCTTGATTGGCTGTGAGAAAGCTGTAGGGATTCGCAGTCTAGGCTTAAAAAAGGGTCTAAGCTTTACTCCAAAAATAGGTGATTTAGAATGCTAAAGAGACCATTTCAATAACCAAGAACTGTACCAATATTTTGTGTCCCAACACACAAAAGAGCCTTTACATTAGCCAGACTGTCGTAATCTTCAACTGTTCTGGAAAGGTTCAGCGGCACACCAATACACTATCCCTTGAAGGAAGTTGAATTAATAGCACACATGTCTTTCCCCTTTTATTCAAATTGTCATAACTTAATTATTCTTCTCTTTAACAATCAGTCAAAAGTGCTGATCTTGCTCTCCCCTTTCTAACAAACACTTCATAAATGGCCTCCAGGAAGTGGCCACATTCTGCTCAATTGCCATCTCTCTTCACCACAAGATGGTTTAGTTTCCCTTGTTTAGAATCTTACCCTCCTTCCAAGTAGAATGCTAAAACCATTGTTTTATGATTTAATAATATTAAGTAACAATCTGTGATAGCTTACTTTTTCATTCATTCATTCATTCATTCATTCATGTCTCTTACTAGGCTTACTACTTAAGTAGCTTAAAATTGGAATCACTGCGGAATTAAAATGTAAATATCTCGTTCCTTTTAGCAACTAGCAACTTATTTAATAGTTTTAGATGGCATTATTTATTTACTGGGTTTATTTATATTTTTGCTAGGTTAAGAAGGCTATCCAACTCAATCTGTCATAGAACAGAAAAACAAATTTGATTCTTTGGGTCAAGAATTGCAGTTCCTTTGTGGCACTAAAAATCTAACTCCTATTGACTTTTGTATTTCCTAATACGTATTTATGGGCTTGGGGGTGGGATGGGGGTGTTTTCCTGTCGTTTCAGGAATGATACCAATAATGAGATTTGTGCTCCAGCTTTTAGCCAAATATTTGTGCGTCTTATTTCATGCAGTCAATCCAAGTGAGTATTACAAAGAGACTTTGTAAGCATAACTTAATGAAGAATTTGGTCACCCGTTGCTTCCCTGAACCCTCTCCGTCTACGAGGCCCCCAATTTAATCCCGGAGTCCCTCAGCAGAGCTGGAATTTTGAAGAGCTGCTGAAAAATTAAGGATCTGTGTTCACTACCTTAAATGTAAACAAATTGCATCGGTGCATTGTGCGCCAGCATAGTTAAATTGTGGCTTAGAGGGATGAGAGAGATCTTGAACAGGTTTCCATTCCATGTATTGACCCTTCCCTGTTCTGATTAACTTTGTCCACAACTTTAAAAAAAGTCACACGTCCACAACTTTAAAAAAAGACACACAACGGGTTGTCTATCTGTGTGGCAGGGGTTATGTCTCAAAAGTTTTGACGGTGATTGCAACCATATGATTGGTCACATGGCTCTGGCTGCCATCTTAACTTTTTTTGACCCCTGCAAACCCCACAACATGCCATAACTTGCATAAATGCAGATTTCCTTCTAGCCAAGATCCAAATCCCCCCATATTAAATTCAGGATTGCGATTTATATCAAACCTCATAGCAACCATACTATCATAGAATTGGTGCTTAACAGTAATTTGAATGTGCTGCAAAGGCTGGATTCCAATCTACTAATACTTTACACCATGGTTTTCACAATAGGTTCATGCTGCGCAAAAAGCTAAACACTACATAAGGACTTGCATGTGAACTTCCATCTCCTTGTTTTGTTTGTGTGTTTAGTCAAGTGAGCAAAAAATGGAAACCTTGATGGCTAAAGTCACTAGATATTAGATAATGCCTAAAGGCCCAGCTTAAGTGCAAAAGTATGATTTTAGACAAATTAGCCACCTTGAGCACACTTTGCAATTTCTTGAACTTCCCCAACTCCAATTCTTCAGGTTTTTCATTGCCAGCGCTAGAAGTTCGAAATGAATCTTACATGGTTCCTACTGAGCCAAGGACAAAAGTAGAAATCATATCTCAAAAGGTGGAAAACTTCTTCAATCCTGTGAGTAAGTGCACCTTGGAGATTGCCTTGATGTTACTCCTTCGCCAAACTGTTGGGTTTGTTACTCTGAAACATACGTTGAAAGACACACAAGAGACCCTCTGTGTATAGAGAATGAATCCAGGTTTCAGAGCACAAAATAAATGAGACCGATCCATCAGAATTTGCTCTCCTCCTTACTTCTTCCTAGCCAGGCCTCTTGGCCTCTGTTGAAATGAAAGCACCTCTCCCTGAATGCCAACTTCTCCTTGGATACACACAATTAATTTGAAGTGTGTTTTGGAGCCGGGCTAAAGATTGGCCTTGCTTCCTCCTTCTTCCCAGCCAACTTGGTTAAGACTGCTGAGAAGATAACCCCTTGACAATGAAGGGATAACTCTGAAAAGGGAACATCCACGGTGGTAAAAAAAAACCAATAGAAGGCAACCAATGAATGACTCTTCCCCGTGGGATGTTCCAAGTGAGAATGAATTCAGATCTCATTCTGCTAAAATGTTGGCAACTGGAATTATTTGAGCAAGCAATGGATGGCTTTGCCAAGTGAGAATTCAGCCTTCCCTGTAGAGATAGAACTATGCAGCTGCACTTGTTCTTTGACATCCAGTTATCAGGGCACAAAATTACACACATGGTTCCTTCACTTCTTGGATGGGGTGCATAAAGGAATAAATTCCAACTTGCTGCTTAGGAATTATAGTTTAAAGTTTGCTTTGTATCTTCTAACCATGTCATGGGTGTTGTTCTCCATGGCATTCTGCTACTCCAACTCAGCTTGTTCAAGGATATGTTTTCCAAAACACGTCCTTAACCATTCCAGTTTTGCTCCATTCTCTCCCATGTAAACCTTACTGAGGAATCATTCTCAACACATTTTTGAGGAAATACGGGTTTACGGGAGGCTAATATGTAACTTGAATCATATTGTCTGGGTTGGATGTGAGAGAGATTCAAGTCTTAGAACTTCCGTTGTCTTTCTGAAAGCATGCTGGCCCAGAGGAAATCAGAAAGCCGTGCCTTGCAAAGTTGGAGAGCACATCAACCAGACGTTGTGCCTAGAACACAAATGTTGTGTGTCTTCCAGAAAATTTATTCAGTTAGACTGCTATACTCCGTTTGAAGACCGTAAGTGGCATTTTGTCTCGTGTATCTTCTTTATCCATTTTATATCCTCTGTAGGGATAGTTGAGTCATATATTCAAATGAAGGTTTAAAGAAGGACTTACAAATCCAAATGTTATAATGTTAGCTTTAATGAATTTCAAGTATAGAACGTCTTGAATAGTTACAGGACAAATACTTGTATGCAACAGGTATTATATTTTGTCCTGGACCCGACAGATTACATCCCAGAGTTCTGAAAACTGGCAGATGTTATCTCAGAACCATTACACCACATCTTTCACAAATCCTGGAGCACCGGGGAAGTACCCGAGGATTGGAAAAGGGCTGATGTGGTCCCCATCTTCAAGAAAGGGGGGGAAAGGACCCAGGAAACTACAGACTAATCAGTTTAACAACAATACCTGCAAAGATTCTAGAAAAGATAATCAAAAAACAGATCTGCGAAAAACTAGAACCAAGTCATAACTAGTAGCCAGCACGGGTTTGTTAAAAACAGATCATGCCAAACCAATCTGATCTCATTCTTTGATAAAGTAACTAAACTAGTAGACCAACAAAACACAATGGACGTAGTATACCTAGATTTCAGTAAGGCATTTGACAAAGTAGACCACAACCTACTCCTCGATAAGCTAGAAAAAGGTGGAATAGACAACATCATCACCAGATGGATCTGTAACTGGCTGACAAACTACTCAACGAGTAGTCCTCAATGGCACTACATCCACATGGAGAGAAGTAACCAGACTTTAGGGGCTTTCTTCCCACTTAATAATCCCCCCGCTCTACAGATAATCAAAGGTTGCTCACTAAATTTCCTTACTAAGTTTTCTAATAATTTTTCATAACAATATGGAATGCAATATCACAGGCTAATTCTGCTGACTGCCAGCAGTTCAGCCCTGATGGGCTGAAGGTTGACTCAACCTTCCATCCTTCCGAGGCCGGTAAACTGAGGACCCAGATTATTGGGGCCAAGATGCTGACTCTGAAAACCGCTTAGAGAGGCTGTAAAACACTGTAAAGCAGTATATAAGTCTTAAGTGCTAGTGCTATTTTGTGACAAGGTGCTTATTTTTAAAGGGTAAGACCTCTCCAAATTGTCTTAAAGTTTACTATTTCAGCTATAGATTAGATGCCAGACATGCTTATGTTAACCACAATAGGTCCTCAACAGATTTTGAGAATATTTGCCGTTGGCACTGGAGGAATGTTGGCTGTTGTCTGTCTTCCATTTTGCTGTTTCATAGTAGAGAGAAGGTAAGAAAAGGAGGTAAGAGGTAGAAGTTAAAACTTTCCAAAACTTTTCAACAATCCCACAAAGCCGCGATTCCCTGCAGAAAGGCATCTGAAGGCAAGAAAAAACTTTAAATTTCATGAAAGAAAGAAGGTTGTGCATGCAGACCTTTCCAGATTCATCCTTGGCATTTTGAATTAGAAAGGATGGATAACCATAATTGTCTAATTCAATAGAATTACAGAACAAAATGGAACAGTTTTTCCACTAGACTAGAAAAACCATTATCTATCTTACCTCCAAGGGACTCAGTACTCAAAAGTGTAAGCTTTGTAATGGTGGATCAATCTTGGCCATTTTAAGACTTGTGGACTTCAATTCCCAGAATTCCCCAGCCAGCATGCTGGGTAGAGAATTCTAGGAGTTGACATCCACAAAGTTGCCAAAGTGGGAGGGAAGCAAAAAAAATCCATGCCACCAACTGAATGACTTACCAAGTTTCCTGGCTGTGGTCCTCTGGATTTTGAAAGCTGAAATGGTGGTAGGCCTCCTTCAGGGAGAGCCTTTCGCTCAAAGAAACAAAGTCCTGCTTTGGAAACAAAAGATCCGAGGTTCATTTCCAACCTGTTGGAAAAAGGACCTTTGGGACTTCCTTGTAAAGAGTCAGCCATTCTTCCCTCACCCAGTGTCCTCCCAACTGATTGGGAACCACATCCTGCAAAGCTTATGTCTTTGTTCTTGATGGTGTTGCAGCCCGTGTGCCAATCCTTTGCGGCGAGCCCCCAAAGAAGACAACACTGAAGAAGGAAGTGAGGACAGTGAGGAGAGCAGCGATAGCTAATCTGCAGAATAAACTACGTATGAAAGATAACTAAATGTTCCTTGTGATATGCCTGAACTGTGTGGAGTTATTGATGGCTTTCTGGAGATGGGGATGCGTCAGCTGTCTACTTTCCAGAGCTGAAGCAATAAGGGTGTGGTGATCCTAACCACAACAATACCCAAATAAAGGAAGGTGCAGCAGGGTATAATCACACCTGCTCTGCCCTTTCTCCCTCCCTCCCTCCTTCTCTCTTGTTCCCTCCCGTCTTTTCTTTCCATGGAGTTTTCCTCCTTGATCACTTGTTACCAAGTGTCTGGAGCATATTGGTGACATTCCCGTACACAGCTCTTACATAATAATAATAATAATAATAATAATAATAATAATAATAATAATAATAATAATAATAATAATAATAATAATAATAATAATAATAATAATAATAATAATAATAATAATAATAATAATAATTAATAATGTTACAAAAAACTGCGCTACTCGGAACATCTTATATTTTAAGAAGGTACCTGGGTGACACCTAGGATGCTGGTAGCAACCCGTGTCAACCATCAGCACCAGCCAATTTGAATGTTCAGTTGACTGAGGTTCATGTTTAATGAATAAAAGATAATAATAATAATAATAATAATAATAATAATAATAATAATAATAATAATAATAATAATAATAATAATAATAAAGTTGGAAGGGACCTTGGAGGTCATCGAGTCCAACCCCCTGCTCAGGCAGGAGACCCTACACCATTTCGGACAAATGGCTGTCCAGTCTCTTCTTAAAAACCTCCAGTGTTGGAGCACTCACTGCTTCTGGAGGCAGGTTGTTCCACTGGTTAATTGTTCTAACTGTCAGGAAATTTCTCCTTAGTTCTAGGTTGCTTCTCTCCTTGACTAGTTTCCATCCGTTGCTTCTTGTCCTGCCTTCAGGGGCTTTGGAGAATAGCTTGACTGCCTCTTCTTTGGGGCAGCCCCTGAGATATTGGAATACTGCTATCCTGTCACCCCTCGTCCTTCTCTTCATTAAATAGTAGAGCTTTTCATTACATAGTAGAGCAAAGCCAGTCTAACTCAAAAAACACTTGCTCACATGGAAGTCTACGGAGATTGGTTTGAAAGAGGGGTCAAAGAGGCCATCTATGTCAAATTGAACAGCCCTCTCTCAACAGAGGGGTAGGGATACAACATCATCTATCTCCAGTCAACAACACAATCCTTTCAGCAGTTCCAAGAAGGCTCCACACCCATTTGCACTACTCAGGTGATCCTGAGGACACAGATAAACCACCAAATGGCCTCAACGACTCTCTAAAAGAACACAAGTGACCAGCTGTCTACAAGGAGTATAAATCCTTCCATTCCCCACCATCCAGTCAGAGCTGAAGAAGCTTCTTGAGTGAGAAGCGAAACGTCTTCAAAGAAAAACCAGAAAGTCCAGTTGCCTCATGAAACATGGAAGTCACACACAATTCCATAAAGGGTAGACTTGGCATTGCCGTGTTGCAGGACCCATTTTGTGACGATCTTCCACCTCTTTCCTACACATACGGATGACTTTGATAGTGCAATAACTAATTTATTGTCAACAGAAAGATCTAAACATCCCAAATCAGGGATAGGATAACACACAAAACATTTGCGACTATTCATTAATCTTATTTAAACCTGCTTTTGTAAGCCAGGTTGAGTTACATTAAACAGCGTAGTGCTTTTAACGTGCATCGCAGGTAAAATGTAGCAAAACATAAGAACCTGAGAATAAATCAATTTTGTACTGGCGGGATGATAATTGGTTCATTGTTGAAATGTTGCATTTTTGTACTTTTTAACCTACCGCACTGTATGTTGAAGATTAAAAATCAAGTATAAATATGAAAACCAAGAGACCAAGAAAACATTCAGGGAAGCATGGAAGAAGAAAGATAGACAAACCAAGTTTATAGGTTGGACAGGCCTAAAATTTAGGCTCAGACATGGTATTCAGACAGCACATTAATCATCTTGTGGTTTATTTGAATATACTGTGGTCCATGATTCGCGGTTTGTGATGTTTGAAGCCCACTAGTTGCAGGAGCTTTTAGAAGCAATCATGGCATCCTAGAGGTGCGAACTCCCTAATTTTTATAAACTTGTACTTAAGGTGCCATGACACAAAATTCACACTTCTGTGAATTTGGGAAGTTTTCAAAATTTTAATTTCAGAGCCACAAGGTGGTGGTATAAGCAAATCAACTTAGTCTCCTTGAAAAGCAGAGAATGCAGATTGGCTTCTGAGCTTTTCAGTTTTCAAATGATTCTTTTTCTTTAGGATCTTGGTATGTCTATAACTAAAAAGGGCTGTGTGTGCAGCAAACTCGGATTCTTAAATAGTACATGATGGGCTACAATGGCAAATTGTAATCATTTGTGTTGTTGAGAAATGGGCTAACAGAAGCAATAAAAACAATCAGGGGTCTGGAGGCAAAAACCCTATGATGGAACTAGGTATGTTTAGCCTAACCAAGAGAAGGTTTGGGGGTGAGATGACGGCTGTCTTTCAGTGTTGAGGGGCTGTCACAAAGAGGAAGTTGTTGACCGATTCTGCCAAACGCCCGAGGACAAGTCAAGAAGCAACGGATGGAGGCTTATCAAAGAGAGAAGCAACCTAGAACTAAGGAGAAATTTCCTGTCAGTGAGAACAAGTAATCAGTGGAACAGCTTGCCACCAGAAGTTATGGGTGCTCCATCACTGGAGGTTTTTAAAAAGAGATTGGACAAACATTTGTTCAGGGTAGAAAAAGGACTTCTGCCTTGGGTGTGGGAGTGGACTAGACTAGAAGACCTCCAAGGTCCTTTCCAGCTTTATGATTCTATGAAGCCAAACCAGAAGATGCCAACTCTGCCAGATTGGACCAGCTGGGCATACAGTATACTATGGGCTACAGGCAGTTTGTTGCTGCCATGCATAGTTGATTGATCAAAGGTAAGAGAGTTCAATGTGGTTAAAACTGGAGGCACCCTGTGAACGTATTTCCTATTTTAATTTTGCAGTCTAAAATAAATGCATAATTCTATTGCTCATTTGAAGTAGGTAAACGTCAACGGCAGCCACACAAATCAGGTATGTCTGTGTTGCATTGGTTCACTTATCTGACCTAGGGGAGAGCCGAGATAATTATAGCAACCTTACCTGAATCCTAAGTGAGGATGATAGGATTGGGCAGATGGTTAGTTTAGCAGCTATTAGTACAGGCTGCTGTGAGACAAGCTCAGAGCTCCACTCTGGTTGACTTTATCCATGTTGCTTTCTTGGCAAGAGTAGAGAGGTGATTTTCCATGGCTTTCTTCCTAGATCCTTCCCCCCCCTCCCCAATTTGGCAGTCTAGTCTTCAGCCATAAGATTCCCTGATGTTCTTCAAGCGCTACGCAGGTCCAGCCCTGCTTAGCTTCTGATCCCACACAACGTGAGCTACTGGCACCTGCTGAAAATTAGCCATGATGTCTCATACAGAAGATAGAATAATAGGGTTGGAAGGGATATTGGGGGTCTTCTAGCCCAACCCCCTGGCAGGAGATCCAATACCATTCTGGACTTTCTTTGGGCTTGATGGAATGGATACATGTGATCATTGAAAGAATAACAGAATAACATGGTTGGAAGAGACACCCCCCCCCCGAGGTCCCCCAGTCCAACCCCTTGTCCAAGCAGGAGACCCTAGATCAGGGGTCCCCAACCTTGGCAACCTTAAGACTTGTGGACTTCAACTCCCAGAAATGGGGAATTCTGGGAGTTGAAGTCCACAAGTCTTAAAGTTGCCAAGGTTGGGGACCCCTGCCCTAGATCATGTCAGATAAATGGCTGTCCAATCTCTTCTTAAAAACCATCCAGTCATGCAGCACCCCCTAATTCTAGAGGCAAGCTGTCCCACTGGTTAATTGTTCTCACTGTCAGGAAATTTCTCCTTAGTAAAGGAGAAATGTATGTATAGGAATGAAACGTATGTGTATGAATGAAATGAAATTTACCTACGTAAAGTTCTAATTCAGATCACCTTATAGTTGACTGCCATTCCCACCACCTTATCTATTGGAATGTTTTCAGGAAGAAATGCTCTCCTCCAATATTGATTGATTTGCATAGACCCAACGGTTTGCACCTTTGCCCTCTAGCTGGTAGTCTTTCTAAGAATGATGTCTCTGAAGCACCAGTAGATAGTGGACTATTCCATGTTGGGAGCCAATTGAAGCCAGGAACAAGCAAAGCCTTGTTCCTTCTGAGAGAGCTTTGGTGTTCTGGACATCCAAGAGAAGAGTTTAAGGACGATGGAAGTCTACCAAAGCATTGTGCCCTAATATCTGATGCAGGATGCTCCTACTTGACGGAAGAGAGAAATAGGAATAGGGCTGCGAAATACCCCTCTCCCTTCTCTAACTCACCTTTGGCATTCATCATACCCTCCCATCTTGGGGAAATTGGGGTCCTGACACAGCTCCTAAGTAAAAACAATATATCTGTCTAGAAGTGGTACATCTAAAGAACAGACTTAAGCCCACAGTAAATCTCTACTCCATATCTGGGCCATTGACTGCCATGCTTGAGTGAATCATTACTCACACATATCTCTGGTTTGAGGAGAAGATATGAGCTCCACGCTCAGAATTTTATTTAATGAAGCTTAAAGTGACTCCTTTGTCTTAGCTAAAGAAAATAAAACCCTAATGTACGGGGAGCGTTAGCGACGTGGTAGCTTTACCCAATTGCTGGTACCATCCAAAGTTCAACTTTCTTCTGCTTCTCTGTTCTTTGCTGGCCATGTTGTCCTGCCATTTGTCCCTCTGCTGAGCTGTATCAAGATGATATATCTAGCTTGAGAGAAGAACGTCATTTCTGGGTGCAGCAGGAACGTAGTAGCAAAACAGCATGGCAATTAGATTGGGGAGAAATCTTGAGATCTTCTATGGAGGTTTAGAATAGAATAACAGAGCTGGAAGGGATCTTGGAGGTCCTCTAGTCCAACCATATATGGGTATGTTTTATATAGGTATGTGTGTCTTCAAGGCTACATGTTGAAAGAGTGACTTACTGAGCAGGGAAAAATGGGAGGGCGAAGAAAAGATGTTCTCATGAGGTGGGGGAGAAATAGAAACCCCATCAAAGAAACATATGTGTTTCATTTTTCAACGCTCTGAAATATGATAGGATGAAAAAAATGGGCAACTTCTTTACAGATTAATGACAATTGCTCCATGTTTGTGGTCATATTAGATTAGTTTCAGAGCTGCAGTTTGATTAAAGAAAACAAATGACATTTCTCGGATTTATTATGTGGTTTGGTGAGCGCATCCATTATCTACTTTGTGGGAGACAGAAACTACATTTGAACAAGTAGAGTTCATTGGATTTTTTTAAAAATTAATATGTTCATGTTGGGTAGGTTTTATCTTACCCGTGTCTTCTCCTGTGTGGTGCAGTTATTTCTGTAAGATGTGGGAGGATATTGTCTTCTAGCTCATATATTCAAACTTGAGTTTAACAGACTTATTTCAGAAAGGGTGTCCATTATTCCCAACTGTCCATTAAATACAAAACTACATCATGTACATCTCTTTACCATTTCCACCATGAGGTAAATTACCTAAACTTGCATCATTCGAAGAACTGAAGTTGTTTAGAAATGGAGTACAGGTACAATTAAGATAAAATAGCAAGAATTTAACTGCCTCCTCTGTAGTAGTTCCCATGCAACAGATTTGCCTGTTACTCTGGGGAAATGTCTGGATAGTTGTTTTGTCCGTTGTATACAAAGTCTGCTAAGTAGGTGTCAATTACTAAATTGTGGTTCTACTATATTATCTAACTTTGTCTTGGAAATTTCATATTAGACCCTTTCAAGAAAGGTCAAATGTTTAGCCTTTTTTGAAATCCTACTAGATCAGAGGTCCCCAACCTTTCGGGCACCAGGGACCAGTTCCGCGGAGAGAGGTTTTTCCACAGACCAGAGGGTGCACGGTTTTGTGTGTTGCCTGCATCCCGCGGATGGGGCTTTGCTTGTTTGTGTGGACCGGTTGGTGGCATGCCATGGCCCGGTACCGGTCCACGGCACGGGGGTTGGGGACCCCTGTACTAGATCATGAACCCATATAACATCTAAGAGGACTGATTTCATACAAGGGCCTTCTTTGTCACGGGAAGAAGTGTGTTCTACTATGCAAACACAGTCCCACAACACTTACACCTCATCTGAATGTCCAAGAGTCAAAACAGTCCAGAAAATCCAGAGTTAAGTCAACAACTCAACCTCTGATCATAGAGTATCAAAGCATTTTCAACACAGCATACAACCACACAAGGATTTTTTTTATTATTATTTGTACCATCTGTTGTAATTTAAAACTATAGTCAAGGCATATACAGTACAGGTAGCTTCATCTATAACTCTTTGGAATCGCCCTTTGTTTTATGGGCTTCTGCCAAGATTCTTACTGTTACTTTAATAGACTCTTTTGTAGTTTAATTTTATCTCTATATGAAGCTAGGCACTCACTCACAGCTATATTTGCTGATGATATTGCCTCCTTGTGAGACATTAGTTGTTTCATACGAGCTGGATATACGATTTACTCATTTTTACTCAACTATAAAAGACTTTGGAAAATCCTCAGCCAGACGGGTTATCAGGGTTCCTGAAGGAATAGCAGCAGGATCTTAGGAAATAAATAGAAAACATGGATCATACAAAATTCTTTGCCCTTCGTAGTTTCTAAAGGCTTTATAAACATCGTCTTAAAAAAAAGAATGCATTCTTTTTGCATTTGGCTATTCTAGTAGACTGGAGTTCTTTTCCTGTTTAGCTCATTTTAGGATGTCTTGATATCAAGTAGAAAGGACCTTCCTTTGAATATTATAATAATAATAATAATAATAAAGTTGGAAGGGACCTTGGAGGTCATCGAGTCCAACCCCCTGCTCAGGCAGGAAACCCTATACCATTTCAGACAAATGGTTGTCCAGTCTCTTCTTAAAAACTTCCAGCGTTGGAACATTCACAGCTTCTGGAGGCAGGTTGTTCCACTGATTAATTGTTCTAACTGTCAGAAAAGTTCTCCTTAGTTCTAGGTTGCTTCTCTCTTTGGTTAGTTTCTATCCGTTGCTTCTTGTCCTGCCTTCAGGTGCTTTGGAAAATAGCTTGACTCCCTCTTCTTTGTGGCAGCCCCTGAGATATTGGAACACTGCTATCATGTCACCCCTAGTCCTTCTTTTCATTAAACTAGACATACCCAATTCCAGCAAACGTTCCTGATATGCTTTAGCCTCCAGTCCCCTAATCATCGTTGTTGCCCTTCTCTGCACTCTTTCTAGAGTCTCAACATCTTTTTTACATCGTGGTGACCAAAACTGGATGCAGGGGAGAGTTTTGGAGAGCATGCAGAAAGTGAAATGGTCAAGTACAAGAAGGTCCTAAGGGTAAGATGCCCATCAATTATTGCTTCAAGGTTTGAGCTGTCTTGCTCACAGAAGGAGAATAGCAACCAAGACTATGGGACAACACTTAAGAGTATCATTATGAGTATCTTTTATGACCTTCTACGACTCTCGCCTAACTGTGGAGCCTTGGTGCTCTCTGAGCTTGCTTGCTTGCTTGCAGATATTTCATTACCCAACTAGAAAACATCAACAGGGCTTGCAGTAGCAGTGAGCACATCAGGACCACCGATGATGTTACCTAGTTGGGCAATGAAACATCTGCAGGGCAGACAACCAAGCTCAGAGAGCACCAAGGGCCCCTCAGTTCAACCCACAAGCTACATATAGTTTCTTATCTCATCTAGCTCTCTGCCTGAATTTGGGGAGCTAAAGATAAGCTTAGGGGATCAAAAAGCATCATTATGAGTAATTTTCCACAAACCGCCTGCCATCCTTCCCCAGAGGTTGATGTAGAGATGATACCAAAAACTAACCACTACATTTTCCAATGATTTTTGGTTTGTATTGCTGAAGCTTGACAATCCTGTGGAATTTGCATCCTGTTAGGACAATCCATTAGTCCATCTTTCCCATTGTAATTGACAGCATCCCTTTTTCAACTGGAGATGCCAATAATGAGACACAGGATGTCCCTGGGAAGCCAATTCCTTTCTTTGTAGTACGGCCCTCCACCTTGAAGTTACCCACAGTATTTTCAGGGGCAATATCAAAGATTTATGGGACAATATGAGTGATCAAAACATTGCAATTGTTTGGTTCCACGTGCATCTTTGATTGATGTTTATCAAGTCAAAATGGAAAACCTATCAGCCTCCAGGCTACGTTCATAGATCCAGAGGTTGCATGACATAACAAAACGATGTTCCCAAAGGTGCATCATTTTCAGAGTGCCGAGAAATAAAGGCAAACATCTCAAATCTGGATCTTTTGCCTTTCCTGCTAATGGAATAATAGACTCCTCATTTATGCTGAATCCTTCCGGTGACATCTTAAATCCATCTTTATTAGGCTTTGCAGATCCAGCTTTAAAAAGCTATTGTTTATGGATGTATTTAGATGCTTAACTGTTAGCTAAAGACAATGTTAATGTTTCTTTGGTAATTGGTTGATATCCATCTGTTTCAATTTTACTCACAAAGGGATGAGAACCAGACAGTCAATGAGAAGGATTCTTAATGTACTTAGACTGTATTTCATACGATGAAATAGAAGAAAATAACTGTAGCTCAGAGATCGACTGTAGAGTCTTGATCCTATCTTATCTTGGTGGTTTGCTTGCTGATGTTTCCTTACCCAACTAGGTATCATCAGTGTTAGTGAATGTGGGGTTTGTTCCCTGTTTATATACAGTCGCGTGCCCTCCCAGTGTAGGTGGAGGTGTGTTTTTTTTCTCCTTGGCAGTTCCTCAATTAGGATATTGTTTTCTGCTTGATTGTTCGTCTGGTGTTAATCCCTGCTTATCTGGGTGTTGACTGATGGAGAGGATGTGTTCTGTTGTTTTTTTTCCTCCTTGGTTTTTTTTTTGGGGGGGGGGGTTAACTTGGTCTAGGATGCTCACAGTTTCACGGTTGAAATTGGTTAACCATGTCCATGTGTTGTGAGATTGAGGATTTTCATCCTGTCATCTGACTGCTAGTTGATGCTCATGGACATTGGAACACAATGAACACAATGATGTTGCAAATTTGCTGGAGAATGCAAGAATGAGCTAGCCTATTTTTGAAGAGTCGTCCTTATAGATACCTGGAATGGTGCAGAAACTACAATGTGGCCTCTCAGTCTAGTTGTTCTCAAATGCAGAAGAAGAATTTGTGAATTCAGGTGCTTCACCAAGACTTTATAGATTTTCAGCCCTTCATGAACAGTTCCATCCACTTCTCCTCTCTTTCCCTCTCTCTCTCCCTAAGAAATAATTAGGAGGCCAGTCATATATATATATACTTGCTTACACACACACACACACACACACAAACACACACACACACTACATGTGTGATGCACACAACAACCTTAATTTGGAAGGCATCTCATTTTATATTTGGCAGAGAGGCACCACTTGCAAGCCACACCATGAATGACAAAAGATACCATTTAGAGCGCAGATGGTGGTATAAAATAAATTGCCATTTCCTCCACAGAAACACAAGCAATTTGGCTGTGTGAAACTGCATTTCCAGCCGAGATCCTTGAAACAGATGTCGAGATTGCTTGTGCTTGGAAACTTTTTAGGGGAAGGCAAGATGTTCAGGTAAGAAAACTGTATAGCTGATTTTTAGTATCTAGGCAGGAGATGTAACTATTTACCAGAAGGTGGGGGAGCCTGGCACAGACAAGTGTCTCCTTGGACACTAGAGACAATATCCAAAGCCCATTTGAAAGGTTCGTGATGTTCCTCCTTTCTTAAATATGTTTTCTGGCTGTGGAGGAAGAACAAACGCAAAGCTGTTATTGAGAATATAAAATCTAGCTAATAATTAAGTCTGGGGAAATGCGTACATTGTGTTAGATTTATGAACAAGTCTTGAATGTTGGGTTTCTCAACCTTGGCCACTTTAAGAGGTGTGGACTTCAATTCCCAGGGGAACTCTGGGAGTTGAAGTCCACACATCTTAAAGTAGTCAAGGCTGAGAAACATGGCTTTAATATTATGTATGGAAAATATTATGGGGTATAATGAATTGGGCTGGACAAACCATCTGTCTGTCTATCCATCTATCATCTATAGCTGTCTGTCTGTCCCTATCACTGTTTGTCTCTCTATATCTATCTCTAATCCTTTCTTTCTTTCTTTCTTTCTTTCTTTCTTTCTTTCTTTCTTTCTTTCTTTCTTTCTTTCTTTCTTTCTTTCTTTCTTTCTTTCTTTCTTTCTTTCTTTCTTTCTTTCTTTCTCTATGTACTAATATATCAAAACAGCCCCCAAAACAGCCTACAGGCATCCATCAGATAGATAGATAGATAGATAGATAGATAGATAGATAGATAGACAGACAGACAGACAGACAGACAGACAGACAGACAGACAGACAGACAGACAGACAGACAGACAGACAGACAGACAGAGACAGACAGACAGACAGACAGATAGATAGATAGAAGAAGACAAAAGAGGGATGTGGTTGAATTAGTCAACTCTCTCCCTGCACCTCTTTTTTGCTTTTGTTTGTTTTATTTTGAATTCAGTGTAGGTAATGAGATCACCTGCTTTTGCATTTTTAATGAAACCAAATGTTGCACCTTCATAAAACGTGCTGTATTTTGATGATTGTGGAGCGATAGACTGCATGCTCTGTTTTCAAATCTCAGTGGAAGACATTTCAGCAACTAATGTAGAATTTTGGTGGAATGTTTACTGCTAGGTATGATAGGAAAGTATCTAAGGCACACAGTTTCTCTCTCTCCCTCTCTCTCTCCTTCCCTCCCCTCGCCTCTCTTCCCTCTCTCCCTCTCTCTCTTTCTCTTCCTCAAGGTAGGTCAAGAAGCAATGGGTGAAAAGGAGAGAAGCAAGCTAGAACTAAGAAGAAATTTCCTAACAGTGAGAACAATTAACCAGTGGAACAGCTTGCCTCCAGAAATTGTGGGTGCTCCATCGCTGGATGTTTTCAAGAAGAGATTGGACAGCCATTTGTCTGAAATGGTGTAGGGTCTCCTGCTTGAGCAGGGGGTTGGACTAGAAGACCTCGAAAATCCCTCCCAACTCTGTTATTCTGCCGAGCCATTGCTTTATATAAACCAATGATTCCACCAAGCCACTGTTTGCATTGCAAACTAGCCTGTATAGCTTTGATGTCTTTTGGTACCTTCCGAAGAATGTCCTTTGAGTTACAGTTAGAAAAACCTAAAATAACACATCAGATGAGGGAATCGCTGCGACGCTGGAAGACTTGGAGATTTCCATCGTGTAAAGAGAAGAAACTCGGAAGGAGCAGGAGGCAAACATATTCAATAAAGGTAAGCTGATAAAAACCCTACCGAATAAAGCCAAGTGGGCAAGCACAATCTCTGTGGCGCTCACAGCTGCTGGTTTAATGAAATTGCCCTCCCAAACAGACGGCAGAAATAGGGGTGCTGTTCCAATTCCTCTAGGCACAAGCTTGCAAATCACACAGAGAGAGGTTGCAGGCATCATCTGCATCTCCCTGCAAGCAGTTGCAGATGTTGCAACCGTGCATTACATCCTGCCAAAGGTTTGACAGTTGTCTGGCCAAGATTAGGAAACCAGGAAACATTAATAAGCAGCCTATGGAGACCGTTTTGCAAACTAGGCATTGCTGGCTGGCACTAGTCCATATCTCTCACTGTGCTGTTCTTCATTGCCGACTTCCTGCCTTAAGAAGCAGATTCTACCCAATTTTTCATTAAAAAAAAAGAAGCATAGATGGGCTCCACAATTCCCATAAGTTGTCATTGCTTTGGGGAATCCCCGTTTGCCATGGGTGAAGGATCATCCGGAACGTTGAGGGCCACACAGGTTACAGAGGAAGAAGGGCCCAGCTCTGAGATTCAAGCTGGGCTAACCTCTGAGATACAACCACTTTGGTTTCACATCTCTGACCACAGAGTCATCCCACCTTACAAAGAAGCCTACCCCAACATTGCCTAGTTCTTTGTTGTCCCTATTGAGACATGGGTTTATCCTTCCTAATAGGTCTTCCCAATTTGTGAATGGCGACGCTTCAGTCTTTGGTGCTCTCTGAGCTTGGTTGTTTTCTTGCAGACATTTCATTACCAAACTAGGTATCATCATCACTGCTAGGAGGGAGTAGGGTTGGAGGAGGAGGAGGAGGAGGAGGAACAAAGTTTTTTCACAGCAATGTCCTGTCATTTTTCCAGAACCTCTGAATTATCAAGAACCCAACTTTCACAGCTGGAGACTATTTTAATGCCAAACATTTGGAACATGAAATCTATCGGTGCCTTCTGCTTGCCCCTCAATTTGGTAGGTTGCCTTGTGTAACTACTTTTGTCATGCTGTTGCATATATATATTTCAGGGCGAGCGTGTGTGCGTCTGTGTGTGTGTGTGCGTGCGTGCGTGTGTGTGCATGTGTCTGTTTATTCATTCCACAAAGGACAAGTCGATGAACTTTTCTAAATAGCAGTTTGCTGGGTATTTTCTTCTCCCTCTCCCAAAAAGAAATTAAAAAGGGAAGAAGAAGAGGGGGGAGAAATTCTACTAATTTACAGTTCCCCGATAGTCCAAAAACTTGCCAAACTAGCAGGAGTTCCAGGTCTTTTGAAATGCCAACTTTCAAATGAAGGCAAGGGAGAAAATATTGCTGTTTTTTTTCTTCCAAGGACTGGCCCAAATAAACAACTGCGAAGCAATTTGGCCAGCCGGAGCTACATTTTACTGGTAGCGAAAAATAGGGCCTGTTATTTTATCAGAAACTGAGTTGGATTTTCCTAACGCAAGCATTGCCAACCTTGGCGTAATTGCCGATGGGCTGAAATCTAGTTCTCTAATGCAGGCTTTTGCATGGGTTGTGTTCTTTTCATTTGCCTTTTGCTCTTTTAAAAACGTCTTAAGTGTGGAGGATTCACTTAAAAAACTAAACTTGGGACGTGGGAGTAGGAATCGGGCTATTTTTGCAACGCTCTAAATATTCACTTTCGACATGGATTCCTGCTGGGAATATTCTGGGATCAAAAGAAGGACCAATGAGATTTGTGCTCCGGAATCCATTTCACATTTGGATTTCAGAGTGATTGATTTTATGTAACCATGATATGTACTTGTAAAAGAGGATTATTTCTCTCCATCGATCCCACTGGGAGCAAGCATTTAATGTCAACACTATATTTTAGCATACAATTAAAACCCAAACTAAAATCAATATCACTAGGCTTGGGATTACTCGTGAGATTCCCATTCTAGCTTATGTAATTGCTCCAGAGTAAATGGTTTGTAAACTGCAGCTTGTCATCTCAAAAGGAGGAGTTGGGTTACAGCAATCGTTAATCTATGCTCCCTCCCCTCTCTCAATTTTTAATAGTGTGTTTTAAAGCATTTACGACCAGTAATTCAGAGAAAAGTATTGATTTTTTTTTTTTAAGTGAGAGTATGTTGCTTGCTACTGGGAGGGAAAAAGCTTGTGTTAAACAAGGTCTACTGCTTGAGAGCTAGATCTCTTGATCTCGTGTGATCTTTGAAGTCGTCAGAGTCTAAAAAAATATATATCCAAGTCCTGTAAGATGATTGACAGAAACTTCCCTCGCATGTTTCTAAGAGTACCGTGCCCTTGTCAAGTTGCCAGAAGGACTGCAAGGCCCATCTAGACCAACCATCGGTGGAATGTATCTCTAACCATCTATAAAACTAATAAACTATCTACGAGAGATCAGCTAACTTTAATCCCATTTTACCAGCTAACTGCTCTTGAGGTTGACCAATATTTAGTAGATAAAGGTCAAGCTTTATCTTTTGCTAGTTGAACAGCTTGGTGTGTGTGTGTGTGTGATTGCTGTAACTGGGATCGAGCAACTGGCTGGGAGTGTGTTGGGTGCAAACGAAATTAGAAATGACCCACCATGATTCCCCAGCATTTAGAAGAAGGTATCCTCCAGAAGAGAGGTGACCAATGGACACCATATTGTTTAGTCATGACTTAGGAAGTTATCAATGGAATACAGTCGTCCCCGTCTGAAGCATCGCAACTGTGAATTCAGTGGCCCTCATGACTTACTGACCCCAAGGAGGGATGGAGGTAGGGCAATGTTGGCCCCTTGAAGATTGGTGGACTTCAGCTCCCAGAATTCCCAAAATAAAATTGGGTTCATGATGTAAACAACCTGTTTTATGACCGTTCTTCTTCTTCTTGTGCCATATCCGTTATCGGACGTTGGCGATCATGTTGGCGATCCTGTTCGCCAACGTCCGTTACAGCTTATAATTATAATGGGCAGGCTTCGTTACGGTCCTAACTCAAGGACTACCTTATATGTCAGGCGTGAAAGACCAGGTCCACATGTGAAGCTCCCATTAAGCTGATTTATTGCTACTCATGCCTGTGCACAAGAATCTTCTCAACTAATGATCAGCACCTGCTTGGAGTTAGATAAAGGGCAATGGAATCCAAGGGAGGTTGGACTTAGTTCACTTGTGCCTACGTAGGGATTCGAGGCTGATCCCTCTTTTAACTCCGCCCCCAGTTCTGCCACTCCTTCTCCTACAGTATAACACTTGAGGCTCTCAAGTGCTAAACACCTCTCCACTTAAGTGCAGCCGATGAGCAAATTCAGTGTGCAGGAATGTTCAATCCTCCAAGTCAGTTGGACATAGGCTGCTCCAAGTTTTCCAACGTTTGTGCTTTTTTACGTAACCAAATTAGAATCTCCAGTAGGTGTGCATGTTAGCTTGTTAAAATGAGATGAAAACCAGCCTCAGGATGCTAAGCTGACTAAGCTGAGACCCGGAAGAAAAGGCGAAACTGTACACCATGTCAGTTCCTCTCAGCTGATCTGTATTTAAAGCAGAAATCCTACAGAGATCCAATTAGAAGTCTAAGGGGGCCGATTTGTAGAGAGATGGAGATCTTTTAAATCCATGCTAAGCTTCCCTGCCCTTTTCCAAGTGGGAAACAAGAGGCCATGTCCACGAGACAAGTAAAAAATGGCAGTTTCCTTCTATCGCAGGCTTTTCTTCCAGGATTACTATTTTCAGTAAGAGGAAGCATATGTAGAAAATGGCCATTTTTGAGTAAGATGCACCTTTCTGGTTCCTGTGACTGTTTCTTTGTCTGCAGCTTTATTCAGTTATCGTTTACATTATACGGCTGTTCACTCAAAGCATGACTCTGGGAAGCCAGCAAATAATGGAAAACAAATGTAAAAAGTTGAAACACAACCCAATGCAACTCAACCCACATATAATCAAAATATTCAGATTGGCTCACACGACAACCTGGCCCGGTGCCCAGGGAGAACAACCAGACTTTCAACATCCTACGAAAAACCAAAAAAAAAAACGTGAATCTCATCTGAATCTCAAGGAGTATGGAGTTCCTAGGACAGGTGAGTGCTGTTAAATAGCATTGTTTACTATAAGGGATCCTGTGCATGCCTGGTCTGTCAGAATTCATAGAATGGGAAGAAGTTCTCTCCTCCTTCAAACTTTGCAATTGTTCTTTTAAAATTCTATTTTAATCTCTTCTGTTGGTTAATTATTCTCACAAATTCCTACTTATTTCCAAGTTGGATGAGCTTCCACCCATTGCTTTTTGTCCTGCCTTCAGGTGCTTTGAAGAATAAATTGAGGCCATCTTCCTTGTGATGGTCCTTCAAGTATTAGAATATGCTATCACAATAGAATATGCTATTTGTTAGGCTAAACCAGGGGTAGGCAACCTTGGCTCTTTGATGACTCGTGGACTTCAACTCCCAGAATTCCTGAGCCAGCCATGCTGAGGGGAAAGGGAGAGGTTTCCAAGCTGAGCCATGCTGGCTGAGGAATTCTGGGAGTTGAAGTCCACGAGTCATGAAGGGGCCATAGTTCCCCCATGCTGGCTGAGGAATTCTGGGAGTTGAAGTCCAAGAGTCATGAAGGGGCCATAGTTCCCCATGCTGGCTGAGGAATTCTGGGAGTTGAAGTCCACGAGTCATGAAGGGGCCATAGTTCCCCATGCTGGCTCAGGAATTCTGGGAGTTGAAGTCCACGAGTCATAAAAGAGCCAAGGTTGCCTACCCATGGGCTAAACATACATAGTTTCCTTTTAGTTCCCATCATCTTGCGGAAATGTAAGTAACTAAGAGCGAAATTTAGCCACAATTCTTGCAACCATTTGAGATATGTCTTATTAATGAAGACTCTAAGTTAGATAGCAGATCTGTTGGCCCTGGGGTAGTACTTCTAAAGCTTTCAGAGTAGGTAATCATCCTATGCACATCTTCCAAAATCCATTTTTAAATCAGCTAATCACCACTTCCCAGAGAAGAAGTGCAATTCATTACATCACCTTCTGAAAATTAAAATAAGAATTTCCCTTATACCTTCAATAAAGATCACCTTTCAGGGTGAATCCTAATGGAGAACAAACCTAACAGTGAAAATTCGACTAGCTGAAGATGGAACAAAAAATGCACCACCATTTCAATTTAAGATAGTTCAATTCCCTGGATCACACACAGTTTTAAATCCTGTATTTATGGCTAGGAAACCTCTCTATCCTGGCTTTATGTGATCCCTTTCAAACAGTGAAGCTTACAACAATCTACCATTAAGCCAGACTGAAACTTTATATATATAAAGGCCCAACCTGCTATGAGGCAGTATCTGGTGAAAAGCTATAGCTTTTATTCATTGAATTGTCTTTCTGTTTCATAGGAAGAGAGCTTGCCAACAAACATGATCAGATAATATTTTTCTCCTAAAAAAAAAAAAATTCAAATACGAATGATAAAAAGATAAATAGCAGAAGAGGGCATAAATGTTAAGAGCCACAATAAAACTTTGAGAGCAGCTATAGAAATAATGGATAATCCATTTCAAAGCACAGCCAGATGAAAAGAATGTTAACTCAGCCCTGAAAGCTTTAGCATAGCCATCATCTGACAAGCATTCCTGGGTGAGAGGTTTTCTAAGGCCCTTGGAAGTTTGCCAAGTAGGATGATCATGTCCAACAGGGTTTCCTACACAATTGGTTTGAGCCTCCCATTCATTAAGAGCTTTGGGGTGTTATCTGCGGGGATCCAAATTCTCATCCTCTGAAATCTTGGTAAAATCGAGCCTCCTTCTAATAGCCTGCTGATTTCTTTTCTTTTTAAAAAAAATTAAACTCTTGGCCAACTGCAGATAAGATGCGGAAAGAGTGCAGAGAAGAGCAGCAAAGAGGATAAGGGGTCCGTAGACCAAACCTTATGATGAATGACTACGGGAACGAGGTTTGTTTAGCCTAACAAAGAGAAGATCTAAGGATGACCTGATAGCATCTTCCAACACTTGAAGGGCTGTCATAGAGAAGAGGGGATCAATTTATTCTCCAAAGCTCCTGAAGGCAGGACAAGAAGCAAAGGGTGAAAGCTTCTCAAGGGGAGATCCAGTCTGGAAATAAGAAGGAATCCTGACAGTGTGAAGCGTCAATCAGTGATCATTCTACTGATAACAACTGCCTGATACGTGTACATATACATATGCATGTATGTATATAAATAAAATACTGGTAGAGGAAAGAGTTGACCTAAGTATTTTAATGAGGACCATACCGTTTCCATGGAGATCAAGAGCCTGAAATCAAGTACTACTGTATGGTCTAAAAAGCAAAGCATATATATATATATATATTCTCACTGATCAAAGAAAGGTCTCTTTCTCTCCTTGAAGCAAAGCCTCTTCTCTAAGCCTCCCCTCTTCGGTCTAGTTATTCCTCCTTGTTATTAATGGAACATCCTGCCTCCAGAAGTTGTGGGTGCTCCATCACTGGAGCTTTTCAAGAAGAGACTGGACAGCCATTTGTCTGGGGATGGTATAGGGCAGGGCTAGGCAACCTTGGCTCTTTTATGACTCATGGACTTCAACTCCCAGAATTCCTGAGCCAGCATGGCTCAGCTTGGAAACCTCTCCCTTTCCCCTCAGCATGGCTGGCTCAGGAATTCTGGGAGTTGAAGTCCACGAGTCATAAAGCGGCCTAGGCCTAGGTCAGAGGTAGGCAACCTTGGCTCTTTTATGACTCGTGGACTTCAACTCCCAGAATTCCTGAGCCAGCATGGCTCAGCTTGGAAACCTCTCCCTTTCCCCTCAGCATGGCTGGCTCAGGAATTCTGGGAGTTGAAGTCCACCAGTCATAAAAGAGCCAAGGTTGCCTACCCCTGGTCTCCTGCTTGAGCTGGACTAGAAGACCTCCAAGGTCCCTTCCAACTCTGTATTCTGTATCATATAGGTTTTTAATACCAGGTGCCTTCTGTAACTAATTCTGATTAGGCAGAAGGTACAGAAGAAACATTCGGTAAATCCAGGGGTCTTCAAACTTGGCAACTTTAAGACTTGTGGACAAGTCTTGACTCTTGACAATCTCTTGACTCTGCAGGGTTGGGTCAGCCATGTCCACTTTTGTTTAAATTTGGAGACCTTTGTCGTCCTTTCCTTGACTTAAGGAAGCTTTGCCCTCCCAGGTCCGAGGGCTCCCTTCCCTTCCCTTTGTCTCAGATCGTCTCCCAGTAGCTGCCAGGTATCACCGAAGGCTTTCATTTTTCCACATTACCATATTAGTTTTGATAACCATGCTGAGACAGATGGCTGTGCGTCAGCTTCGCAAAAGGAAGAAATAATTTCCCCAGCACTAGCTGGGTGTAATGAGAGAGCCGCATTAAGCCGAAGATGGGGAGAACTTCAAGCATCTGCCAGGCATTGCCTGCCAGTTCTGCCGACAAACCGATATTTCACAAATAAAGTTGAGACTATTATAGATTTCTGACACTAAAAAAAAAAAAAAAATGGATGGTGTTGGATAACAATGCTGTAGCAGATGTCATGGAGTCCATGCTTGAAGGTTTGGGGATGTATTTTCTCTCTTTCTCTCTATCTTTCCACATCGCTCACTATTTTTTTAAAAAACAATTTTTGTTAGTGATCTCTGAGCTTTCCTGGAAGCAATCTGTGCTCTGCAGAGCTTGCACGATGCATTCTTCTTGCACAGTTTTATCTTTTAGGAAACAATGAGCTAGGGGAAATTGTAGCTAATCCGCTGATTCAATCAGAATAGAACTGGAAGGGACCTGGGAGGTCTTCTAGTCCAGCCCCCTGCCCAAGCAGGAGACCCTATACCATTTCAGATAAGTGGCTGTCCACTCCTTTCTTAAAAACCTCCAGTGATGGAGCATCCACAACTTCTGAAGGCAAGTTGTTCCACTGGTTAATTGTTCTCACCATTAGGAAGTTTCTCCTTAATTCCAGGTTGCTTCTCTCCTTGGTTAGTTTCCATCCATGGTTTCTTGTCTTGCCTTCTGGTGCTTTGGAAAATAGGTTGATCCCCTCTTCTCCGTGGCAGCCCCTCAAATACTGGAATACTGCTATCATGTCCCCCCCCCCCCAGTCCTTCTTTTCTCTAGACTGGCCATACCTAATTCCAGCAACCATTCTTCATATATTTTTGTCTCCAGGCCCTGAATCATCTCAGTTGCTCTTCCTGGCACTTTTTTTTTCAAAGTCTCAACCACATGTAGTGTGGTTGCCAAACATGGATGCAGTATCCCAGGTGTGGTCTTCCTAAGGATATATAAAGCGGTGCTAATACCTCATGTGATTTTGATTCTATGCCTCTCTTTATGCAAACGAGGATTACATTAACCTGATTGTCCTGTTCTGCCTTGTAAATGATAATCAAAAGCTCTATGTCAGTGGTGGCGAACCTATGGCACAGGTGCCAGAGGCGGCACTCAGAGCCCTCTCTGTGGGCACGCGCGCCATCACCCCAGTCCTAGGCCTTCAGCTGGGTTTTATAAAACCTTTTCACTTTAGGCCTTCGCCGCCATGGGCAAAAAAAACAAAACAGGTTCAATCAGTCAATTTCAACTTCTCGTGGGAAAAAAAAAAGCTTGCAAAGTTGGAATTGATTGATTGAAGTTTTTAGTCCCACCCTGTCTGCCGTTACCACCGCAGCCACGCCCACCCAATGGGCCACGCCCAGCCAATGGGCCACGCCCACTCAATGGGCCACACCCAGCCAATGGGCCACACCCACCCGGCACTCGATGATGCATAAGTAGGTTTTGGGTTGCAGTTTGGGCACTCGGTCTCCAAAAGGTTCGCCATCACTGCTCTACGTCATTTTTTGGGATGGCTGCCATATACCTCCAAACCATTTCCATGTTGGTCTCGGTCAAGCTTGAAGAGGACTTCCTGGGTAAAACCACTACCCTGTTTGTCAGCCTCCTTGATTTTGGAGTAAGCAACAAGAGAAAGTTTTTTCTATTCTTCTGCCTGCACCACCCATTGACGTCTTCTCTGAAAATGTAGGGGACTCAAGCCTAACATTGAGGTCCCGATGATTAACATAGAACCTGAGATAATATAGTCCCAAAGACTTTCCCAATCCTGTCGGTGCCCCAGTTCAGGCGTACCTTGAATGTACAAAGTTTGATAGGGCTTGGAAGCAAAATAATTCACTTGAAAGATCACTTTCTCTCCTGGGGATTTTGATAAATGATTGTCCTGCCCATCAAATATGGTGCCAAAGTCCTACCACATGCCTTGATGTTATCTGCACCTTTCCAATCACTTTGGTTGATTAAGCCATTAAATTTAGACCACTAAAAGTGGCTTGCCAACTTTTCTTTAATCGCTGAATTGTGTAGTTGGAAGATGTCACGGAACCCAAGCGTTGTTCTGTCCAGAAATTCAACTTAATGTACCTGTACACATTTTTGTGTGGCCACTTCTTGAACGCATCAAGGTAAAGGAAGTCCACAGTCTCCCTGGGTAGCTGATTCTCCTGCCAGACAGTTCTTCCACATAATAATAATAATAATAATAATAATAATAATAATAATAATAATAATAATAATAATAATAATAATAATAATAATAATAATAATAATAATAATAATAATAATAATAATAATAATAATAAAAAGTTGGAAGGGACCTTGGAGGTCATCTAGTCCAACCCCCTGCTCAGGCAGGAAACCCTATACCATTTCGGACAAATGGCTGTCCAGTCTCTTCTTAAAAACTTCCAGTGTTGGAGCATTCACCGCTTCTGGAGGCAGGTTGTTCCACCGGTTAATTGTTCTCACTGTCAGGAAGTTTCTCCTTAGTTCTAGGTTGCTTCTCTCCTTGATTAGTTTCCATCCGTTGCTTCTTGTCCTGCCTTCAGGCGCTTTGGAAAATAATAATAATAAAATAATACAGTTGGAAGGGACCTTGGAGGTCATCAAGTCCAACCCCCTGCTCAGGCAGGAAACCCTATACCATTTCAGACAAATGGCTGTCCAGTCTCTTCTTAAAAACTTCCAGTGTTGGAACATTCACAACTTCTGGAGGCAGGTTGTTCCGCTGGGTAATTGTTCTCACTGTCAGGAAGTTTCTCCTTAGTTCCAGGTTGCTTCTCTCCTTGATTAGTTTCCATCCGTTGCTTCTTGTCCTGCCTTCAGGTGCTTTGAAGAACAGCTTGACTCCCCTCTTCTTTGTGGCAGCCCCTCAAATATTGGGAGATGTTATCATGTCACCCCTAGTTCTTCTTTTCACTAGACCTAGACATACCCAATTCCGTCAACCTTTCCTTAGACAGAGGCCTCTCTTATTTTTTTCTTTCTGTCTTCTTCATTTTCTTTTTCTTCCCAAAGCTTCTTCTCTCAGAAGCTTCCAGTATTTTTCACTGGATTTTATTTCTGTTCTTCTAAGCCTTTCTCCAGTAACACAAAATAATAATAATAAAAAAAAAAGAATAAAAACCGTTCATTATTTGGAGCTACGATCGAGGCAACATAAAACAGCATTTGGTAGTTTTTGCAGCCAGGATCCGCTGCAGGCTCTCAAGTCATTTGGAATCAGCTGCTAATCCAAATTCTTGTTCATAATTATGACTGCCAAACTAGGTATCCACCTGCACACGCTATTCAGCTAGTCGTGGCTTAGTCAACAGAACATGCTCAAATCACTTTTTAGCACAACCCCACTCTTTTGGACCCCAACTAATGGGTGCGGAAGGAAGTGATCCAAAGTCAATTGTAAATCCAGATCTGAGCACAGGACCAAGTGTGTTTTCCATAGGATAGATTTGCAGAATCTATAATTTCAACATTTAAATGGCCTGTTCTCTCCGGTGCCAACGGTAGACAGAAAATAGCTAAATGATCTTCTTCTTCTTCTTTTTTTTTCAATCCAACCAGCGGCTTCAGGATGAGTTTTTATGTTCCTGGTGGACGTTCCGGTGAATGTCCATGGTATAAATCCACAAGTGAATATTAGCTGACGCTTTCTGTAGAATTCATCTGTATACTGTACGTCCAAAGTCTTCCTTTTCCTTTGTTTGTTTTATGGACCTGCCTCCCTTTAGAACATGTCTGCCTCGATGCATTGGTATATCAACTCCGGTGCCATCTGTTAGGGTGGCTGGCTGCCCGCTTCCAAGGTGCCGTGCCAATTTCAGCAGGACATAGGTGCCAATGTAGCATGGATTTAAACAATGCATCACAGGCGGCTCTTCGGATGGAAGACGGGCCCCAAATTAGCCCCGTGAGCTTCATTATATGGGATAGCATCTGCTTATCACATCAACAGCCGGCCATGTCTTGCTTGCTTTGTCTTGTGGCAGAAACAGCAACTTGGAATCTCAGCATAATCTTTCCCAAAGTCGGGGAGCTCCTTTGATGGATGCTTACCCTTAAAATGGAGAATATTGATATTTAATTGCCCTTTTCTCCGTGGGCTTTAAGCAACACTGGGTCAAGCTCATTTGAGGAACATCTGATGCCCAATGTAATTTTTGTTCCTCCAGTTCAAACTCAAACATTACAGTGAATTTCATTCCCTCCTTCTCCTTCTTCCTCTTCCTTCTTCCTCCTCCTCTTACTCCTCCTCCTCCTCCTCTTCCCTTCCTTCTCCTTCTCCTTCCTTCTTCTTCTTCTCCTCCTCCTCCTCCTCCTTCTCTTGACCTACAAGTCTTTTGAAGCACCCCCATAAAGAATCTGTACAAAAGTTGTTTATTTTATTTTAATGATGTTCACAAGACTAACCAATAAATAAATTACTACTACTACTACTACTACTACAAAAGTTGCCAAATCCCGCAGTTAATTATGATTAAATTAACCATGGCTTAACATGATTATCAAGCAGGCATTCCTCACCTATGCTTGTTTTGGGGGCTTTACTATCAATAGGAGAAGACAGATTGAAATAGGAACAATTGCTTGTTTCCTTGGAATGCATGATTCTTATCTGTTTAAGGACAAATGTATTCAGGGGAAAAGGTGTGAAACAGCCTAATTGACTTCTAACAACTGTTCTCTCTCCCTTCCCCCTTTTAAACACTTTTTCATTGTTTGTACAAAATTCATTCCACGCCAAAGCTCTTAGGAGAGAGATTGCATTTGTACACTAGCAATAATGAGTGATGATGTCGGAATGAAAGAAGCTTGTCTTTATTAATCAAGAACGAAAGCGAAGGGGGATGTGCTTTGTGCTAAAGTATGAGTAGACCCATCAAAGAAATTGGCAGAACCCACACATTGATAATATCACTAGCACGTTTAGTTAGAATTGCTCCCTAATCTTCCGATGTTACATGGATTGTTTAAGAAAAACAAACCCACATGCCTTCAGGTTGGCTACAGGAGATGTTCAGCAGGTGGCATTTAAGCTGAGATATGGTGACAGGAACAGAGGTTTGGAATCTTCATTCTGGAGTTGGGACAGAATGTCTTTTTCATGATCATGAATCATGTTCATGACACAGAGAAGTTCCCTAAGGATGGACTCAAGTCTGAAAGCTCAGAAGACAAAACCTTTGGTCCTGGTGACCTTCATTCATGCCTCCTCCTCCTCCTCCTCCTCCTCCTCCTCCTCCTCCTCCTCCTCCCAGAACAAAATGACTTCAGCTTCTGACCATAAAATATTAAGGACTCTCAATTCCATCATTCTTGGGATACTTTGGAGATATTTTTTTTTCAAGCCACGCATGGGGATGGCCTTAGGCTAGTGTTGGTTCCCAAATAGAGGGGTCCAAACAAACTAAACTATGCCATACAGGTAACCCTCGACTTACAAGCATCCATTTAGCGACCATTCAAAAGCTACTCGGTGACTTACTACCAGTGACTGACTTACTACTTGATACCAGTGACTCCGTGCCTTATTCTTAGTGCTCACGCTTACGAAGATTGCTGCATCCCCATGGTCATGGGATCAAAATTGGACGCTGGGCAACAGGCATGTTGTTATGATGGCTGCAGTGTCCCAAAGCCATGTGATTGCTGTTGGCAACCTTTCTAGTGAACTTCCGGCGAACAAAGTCAATGGCGGAAACCCGATTGGCTTAATAACCACTTAACAACCGCAGTGATTTGCTTAACAACCACAGCAAAAAAAAAAAGTTATAAAATCAGGCATGACTCCCCTAACAATCCCCTTACTTAGCAATGGAAACTGTGGTCCTAATTGTGGTAACAACGCAAGGTCTACCTGTGTTGGTTTTTGCTTGCATTAATGCCTACGTCAAGTCCAATTCCCAGAGCGTCACATCCAACTACATTATGTTTGCAGACAGCCCTTGAAAGATAAGAGCTTCAACTGAGCTTTCCAAAATTCTTGAGGAGAAAAAAAACAAACCCCTCTCCTTTCATCCTAAAGAAGAGAAAATCACTTTTTTCCCCCTTTTCTGTGATGTGCAATAAAAGAAAGACACCATTAAGCAGCCCTTTTATCCCAGTTATTTCTTGCCACAGGTGAGATACGAATGGTGGCTTGTAACAATATGCTCGTCGCCATTAAAATAATGGCTCTCTTCCAGCATCTTGAATTATCACTCCATAATCAGCTTTGAATGCAGTTGGTTGTATTAAAATCAATTTCCATATCTTTACGAGCATGGATTTCTCCTCCATTCTTCCATCTCCTGTTTCCTCAGAGTTCTATAATTAAAGCTGGTAACTTGGTCTCATTATCAAGAGTGGTGATGCTGTGAGAAAGAAGGATAATCACACACGCACAAAAAAGAAGAAGTGCAGCAATACTTATTTTTAGGCAAAAAAAAAAAAAAAGAATTTCATTAGCCTCACTGAAATTCAAGGAGCTACCAAGAGGAGAGAGAGAGATTGAAGATATAGATATACACATACATATGAATTGAGTTTAATGCAATAATTACAGTGGTTAGGCAATTGTGATTAAAAGGATTACAGACACACACACACACACCCCAAAAAAATAATTACAAAATTTGATGAGTTAGGGAGTTCTACCAACCGCTCATCAGAATGAAATGGCTGGATTTTTATTTTATTTGGCAAATATTTGCCATTTATGAATGATCACCGGCACACACATTTACTGTAGTCTTGATATCTTGTTTAGCATTTTTGGGGGGGTCGAAACAGAGAAATCTGAGTAGCAAAGACATCAAAAGGTATGACTATCCACTGAGCAACGAGACTCTACTATTTATTCTTCGGTGTCTTTCCCCAAAATCACTACATGCTAGTGATTCAGAAGGATGATTAAACCTAGGGATGGATGGATGGATGGATGGATGGATGGATGGATGGAACATAGGTATAGATAGATAGATAGATAGATAGATAGATAGATAGATAGATAGATAGATAGATAGATAGATAGATAGATAGATAGATAGATAGATAGATAGATAGATAGATAGATAGATAGATAGATAGATAATGGAAGGATGGATGGAAGGAAGGAAGGAAATAAGATAGGGAGAGAGAGAGAGAAAGAGAGAGAGAGAGAGAGGTGTCTTCAAGATCTCCTGCTCTTCCAAATTCTTCAACTTCTTCATCCTTAAACAGAATTTTGATTCAATGATGCAACACTTCCTGATAGAAGTTTATTGAAGTTGAGAATTGTGCACAAATTAATTCAATCCGTTTTGTATGCTTTTGTACCCTTTTGAGAGCCTGTTAAGGCATCGGGCTAAAAACTGGGAGACTGTGAGTTCTAGTCCCACTTGAGGCACAAAGCCAGCTGGGTGACCTTGGGCCAGTCACTTACTTTCAGCCCTAAGAAGGAGGAAATGGCAAACCACTTCTGGGGGGGGGGGGGAAACAACCTTTGCCAAGAAAACTGCAGGGACTTATTCGGACAGTCTCCCAGTATCAAGTATGATTGAACGGAGGAAGATATATATATATATCTTCCATATATATCCACTAGTTAACTACAATACAACATTTAAGCTGGGGTTTTCTAGAGATAACTAAGTTCTGGTTTGTGCCTTGTTTGTAACTGAGGAAGCAAATATATTTTCATTCAGAGGTGAGCTAAACAAATTCCCTCCATTTTCTGGCTGTCAGACAATTGTTTTGAAAAAGAAGAGACAGTTGCTGAGAATTCAGGAACAGTTTTTACTGTTTGTTTCTTCATCAGTTTGAAAGGGGGGGGAGAAAAAGCAGACTCAGGGATTATAGAGCGTTTTTTAATTTGAGCATGGAAGCTTCTTTTTTTTTTTTCCTGGCTTCCAAGGAAAGATGATGAATTGCCAAAATTCCCAACTTATTCCCAGCAGACTATCAGTTTGCACTTTTAAAAGCGGAGCTCTGAATGATTTACTGGCACTGGTAATAGCTCACAGCTGCAACGGAGGAAATCCTGTTTGAGCATTCATTTTGCTTCATCCACCATTCTTCCCTTGAAATACATAGGTCCCTTATTCAGCCCGATTGCAAACAAAACCCTGTGTGTTCATCAGCCATCCGACATATTTAGCACATCATATCCTGGGGGGTGATCCATACATTTTCTCCCCTTTCCCATGTGTCTCTTTGTTTTGCTTTGAAAATTAATGTATTTGTAATCGCTTAACCTTTCTCTTCCCCCTTGTATCGGAGGAACCCTCGGAGAAGAGTTGACGACATCGAGGGAACGGGAGCAGAGATGCAAAAGACATTATTTCTCTCTATAATGTATAAAGCACATATCCCAACACATACAAAATCGATACTGGTTGAAGCAAAACAGCCGACGGACAACTGTTATGTTTGCACGGTGACTGAAGTGCTTGGAGATGTATTAACCTTGGAAGGCAATCAAGTGGCATATTTTGGAGTTATGGGCACCGTTCCCCCAACTTCGCCAAGCCAAAGTTTATTTAGCAGCGAGAACAGGAGAGCCACTCAGGCCAACGGGGAGTGCTAGCATGGAATTCTAAAGTTGTCACATCACTTACTGAAAGTGGCAGCAGCCAAAAGAGAGAGGGCAAAAAGCCACATTTCGCAAGCCTTGATCCAAAGCCGGTTGCGTTTTTTTAGCTCGCTGAAACTGGATCCTTCCCACTTTTCCTTGTAGCCGGCTTGTCAAATCAGCAGCGGACTCCAAGTCAACCACCAAGTGTGATGAGACGATGAGAGCTTGACCTACATTTTTTTTTTTTATCTAAATTTGATTCTGGGCCATCAAATCCACTTTGGCTGAGTTCACAGATCCGAGTCAGCCATCGATCGTCGGTTCTTATTTTGCCTTGCATGTCATGCTAGGTGGTGAATCAAAGCTTACGCTCAACCTAGCCAATGGTTGCTTGTTCAGTAAGCTAAAATTAAAAAGGGATGGACTTGGCCACGTAAGTATTTGTGTTGAGAGAAAAAGGATCCAGCTCAAAATGGGGCATGACCAGGTTTTCCAACCAGGTTGCCATCAAAATGAGCCAGTCCAGCTCATTCTGCCATCACCCTCTGTAGCCACTAAGCATACTCCGTACTCAGTAAGGCTGAGTTTATCACCTTTCTAATATTTCCCCTCTAAAGATTTGTTGGCTTTGGCCAACGATTGGGCAGGTTTGTATGATTCTGCATACCTAAAAAGGTGTCTTCCTTGGGTCAAAATCAACCTCCATGGCAATCATATGGGTTGGGATTGTCTTCTTACAAAACCTTTTTTGACTTCTTTGTCTCAACCACAATTTTACAGAATGCAGAATACAGAAAACAGAGCTGGAAGGGAGCTTGGAGGTCTTCTAGTCCAACCCCCTGCTTGAGCAGGAGACCCTATAGCATTCCGGACAAATGGCTATCCAATCTCTTCTGGAAAACCTCCAGTGATGGAGCGTCCACAACTTCTGGAGGTGAGTCATTACGACTGATTTAATTGTTCTGTCAGGAAATTCCTCCTTAGTTCTATGTTGGATCTTTCTCTGAGCTGCTTCCATCCATTGTTTCTTGTCCTGCCTTCAGGTGCTTTGGAGAATAAGTTGACCCTCTCCTCTCTGTGATAGCCCCTCAAATACTAGAAGACTGCTGTCATATCACCCCTACGTCTTCTCTTCATACCTAATTCCCACAACTGTTCATCATATGCTTTAGCCTCCAGTCCCCTAATCATCTTTGTTCCTCTTCTCTGAACTCAATTTTGACCAAGATCAGTCCTGGTCAATAAGGATCTACAACTAAGCTGGACTTTGATTGTAAAGTATTGGCACTGGGAGAACAAACATATCTCCGGGTGATTAAAATAACACTTCATCCCCTGTTATATTTATTTATTTAATGTAATGTAATTTATTTTATGGTACATGCCAACGGGTTTCCTTATCTCTTTTAAAGATGAGCTCAGGATCTTTGGTGGGTGAAGGAAGTCCTTTCTGCTGCCTCATTTTAATTTAGAATCACAGATTCTAATGTCTCCATTATTACCTTAAGTGGCTGTGAGAAAAAGCAATTTTCCTAATAATACTGGGGCCCACTCTTGCCTACTGGGAATGAAAATTTCTGGAATGTTACAAAATAGTTAGAACTTAGTCTGGTGTGATACTGTGAATGAATATCCGCAAAGTTCTGCTGATTAAAAGAGAGAGAGAGAAGATCAAGCCAAAGATGTGGGGGACCTCTAGGATTTACATCCTTGCTCCTTAAAAGGACGTTTTTCTGCTCGTGTGGTCTGTGGGAGACGTGCTATCAAGTTGTCCAGTTTTGTTTAATTTGGTAGCAATCACGAGTATATTTTTACATGTGATTAATGTTTAGTTAGAAATTACCATTGAGCTTGAAAATTCGCACAGGCTGTGTTTCTTTTCAGGAAAAGCGGGGAAAGCATTTTTTATTTATACAGCTGTGTGTCTTTCCCTGTTACGCTTCTCCTGCTTGATTTATTGGCCAGTTTTGCAATCCAGAAACTCACAAGTATACTTAGATATCTGAGTTCCAAAAATGAAGGGGAAGAAAAAGATACTTTGTGGATCACCTGTGTGTGTCCACCATCCATTTCTTCTTCTGGATGGTGGAACCAAGGCGAGAAGTTGAGAAAGCAAAGGTCAAATTTCTACGTGAAGTTTGCTGGTTAAGTGTTACTAACCAGTTCCTAATTCTTAGTCTAAGGTACTTAGAGGGGGGGGGGAAATAGGTTGGGAGAGCCATACATGATGCTTCTTCAAGATAAGTTATCACATAGGATGTCTGCCCAACCATTAAAGGAGGAAGGAAACAGGATTGTGAATTTCTCTCTCTTTCCAACTTGCGCACAGTTTGCTACCATGTTTAAACACTCATGTATTGAACCACAAGTCTCCTATGTGTCTTCAGCTCAAAGGCTTCTTAAGAATTCAAGTTTTTTTCACATTTGGACAAGCACCCAGAGATTGTGGGAATTTATATAGAGTCAAAATTTGGGAGATTAGCCAGAAGTTGCATTCCATCCATTTTTTCTGGTTATACAAAGCAAACAAATAAAAATGTTTACTTGTGATTTTTTTTAAAAAAGTGATTTTGATATCTCCTCCTCCTCCTCCTCCTCCTCCTCCTCCTCCCAATCATTTGGCATGCCACAGCAGAAAAACATTGACCTGAATTGGCAGGATTCTTCCCTATCTCTGTCTGCTGGAAGTGCAGCCTTTTGTGAGCAATTTAATTAGTTTGAGGGTGGCAGTCATAGATGGATGCTGAAAATAAAATATGGCCTGTATACCTGGGCCAGCAACACAGTGGTACGATTCATTATTAAAATGTGCCACGACGGCTCGAGTTAATAGCAAGATCCCCATCATCCGAGCTGCCTGAGAGAGATCAGAATAATTTGTCTGTGTTCTGTCTAGGTCAGTGGAATCATTTTTGTGTCTGTAAGCAAGTAAGTCAGGCTCTTGCTATTTTAATGAGAGAGGGAGAAGAAGTAGCAGAAACATACCCCTATAGTGCAGCATATTAACAAGGCTTGGTTTTTTTCCCCCGAGTTTGGTCCAAGGGTGGGTGTTTTGTGTGTGTGTAAAACTGCAAACTGCTTCAGCACCACGTCTTGCAGTCAGTTCTTTGAGGGGTCCTTGGTGCTCTCTGAGCTTGCTGGTAAGTTGAGACTGAAGTCCCACTGAATTGCACTGAACTTTTCTTCCAAGCCAGCATTCTTAAGAGCAAGGAGAATTGTTTTGGGAAAAGGCCATTATGGAGAGGAGTTTTAAGATTATGGCTATCTCTCTTCTGCCTGCTAGGTCACTCCACAGCATCTGACCCACGAATCTCTTAATCCCTTTCTCTCATCCCGTCCTGAACCCTCAAGTTGGTTGAGTTTAATCACCCTTTATGTCTCAACCTTTATTCTCCGCTGGATGGAGGAATGAATTCTTTTTGTTCTCCTCAGGAATGACACTTCTGTGAGTTGCACGTGAGGTTGTTGAGCAAGGACCACCTGCATTTATTTCTACAGACCACTTGGTATCTTGGTTTGATGCATGTTCACCTTGGTTCCACCATTTATTCTGCTCCCCAGCTATGTGTTTGACCATCACTTTTGACACCCTACCTACCCTGTGGCTCAAGAACAATTGCCCGTCCCGGTCCCAAAAGAGTTGATGTGTTTGGACGTTTACAACGTGGGTTGGATTTATATTCAAAGGTAGAATGAACATAATATAGTTGCGTGCATTTTAAATGAATGAAGCTTTCTTTAAAAAAAAAAAATACAGAAGTCTTTGAATCTCTAGAGAGGCATCAAATCAGCACCTAGGGAGGCGAGGTAATAACACCGTGCATGGATTCTTCCTTTCCTTTAAAGTCTCCCCTTTAGTTTAAGATCACAACAAATCATAAAATACATTTTACAACTCATGAGCTGGGTAGTTGGAGGTATTACGTCCATCTGTCCTTCTTGTCTTTTCCTTTAAGTACATTTTACATTCCACAGAGCAGTGAGCAAGGATGCTTGTTCACCGGGACACAATTAAGATATGGAGGTTGCAGCTGACTTTGCAAGAACAATATGAATGGGGGGGGGAGGCAGAAAAGAGAAGGGTTTTTCTTACCTGCAGGGGGTGGGGGCAGGAGACTAGTATAGAGAGAAAGGGCAGGGATATTTGGATTAGGCTTTATAGTAACAATCCCATTTCAGCAAGAAGGCAAACAAACAAACAACCCCCGCTATGATGCTTTTGTATTTTGGCTAAAAGGGGTAGAATTTCTAACAAACAGGTTGTCCTTGAACATAACTTGGTCCTGTTTAGCAATGGAAATAATTATGTGCCCCAAGCAGAGGGAAGGAGGCTTGGATATTGTCTTCTCTAGTTGGTGTCCAACTAGGAGGAGGAGGAGGAGGAGGAGCAGCAGCAGAAGAAGAAGAAGAAGAAGAGGAGGAGGAGAAGGAGAAGGAGAAGGAGAAGAAGAAGAGGAGGAAGAAGAAGAAGAAGAAGAAGAAGAAGAAGAGAAAAGAAGAAGAGAGAAGAAGAAGAAGAAGAAGAAGAAGAAGAAGAAGAAGAAGAAGAAGAAGAAGAAGAAGAAGAAGAAGAAGAAGAAGAAGAAGAAGAAGAAGAAGAAGAAGAAGAAGAAGAAGAAGAAGAAGAAGAAGAAGAAGAAGAAGAAAGAAGAAGAAGAAGAAGAAGAAGTGAAAACCTTCTCATAAAGAGTAAGTGATGATTCTTGCAGCTCTTCATTGTAGGCTCAGCTTAGGCAACCACCAAATGCTACATAGACTCTAGATATTTCTGTGTGCTCTTGGCGACCAATTTCCTTATTCAGCATCTAGCAAGGTGGCAGTTAATTAGGCCGCTGATGAATGGGTGTGTGACTTAGCAATGAATTGACACAAACAGCCACCTATGTAGTTGCAATGAATTAAAAGCCAGGCTCCATGAATAAAATTCAATCTGAGGGGGAAATGTAATGTATTAAAATGTCACGATAAGGAGATCTTCAGAATTAGAATTCGATGTATAAGATTAATTAATCGTTTCCATAATTATTTTAAGGCAGACGGGCGAGGCAGAGTTCAACATGGTCAACTGCGAGGCTGCCTAGGTGTTGGCAGATAGCTGAGAGGTCCAAATTAAACATGTGAGTTAATTGTGGCTTGCCTGCATCAAATTGACCATTGGTGAAATGAGTTAATTGGGCAGAAGTGAAATTAAATAAGGCACAACTGCTTTCAAATGATAAGTTACATGGGCCACCAGAAGACATGACCAGTTTCATCCTATTTGGGACTCATCAGACATAAGTAGACAGATGTTATTCTGTGGGGTTCAAACTCTCTACTAAGAGCTGAACCCATAGATCTTTGCACTTCAGATATCCATATGCACTTCATTTATTTAGGAGTAGTATCATCCATCTTTCTCTGCTCCAAGTGCTTAAGGGAAGGTAGGCGATTGTATATATACCATTCAGATGAAGTTAAAATGATAAAAAAGACCTCTATTTTTCAACATTGATTTGCCATTCATTTTCCCCTGTTACTATTAAACTTTCAAATCCATGGTAATGGTTTGGATGACCCAAAGAGACGGCTAAAAACAGAAGTTGGTTGAACAATAAGGTTGAGTGCAATCCTTCAGATGTTACTGGGTATCGCTTAAGGTTGTCAATTACTGATCAATCAGTAAGTCCTAGATTTGAGGGGAAGTAAGGTAAAGCATCTCTCAACTTGAGTTTGACTTCTGTGAACTACATGAAAAACGTGTCTATGTTATTTTCTCAACAACCATACAGGAACCATTTCCAGTTGCCTTCATCCAGAATGTTTCGGTTTACCAGTGTGGTCAACATCCTTGGCAATTTCTGGTAGACTCCCATCCAAATATGCTTTAATTTCCTTCCTTCCTTCCTTCCTTCCTTCCTTCCTTCCTTCCTTCCTTCCTTCCTTCCTTCCTTCCTTCCTTCCTTCCTTCCTTCCTTCCTCCTTCCTCCCTCCCTCCCTCCCTCCCTCCCTCCCTCCCTCAGAGTTGAGTTTTGCTGTATTAAAAGAAATAATTTGGAGAAAAGAACTCACAAATGTAAATCCAGAGCATCATTTCACATGACAATTTTACTGCTGGTTGTACCTAGCGAGTAATAAAGTATCTTAGATTCAGTGAGGCTGATCTTCCTTCTCTTTCGTTCTTTGGATCCCATCGTCTAGCTAGCAGATGTCTTTTTTTCTCAATTCTTTTTATTTTTGCTAAGAGTCGGATTGCTTTCTGATGCCAAGTTTCATAGCATTATATGACAGCTAAGCAGAGGCTGACCAGGAAAATCTAATTGCTCCCTTAAAAGTGTTCTCATTCCATGCCGTTGTGTAATAAATCCAAAATATCACTTCTTCAGATCACCTGAGACCTCTCGTGTAATCACGCCGGATTATTTCAGAACATTAAATCAAATTTAATTGCATGGTTCTATTTGCACATAATTCTAAGGATAACTATATACCGCAAACACACGTGCATATATAAAATATAAAATGACAGTTGTTTATAAGGAGAAATTTATGGCGGCTCTCGAAATATCTGCTCTTAAAGTGCAGGAGAATTAATGAGGTCATTTTTAAGAGAGAGAGAGAGAGAGAGACTGAATGTAGATAGCTAACAAGCCTATTTAATTTCCACCTTTAATTTTTAAAACAAATGTAACCTATGTAGGCTTGGAAATATTGGCTGCACAATTAAAGGGAGATAAAATATCTCTGCTCGACTTCAAACGAACATTAAACATACTTACTAAGTCGGAATAATCCTGTCTATAAAAACCTGATGGAACGGTGCCCAAATCTGAAATTCGGTTGGATGTATACAGCCAGTAACATGGCCCTTTCTCATACTCCCTGCCACAAATGACTCTAGTAAAATTATCAGGCACACTTTCTCTGAGTTTGAAGAATTAAGCAAGGTTGCACCTGCTCAATACTTGGCAGGATACCAGCTTGTTAGCTAGATTCAGAAGTTCCAAAAATATCCTAGGAGAAGACAAGGGCAAACTCTTTCCATATCTGTGGGATGCTTGGTGATTAGTTGTTGTTGTTTTTTTGCAGACCCAACTAGATAACATCATCAGTGCAAGCAGTAATGGGGGACGGGGTGTGTGTGTGGAGATGAGGAGGAGGAAGAGGAGGCAACTTTGGGGTCCTTGGAGTTCTCTGAGCTGCAGCTTTCTAAAGTTCCTATTATAATTGGGTGCTGGAGCAGACTGCTTTGTGAAATCACTAATAGAAGTGAGGAGGTTGGAAAAATACTATACTGGCAATCTAAAGCAAATCTTGACAATTAATAGCTTGGAGCCAGATCTGGAGGTTATGATAAATAACTGGGAGTTACTAATTTGCATATTTGTCAATATCTAGTAAAAGAGAGATCTCGTTTTATTCCCCCCCCCCTCCATATATTAGTCTATAGGCTCTTACATTCAGGAGGAAGTGGATGGATGACTTATTGTAGGTTATCTGATGCAGTCACTCAACTGAGTACAAGTAAGTGGAAAGTCCTATGCCAACCATACTAGGAGATGTAGCACCACCATTGATTGACCTTAGAAGATCTCAGCCACATCTCCATCAGTGATCTAGCAGAAGCCAATGGATGCAGAATTAGGACAAGACCTTTTAAGATACACAACAATATTCCTTCAGGAAATTCAAGACAACTACAGAGCAGGCTTCGTTAATCTATACAAGTCTTTAATTAAACTCTATCAGCTGAAACAACATCTGTCCATAAGTGTAAATAGCAGAAATCTTGGACCTATACTTAGGGAAAACCTGACTTCGTTCTCCCCAAAGAGACCATTTCCTTTGAGAACCTCAAGCTTCAGTAAAAGAGAAAAACACTGGCTTCAGATCACAAGCTCCATGTAGCTTGGCATTGTCAACAGAGGCTGGGAGCAACTCTCCAGGGGTTTAGGCAGATGTTTTTCTCTATCATTTCAATCAGAAATTGACTCTGTGACTGTCTGAATTGATGCTGTGTGCCCTACCATCCAGCTGTGGCCCTCCTCAGAAGAACTCCAGATGAAAGACTTTTTGTTATTTATCTGTCAAGAAGTGTCTATTAATACATACTAATTTTTTTTCTTACGTGAATGAGAGTGAACTTCTAAAACACAACGGCTTCCATGTGGCAATAAGGATTTTTTTTCCCCCTCTGGGAGAATGTCTCCAGCTCAATTAATCTGGTTACGATAGGAATCCCACGCATATGTCCACTTGAGAAGATGGAGCATGAAAACACACCAACAAGCCTCCCATTGTATTTATGACCACAGGATACGCTCTGCTCCAGCTTTCAATAAAAGCAGAGTCAAGCCTTTGAAAGTCCCAACCCACAAGGGCCCAAGATCCCAAGCATAGCAACAGTGTCCAAGTAGAATGAGCAGTTGTGAAATCACTTAAGGAGCTCTGGAAAAGTTGAGTCAACAATTAGATCCTGTAGGAAAACAAGCCAAAACAGAAGCTGTTTCACCCCCAAGAACAGGATTCATTTGGGGTGATAACTGAGTTTCCAGGAAAGAGTGCTTTTTGAACCATCCTTTTAATATGCTCTGCTATCACAGAATCACAGAATTGGAAAGAACGTTAAGTACAAATAACTTATAGCTGACATGGAGTCAATTACACCATCTCTGAAATTGACTATCTAGCATTTGTTTCAACTCCCCAGTTCAGGCAGCAGCTTGTTCCAGTGTATTTCTACATTTTTTTAGGAAGTTCCTTCTGATTTCATGTGCAACCTCATTTCTTGTAACAAACCACTGGCTCACTTCACCATATGCAGGACAATCCTTCAAACATTTGAAGATGTTATTCTACCTCTCCTCAACCATCTTTACTTTAGGCTATGTTATACTCAGATTCTTTAACTATATTTCTCAGGGCTCACAAAACCATCCCTGGAAGCTTGTCTCCTGAGAAAATAAAGCCAATCTAAGATTTTGGTGACTCTCTCAAGGATATTTCTCATGATACGTTTTTATCAGGCCTCTCAAGTCATCTGAAGAGGGCTTTTCCCCCAGTGAAGTAAGGCAAGTGGTTATATGGAGACACTTCTGACTTTAGTTCAGTACAATTTCAGTGCCAGGCTAAAATATTCTTCTCCTTTTCCATCATTGTGAATTCAGTTTGATTTTGTGAAACCTTTCTGTCCTGGAGTGGCGTAATTTTATGCCTTTTATATTTTGTTGTTCTATTTATTGATTGATGTTGCACTCTTCCTTGAAGAAACATAGAGATCGCAGAGTTCATGGGCAGTTTTCCATGCAGGCATCAGCCATATGTTTGAAGCAGATGGTCCCCAGCTGGTAGAAGCTTAAAACTTACTGATTTTCAGAAATCTCAACCAGAAAACATTCCTGAGGGATCAGGCTGACGATGGGGATGGTGGGTTAGAAGCAATGAGGAAGTGTGGCTCTCTTCTCCAAGCTTGTCATCCAACTTCCTGAATGGATCAATTTAATTGTCTTGTAATCCAGAATGCTGGATTAGATAAGCTCCTGGTCTGATCCAACTTCTAGGATCCTTCTGTGTTCTTAACTTTGCAATCTCCATCCTTTTAAACATCACAAGGCAACTAGGCTCTCTGCTCAGAGAACTATTAGAGATAAATGTGAAACTCATCTTTCAGTTTCTGAATCAAACTCATTAAACTAATTTCCACTTTATAAACACTGAATTAATATCCCCTCCCTTTTTTTTCCCTTTGGGGCTAGAGACCGCTTATGGTGTCATAAATGTAGAACTAAATAGAGATTTTAAAATACACTCCACAATAGCATGAATTAAAACCTAATTACGAGTGCTCAATCTCATTTGAATTTCATTTCTAACATTCAAATACAGAACCAAAAAAAACGGAAAAAAAGAAGAAAGCCACAAAATCGGCCAGTTTGGGTTCCAGTGATAACTAGCAAAAAAAAAAAAAACTCTCTGGTCATTTCATCCATTTCTAGTTTTTTGAGCCTAATTCAAAAACCTTGTTCAGATCTTTTGATCTTGGTGGCTGAGATATATTGGACAATATTTAATTTTTCCATCATTGAGATTGATTGTCCAGAAGATCACCTTTTCCAAGGACACTGGAAGATTCAAAGATTTCCAAATGAGCTTCATTGCCTCTGTGCTTCTGTGCTTCTGTGTTTCTGTGACAGTCCATCCTGTCTTAAGCTCTCAGAGCAAAACCCTCATCTGATTACCCGCATCTAAAGATTCCCAATAAGGATGATATTGGCAATGTGATGTTTCCTGGGGATTATATGATATAGGGAATTCCTTATAATTAGGTGGGTGAGATCAATCCTATTACCTTCAGACAGCTGTGCTGAGCGTTGCTGTAATACATGGGTCTCCAAACTTGCAGGAATTGAATATATCTAGTCTAACAAAGAGAAGGACGAGGGGTGACATGATAGCAGTGCTCCAATATCTCAGGGGTTGCCACAAAGAAGAGGGAGTCAAGCTATTCTCCAAAGCCCCTGAATGCAGGACAAGAAGCAACGGATGGAAACTAATCAAGGAGAGAAGCAACCTGGAATTAAGGAGAAACTTCCTAACAGTGAGGACAATTAACCAGTGGAACAACTTGCCTCCAGAAGTCATGGGTGCTCCAACACAGGAAGAGATTGGAGAACCATTTGTCTTAAATGGTATAGGATCTCCTGCTTGAACAGGGGATTGGAGTAGAAGATCTATTCTGTTTCTCAGTGTTCAACTCCCAGAATTCCTCAGCAAGCATGACCAGCTGAGGAATTCTGGGAGTTGAAGTCCACGAGATCTTAAAGTTGCCAAGTTTGGAGACCCCTGATCTAATAGTTTGGATCATCTTATGGAGTGCAACACATCCTTCCCAGAGGCCTTCAGTGATTTGATATGGTCATTCGACCAATCAATAAACAAACAGAGCCACACATACCCCAAAAAAGTCCCTGGGTGTCAACCCATTGATGAATTCCCCCATTTGGTTGGCTTCATCACTACATCAGAGGCAAATGCACAAATGCACAAATCCATTAAATAGCCGCCACCCCAATCTCTTAAGTTCCAGAGATGATGCAGATGAATGCATTAGGAACTGAAATGGTTGCATTTCCTGACCACTCGCTCAGTGAATGTGAAATGGAACAAAACTCAAAATGAGAGTCTGCTGTTGCTTGTTCTGGAGGCTGACTTAACAGCAAACTAAACGCTGTTTTATGGGGCTCGATGTGGTACTCTGTTATATTATCCACCATGAAACTATATGACTGTATGTTGGAAACTGTAGCACGGCTTATCTTATATTGCTTGAAATAATGTCCTCCGGTAAGGGAAACCAAGTAATATGCAAATGTTTTCACTACTGGGAGTTTGCCCAAGGATATAATAAAAAGAGAAGTCCCCCAACACCACCAACTTAAAAGAAATCCTTGTAAAATTATGTCGCACTAAAGATATGTGATGGCTGCAAGATTGTTTTTTTAAGTTAAAGCCACCGAAAAATATCTATTCCTTCATCGTGTTCCACCATGTAATGCTCTTATCCCCATCCAATGTCCTCCAGAGGAGTTGGACTACAAAGTCCATTAATCCAGCATGGATGATTAAGACTTTGTGGCTTACCACAAAGAAGAGGGAGGTCCATCTATTCTCCAAAGCACCTGAAGGCAGGAGAAGAAGCAACGGATGGAAACTAATCAAGGAGAGAAGCAACCTGGAACTAAGGAGAAACTTCCTGACAGTGAGAACAATTAATCAGTGGAACAACTTGCCTCCAGAAGTTGTGGGTGCTTCATCACTGGAAGGTTTTAAGAAGAGATTGCACAACCATTTGTCTGAAATGGTATAGGATTTCCTGCCTGAGCAGGAAGTTGGTCTAGAAGACCTCCAAGGTCCCTTCCAACTTTGTTATTCTATTCTACTTTTCATGGAATTGAATGTTGAATTCTAGGTGTGTACTGATAGTCCTTCAAGGCCACTGCTTACCTTGTTCTGAAAATCAACATTGAATAGAAAGTATATATATATATATATATTTGTTTTCTGAGGTTTTCACGGGTGTTTGTATGTAGGTCTTTGGTAATTCGGGTTTTCTCCCGCGTAAAATTGGAAGTGTCTTGGCGACGTTTCGACGAAGTCTCATTCGTCATCTTCAGGCTGGTGGCTCTTCGGCCTCGTGCTTCTAGGAGCAATGTGTGATTGCAGCTGTTTCTTCCTTTTAACTTCCTTTTAACTAAAAGGAAGAAACAGCTGCGATCACACATTGCTCCTAGAAGCACGAGGCCGAAGAGACACCAGCCTGAAGATGACGAATGAGACTTCGTCGAAACGTCGCCAAGAACTTCCAATTTTACGCGGGAGAGATATATATATATATATATATATATATATATATATATATATCTTTGATAACTGCAAAAATACGAATCCCGGGCATATCTGTTCAATAACACAGTCCTCGATCTCCGGGAGAAATATAAACCAGCTGTTTATTGTTAAAAAGTTTAAAACAATAAAAACAACTATTTACAATATTAAAACAACTTAGCTTTCGCTGGTCCTCTGCCAGCGTCCTCAGAGTAAAGTTTTGGGGTGGAAATTACTTTTATAAACCTTGCTAGCCTAACTGCTTACTCATTGACATCCAAGCGCGGAAGGAAATCGGAGGAAATAGCACTAATAGGGATAGATAGTGGAAGACAGGAACAACGGGCAGACAAACGGGATGGAAAGGAGGGGAGCGGCAATGGGAAGGCATCTAAGACACCGGATCTGGGTGTAAGGCCCAGAACGAGTACGGGGGAGCAGCTGGAAAGCAAGCCAACGGCGGCAACGCCAGGAAGGAGGGGATTGACAAGGATGGGAGGGAGGAAGGTTGGAGAACTGGAGTGCAAAAAAGAGGAGGCGGGACAATTAAGGCAATTACGGTCAGCCAGGACGGATGGCCCTATCACACGGTCAATGAGTAAGCAGTTAGGCTAGCAAGGTTTATAAAAGTAATTTCCACCCCAAAACTTTACTCTGAGGACGCTGGCAGAGGACCAGCGAAAGCTAAGTTGTTTTAATATTGTAAATAGTTGTTTTTATTGTTTTAAACTTTTTAACAATAAACAGCTGGTTTATATTTCTCCCGGAGATCGAGGACTGTGTTATTGAATATATATATATATATATATATATATGTTTTCTGAGGTTTTCACGGGTGTTTGTATGTAGGTCTTTGGTAATTCGGGTTTTCTCCCGTGTAAAATTGGAAGTGTCTTGGCAACGTTTCGACGAAGTCCCATTCGTCATCTTCAGGCTGGTGTCTTCAGCTTCGTGCTTCTAGGAGCAATGTGTGATAGATAGATAGCAATCACACATTTAGTGATATATATATCACTAAATCACCTAATATAGACATTGGATTCTAATCTCAAAGTTTGCTGATCAGAGGAAGACGAGATGGGGAGGGAGAAGGAAAAACTCAGAGCCTAGATTTCAGCTTTGGTGATAGCTGTGGTGATAAGAGTCAACATAGTGCTGATGGTGAGGTTGGGGCGTTTGAACTGGACCTGAAAAGACTCTAATTCAAGTCGACCTTTACTTCTAGAACTTTACTGGGTGACTTTCAACCAGTCCATTTTTCCTCTCTTCTCTCTTCTCTATCGTTCAGGATTGTTACGGGGAAAATTGGAGGTAACAGTGCTATAATCACTGGTTTGACTTTTTGGATACAAGTCGAAGTATTAGTCTGATAAACTCTAAGTCTGTTGAGTTCAGATACTTGGTGGAAAGGCTTCCATCTAGGTGATGACTGTAACAAATCAAGGAAGTTCTCCAGATCTTCTTCCCTTTATCTTCTTCTTGCTCTGCAGCTCGGTGGATGTGGCTGTTTAGGCAGGTTAAGACAGATTGGACTGAAGCTCAGATGCACCTTTTTTCCATGAATAAAACCTCTCAGTAAGCCACAGTTTGTGTAGGAGATGACCAGGCTCAGCCCGAGGGAGTCATCAGTCTTGAATCCCTTCACACCCATACAAGATCTAAGTCCAGCCCACCTTGAATTCCATCGACTCTTATCTACCATCAATTTGCTTTGACCGTTGGTAGTTCAGATTCTTTTAGAGAGCTTAAGCTTGCAATAAATCTATATATTCATTTGAACTGCCTGGACTCCTGAATTCCCATGCCTGACAGACAGTTGAAGCACAACTTATGGAGTAAAACACAATTGGCTTACCAACCCAGCTGAGCTCAAATTGGGCCTTCCAAATGATTGCTCGGCCCAATGTACAACCAAGTACGTACATCAGTCATCTTATCATTGCTGTGGTTGGCACCAATGCCTACCTCTGTTGAAGCCAAGAAGGTAGCCTGATTTTAAATGTGGCAGTAGGTTTTCCTGCAAAAAAACAAAAACAAAAAAAGAATTGGACTTGATTAACAAAGACAATGGAATTACGAAGGCCAAGAAATTGTCAGTGGGCGCTGTGAGCACAGCTTTGTAAGGTAAACAGCTTTTGAGTCTTTCTCCTCCCAGGTGATAAGGAGGCAGAGAATTAAAAGTCAAACAGCTAGATGCTTTGAAAAGTCAATCAAAATTAATTAAGAAATTATAATTCGGTCAATAATGCACCAAGAAGTCTTATAATGACCTCGGTTATTCTGTTTAAGTGCAAACAAGATCATCAGTTGTATTTCCCATCCAATGATAAGATCGCTGCCAATTAACTTAAGGCTTAATTAACTCTCTCAGGTGCTGCACTTGAGACGTTTTTCCCATCGTGGTGTTTTAACATTCTAATTCCTTATCACAACGGCGTGTGCAATTTCTTGATTTAGGGTTATTATTTCACGAGAGCTGCGGTTATACGTTCCTTGCCATTTTTCATTTAAAGAAGAGGGGGAAACACAACAATATTAAATTATAGCTAATGCCTTCTGAAGGAGGGAGAAAACCCCTTAATAGACTTAAATCAAGTTGAGTGAAGCAGGAAGGCCTTCCTTAAGCATGCGCTAAATTGGGCCCTGGTCTAGTCACAGTTAAGCATTTTAAACTCCACTAAACACGTCTAGGGTTCAACTGGATGAGCACCAAAGTCTCTTCTCCTCAAAATGAAAGGGAGGGCATCTCTCCTTGTAAAAATCTTCATCAAAGACAATGCAGGTTTCAAAACTAAAATCATTATGGCCACGTAACATGGCCATGCATCAAATTCTCCCCCTTTTAAATGAAAATTATTCTGCCTATGCATAAAAACAATTGGTTCACTGTGCTTTTTTATTCTTGGGCCTTGCCACTGTCCTTTTTAGGTCTACAAGCCAATAATATAGTAACAGAACAACAGAATAACAGAGTTGGAAGGGACTTGGAGGTCTTCTAGCCCAACCCCCTGCTCAAGCAGGAGAACCTATACCATTTCAGACAAATGGCTGTCCAATCTCTTCTTAAAATCTTCCAGTGTTGGAGCATTCACAACTTCTGGAGGCAGGTTGTTCCACTGGTTAATTGTTCTGACTGTCAGGAAGTTTCTCCTTAGTTCCAGGTTGCTTCTCTCCTGGATTAGTTTCCTTCCTTCCTTCCTTCCTTCCTTCCTTCCTTCCTTCCTTCCTTCCTTCCTTCCTTCCTTCCTTCCTTCCTTCCTGAATCATAGAATCCTAGGGCTGGAAGGGACCTTGGAGGTCATCTAGTCCAATCCCCTGCTCAGGCAGGAAACCCTATACCATTTCAGACAAATGGCTGTCCAGTCTCTTCTTTAAAACTTCCAGTGTTGGAACATTCACCGCTTCTGGAGGCAGGTTGTTCCACTGGTTAATTGTTCTCACTGTCAGGAAGTTTCTCCTTAGTTCCAGATTGCTTCTCTCCTTGATTAGTTTCCATCGTTTCTTGTTTTGCCTTCAGTTGCTTTGGAGAATAGGTTGACCCCTTCCTCTTCTTTGTGGCAACCCCTTAGATATTTTTTTCTCAGATGCTCCTTTGCTGGTTCTCCATGCTTTCTTCTCCATTTCTCATCTTCTTAACTGTCCCCACATTATTGCTTGCTGAGTACAGCTCTCTTTCCCTCCAGAACTGACTTAACCAACTGGCCTGGAAAGATGACGTCATAACACCACAAAAGACTGTCTCTTTGGTTTCCAGTCACACCAGCAATACTGGAGCACAATATGACTTTTCTTCTCCACGTTCCTTTCTCCAACCCAGAAGGGGCTCCTGATCTTCTACCGTATCTCATTCCACGAAGCTGGAGAACACCTTTCCGACTTTTTTTTGCGTCGGCTTTCTTTCGGGAAGACATCCCCATAACCCATCTTTTCCTCTGTCTGAAGTCTCCCTGGCTGCCCCCACTTCACAAACTCAACAGCCTCAAGAGAACCATTTCCTCCTTTGTGTCTTGGGATTTAACCAAGGCTGGAGAAGCTTCCAACTGCTGGTGAGAAGATTGATCACGAAAACAGGACACCAGAGCTACAGGAGGTACCACTTGTTTCTGCTGCGTGGATAGATCAGCCTAAAGACCCCACAGAGAGAAGGCTTTGCCTGTGTTTATGTGGACATCGCCGTGGATTTAAGTGCACGTAAAACCGAGCTTTGCATCACGCGTAGAGTAAGATTCCAATCAATCTTGAATTCATCCCCGGAGTGCACTAACGTTTTCCCTGCACTTGGGTGCTTTCCTGAAAGCCACTAAATTATCTGTTTAGAGAGATTAAGCAAGGGGGCTGGAGGACATGCAAACATTAAAGGGGCAAACAACACCTTCCTGGTTTACCGTCTCCGCCAAAATTAAAGCTTCCTCATGCTTTTTTTTTTTAAACCTAAATAAATAAAAGCACGGCAGATTCTTCGCTTAACAGCCGCAGCAGCAACCACACAAAAAAAATCTTTATTGCTATTTTGAGGCATCGTTTCCTTTATGAAAACCAGTATCAAGAGGAATATTATACCCATAACTCGGCTTTGCTAAGAATTAATGCAAGGGAAAATTATGCTAAGGCAACTGAGTGAGTTTAATTGCAGTTCCCACTGTATAATATTTTGATGCCACTATAAAAATGCAGAACGAGGACATAACAGCTCTATTAATTGCTAATAAATTTAGAAGGTAAGCATTTGCAACCGGGGGAGAAAGCTTCAGCTTTTCTGCCCAGAATTTGTCAAATGTGGGCAACGTTTGGTAAATTTCAAGAGTGCTGCATATTTACACGACTCCAACAAAACCATCTATAGTTAATGCAAGTAATCCTCGAATTACAACAGTTCATTTAGCGACTGTTTGAAGTTACAACAACACTGAAAAAAGGGACCACATCCCTATAAGTATCCTAACTCCAGAGGAGTCAGATTTCCCCAACAGTCTTGATAACTTTACCTCTTCCATTTGAGCGAGCCAGCCAGCCAGCATCCCAGTGGGTTTCTCATTCCCCACCCTTATGGGGCCAAGGGTCCATGAATGTTGAGATGCGATACTTTCGGTGGATCAACCTTCCCAAGGGGGGGGGTCAACCCCTCCTAATTGCCCCACGCATGGGGCCTTTGCTGTTTCACACACACATCCCCTCTTCATCTCTGCTGCCACTCCACATTGCTCGCTTCGGTGGGGCCGTGTCCTCCCACCTTAGTCTGTCTGATTTTGGCCAGCAGAGAGTCCTCTTCCCCCCCCCCGCTCCAATGTGCCTTCCTGGTTTGATTCCTTTAACAGGCCTCTGGTTAAATGCATGCAGCAATTTCTCTGGAAACAGCCACAGGCATTTTCAATCCTTTCAAACGTCTCTGGCAGATTTCCCAGAAAAGCAAGACAGGGGTCATTGAAACCAGTTGCCAGGAAGGATAGATAATGTTCTTTCTGAGTTATTTTTTCTGGATCCTCTCCATCGATGAAATAAAACACACACACACATGCCCACCACTGCCCCCCCCCCAATTCCTCTCTATCAAGACGAGGAGCCACCACAAGGACGATGTGTATGTGATACTTCCTAGCAATGTTTTTCCAAGATCTCCCAGACCATCTAGAAAGTGACTTCAGCACCGAAGCAAATTAAGCATGACATTCCGAGACGTTTTCTTTGGAGCTGATGCCCTCTTGATGGCTCTTCCACCGATGGCGTGGCCTTCTCCACTTGGACGGTCTCCGTATCACTGACCGACAAGAGCTACAACTTCGATCCTGAAGGATAAAAAAAAAAAACCCAAACAAACACGGTGGAGGCACCAAACAGAATAAAAAAATCGCAAGGTTAGCGCTTTTAGTTAACTAACTAAAATGCTAACTAAACATAGCCTGCCCTGTCCTTCACTACTTAAGCGCATTTGAGTGGATCTAATGCCCAGTTGACTGCCTATCAGATACCGTAGTCTTGGGTTCTACTCATGAGGAGGAAATAGGCTTTGAATCACAGACTTGGTGGGACCCCGGCCTGGAGAACAGCTGGAGTTACATTTCTCTGTCTGTGGCTTATGCTGGACAGCTCCTCTGTCAAACAAAGGACGGTTCTGAACGAGGAGTGTTTTGATTTACATGTCAGGCCTAGTAAAAAGTGGACTCCTTGTTTCACAATGTGGTCTTAAGAGTGGTGGCTTTGGACCACCAAGAGAATGCCGACAGATCTCTGAATGGCTTGGAATGGAGAACCCTGGGATCAACCTGGAATTAAGGAGAAACTTCCTAACAGTGAGGACAATTAACCAGTGGAACGGCTTGCCACCAGAAGTTGTGGGTGCTTCATCACTGGAGGTTTTTAAGAAGAGACTGGACAGCCACTTGTCTGAAATGATATAGGGACTCCTGCTTGAGCAGGGGGCTGGACTAGAAGACCTCCAAGGTCCCTTCCAGCTCTGTTCTGATTATTATTATTTTAGCATAAAATTTGAAGACCTGAAATGGCAGACTTTCCTTCTCCTCCTCTTCCTCCTTCTCTCCCTCCCTCCTCCTCTCCTTTCCTCCTCGTCCTCCTCCTCTCCTCCTCCATCTCTTCCTCCTCCTCCTCCTCCATGCTAGCTGGGGAATTTGGGAAGTTGAAGTCCACAAATCTTTAAAAGTTTCCAAGGTTGGACACCCCTTCTCTAGAGACTGGCTAATCTTCCACAGATGATGATGATGATGATCTTGGCGACGACAGACTCACCGTCCTACCTCCTTCCCTTTTGCATTCTTTTCTATCTTAGCGCCGCCTTCCTCTCCCCTTTCCTTGAACAGCCAAGGGAATAGAGGAGAAGGAAGCCCCCCGTATCCAAAGTGTGCCACTTGGGGAGGAAGTAAAAACCCGGCGAGAGGAAGTGAGAAGGAACTTGGCACGCCGCACCGAGACGGCCATCATCCTCACGGGCGAAAAGTCTTGGCCTGCGAGCAGGAGAGATGAGACGCCTGTGCCATCCGCAGCTTCTGATTCTCGCGGGCTTCCTGAGCGAGAATCGCACCCGGAGCCAACGGTGTCTCACCTTGTACAGCTGAGTGGTCAGCATTTCCCGCCCCCCCCCCAAAAAAAACCCACACCCCACAGGATCATTTGACATCAGCCGTACACTGGTCTCTTTCTCCCGAAGTCACACAGAGTCAACTTGTGTTTAACATCAGGCTTATCTTAACATTTACATTACCGAACCGTGGATTAAATCATGTGCTGGGCATCGCATAAGGAGATTTACTTTCTTGCTGGACTCATGTTTACACGGTAGTCAGTGAAAAATAAATACATTAGACGTGAAATGGGGGGGAGGAGGAGGACCTGGGCTCCCCATCGCCAGCGGGGAGAGAGGGGGTCCTCACCTTAAGGGTATGAAATAATTTGTAAGCATGCAAAGTAAGTGTTTACAATGAGGAGCAGGCACTTTTAAAATTTATTTATTTGATTTAGATCCCTGTCTTTTCTTCCCCCCCCCCAGAACTTCAAGGAAGTGAACGTAAACTGCCTCCTCCATAATTTCCCCACAACGATCCTGCTAGGTAGGCTGGGTTCGCACGATAGCCAGGCATGCAGTGAGCTCTATGCCAAGGATGGAGCTGAACTTTGGCTTTACTAGAAGACTTCCAAGGTCCTTTCCAGCTTTATCCTTCCTTCCTTCCTTCCTTCCTTCCTTCCTTCCTTCCTTCCTTCCTTCCTTCCTTCCTTCCTTCCCTTCCTTCCTTCCTTCCTTCCTTCCTTCCTCTCCTCCTCCTCCTCTCTCCTCCTCCTCCTCCTCCTCCTCCTCTCCTCCTCCTCCTCCTCCCTCCCCTCCTCCTCCTCCTCCTCCTCTCCTCCTCCTCCTCCTCCTCCTCCTCCTCCTCCTCCTCCTCCTCCTCCTCCTCCTCCTCCTCTTCTTCTTCTTCTTCTTCTTCTTCTTTCTTTCTTTCTCTTCTTCTTCTTCTTCTTCTTCTTCTTCTTCTTCTTCTTCTTCTTCTTCTTCTTCCTTCTTCTTCTTCTTCTTCTTCTTCTTCTTCTTCTTCTTCTTCTTCTTCTTCTTCTTCTTCTTCTTCTTCTTCTTCTTCTTCTTCTTCTTCCTTTTCTCCCCAATAGTGGTAAATCTCAAAACCGGCCACATGAGGGCCTCTCCAAATGATCTCTGCATCTTTCCAAAAATGACAATTGAAAGGCATAGCTTGATAGATTGTCACTCTTCACGAAGGAATGTCTGAATCTGATTCCAGGCAAGAAAAGAAAAACAAACAAACAAACAAACAAACAAACAGACAGACAGACAGACAGCTAGATAGATAGCTAGATAGATAGATAGATAGATAGATAGATAGATAGATAGATAGATAGATAGATAGATAGATAGATAGATAGATAGATAGATAGATAGATAGATAGATAGATAGATAGATAGATAGATAAATAAAGCAGTGGATCAAAGCTTTTTCAACCCCTCCCATAGCTGATAAATAAGCCAGTAAGCAAAACGTCAGCAACGTTTTGTTGAATATAATTTCCATCGGAACAAAATGTTGGTTTCTTAGGAGCCTCTGATACCTAACCAGCCAAATCCGTATTTAGCTTTAGCCGTTCTCAGTTCTGAACCTGTAACTAACCAGGTGGTTGAGAATTTCTCGGAGTTTTGGATTCAAATGAGAGCAGTTTCTTTGTGAAATAGAGGAATTGTTCGGTCACTCAGCCTATCTTTTGAGAAAAACTCTGTGTGCTATAACAGACCCTGGTTTCACCTTGGCTTTGGGTAAGCTGTGGCTGGAACCACGACTGAATCTGTACATTAATATTTCATCCCAACTCAGGTAACCAGGGTCAATTTGAGACACCTAAGCTGAACGACCCAAGGCTGCATTCACACAACCCATTATCTGAAAACAAGCACTTGCCCAGGTCCTCGGAATGGGGGCCCAAGGCGACTTTCTCCCCCGGAAGAGCTTTCCTACCTTGCCAACCAGTCGTCCCCAAACGGGGAGGGGGGGGGACTTCAGCTACCACATTCCCAGACCCCACAAACACCCAGAACCCCCCATCTAGCAAGGAGTATAGCTGTGTTTCTGGTCCTCTTGGGAAAAACCGGCCTTGGGGAAGGGTCAGCTGGCACGGGAAGCGAGTTCCTCCCCTCCTCTGGACTGCTTGAGAAGCAACCCGGTTCACACGACGCGGCTTTGTTTCCTTCGGGCAGAAAGGCGGGGTGGGTGGGAGGGGAGGGGGCGGGGAGAAGAACCCTGGAGAGCGACGCTGCTCCCTGGCGCCGCCCCTCGGGCGAGAGCGGGGCGGAGCCCGACGACCAGGCTGCAGACGCGTGTCTTCTGTACGTGGGAACGCGCCCCTGCCTCTTCGTCTTCTTTTTCCTCCTCCTCCTCTCTTCCTCCTCCTCCTCCTCCAAGCCATGCTCCAGCCGCGGCCGCCTGGTCGCCGCTGCCCCTCGCTCCTCCCCTTGTGCTGAGCGGTGGCTTGAGCTTCCCCAGCCAGCCAGCCAGGCGGCAGGAGGCAGCCCCGCTCCCCGAGCAGGCGGCGGCGGCGGCAGCGGCGGCGACCGCCTTCTCGCTCTCCCCTCCCACCGCCGGCCAGTCCTCTCGCGGCGCGGCGCGGCGGCTGGGCGCAGAGGCAGCCCTGCTTGCCTGCCTGCCTGCCTGCCTGCCCCATGCCTTCCTCGCCCCCCGCCCCTGCCTCCTCCTCCTCCTCGCCGCCGCCGCCGCCGCTGCAGCCCTGCCCCGGAGCCTTCGCCTAGCCCGGCGGAGGAGAAGCGGGGGCGGCGCCTGGCTCCGCGGTCGCCCGCGATGGATCTATTCGACTTTTTCAGGGACTGGGATCTGGAACCGCAGTGGTAGGTAGCCACACGCCGGCCGCGAGGGAGGCAGGGGAGGATGGGGTCTGCTTTGGAAGAGGGGTGGTGGTGGTGGTGGATGAATTGGAAGGGGAGGGGGATAAAGCCCCCCCCCCGACCAAGCAGCCCACCAGCCCTCTAGGGCTTTCCAAAGCCAGATTGGAGAAGCCTTTGTTGCATCTATCATTTCCTCCCCCCCCCCCCCGCCCCAGCCATCTCCCTCTTTCTTTCTGTCGGGCTCTCTTTGATTTCACGTCGGCTTGGCCGAGAAAGAAAACTCTCCTAGGCGGCGGCAGCAGCAGCAGCAGCAGCAGCAGCCCGTGCCGAGCCGAGCCGTGCAAAGCCGAGCCGAGCCGCGCGCGTCCTGGCGCGCACGGGGGTCTCCTTTCGCGAGATGTTCCAAGTTGCCAGCGGTCTTCTTGTGAAGCGGGTGGCGTTCCCTGGAGAAAGGGGAGGGGTGTTTAGGGACTTTTCTTCCCCCCCCCAAACACACACACACACACACTGACCCCCCCTCCCTCCCTCCCCACCCTATGCCCATCCGCCGCTGCTGCGCCCTTGAACCCAAGTTGGAGCAGGTCGGCGTGCCCCTCCCTTCCCGAAATGAAGAGGAACGGATCCCCGGGAGACACACACACCCCTCCATCCCCCCCCCCGACCCTTTGCATTTCCCGCAGGTTGCTTTTGCAAAAAATGCGCCCCCGGTGCAAAAAAAACAAAAAAAAAAAAACGGCCTGCGGGATCCCATCTTTCCATCCGGTTCCCCGTTCCGAAACGCCCTTCTTTTCAACTTAAAAAAAAAAAAAGTCTTGAAAATACAGAGAGTTGAAAAATGTTGTGGTCTTTTGGGGGGGGGTGAAGGGAGGGGAGAAGAGAAATGTGTTTTTTGCAAAAATAAGGAACTTCTTTTCCTACACCCCGCGCGCCCCACCTCGCAAATAGCTGAGCTTAAGTTATGCCCAGATATTTCAAGATCTCAGGTTGGTGGGATTGCGCGCGTGGAGACAGCCGATTTTTAATTTTTTAAAAAAATAAATAAATATTACTATTATTATTATTATTATTATTTTGCAAAAAACCAGTTTTTTGAACTCGGAAAAAAAAAAACAGGGATGCTTGGATGCCTCGGAAATAATTTGGAACGGTCTTTGCCAGTATTTGGGCTTGCTTGACGTTGGAGTTTGCCAAGCGAACAAGTGTGTCGTAATTTGTGTTTTTCCTGGAGACTGGGGGAAATAATCATGAGACGGATAATAAATAATAATTATAAAATGGGATCCAGATTGTGTCCCTTCCAATGAGGCTGCAGATTCTCCACAAAGTTAAAAAGAAGGAAGAAGGGGAAAGAGGCTGATATTTTGGCAGGTCCGCTTTGCAAATGCCTGGAAGGTGTTGGCTTAGGTGTTTTGCTGATTTGTGGAGTTGTTATGAATTGTGAGTCACAATAATCACCTTTTAAAAAGAGAGAGAGAGAGAGAGAGAGAAAGAAAGAAACACCTTTGCCGGTGAAGCTGCTCCTGTCATTTTGCCAAAGACACTGTAGCTGCCTGGCTGGGAATTCCCTAAAATGTGTCAAGTTGTATTTATTTTATTATAGTTTATTTTTCACAGCACCTAAAAAAAAAAAGGAAAAAAAAAGCCAGCCATTTATGGAAACCATAAATTACTCCATATCAGAATCATCTTCCTGTGCAAGCGCAGTGGGTTTGAGGAATAGTTTTTATCAGTTCTGTGTAAACCCATCACATTATGTTGCTTAATAACCACGCTGTTGTTACTTAAAAGTAATAATCACAATAAAATTAGCACTCAATTAAATATGCCCGCTCCACAGTATCTTTACCCTGCCAAACTAATTTATTTTCGCAGACAGCTGATAACCGCTGTATTGCTACTCAAACAGTATTTGCATACAATTTGCCTAATTTATGGTGTGGGTAACATCATTAATTTAATAGAAGCTGTTACAACCGAGCATGGAGGTGTCATCTGAAAAGCAAAGCATGTTCCCTTGTTTATCGAGTCTGACGCGGGTATTTTTTTTTTAACCGATCAGATGGGGAATGTTCAAAAGATGCTTTGCGTGAGGGGAAAAAAAGAAGAAAAAAAAGATGGTCTCGCCCAGCCTTTGATTTCAGAGATGGCCGAAGGTGGTTATGATGCTTCAGATTATCTGGCCAGATATCGTTTGCTTTCCTCAATGGCATTTAAGGGGAGGTGTTGAAGAATTTGTCCTTCTGCTTGGGTCCGTTTCTCAGCATGGACTAAACAAATCCTCAATTCTTGGTTTTCTGGGTTGCGGTGAGAGACAGATTGAATCGGACTGGGTTGGTGGCCTAACCCTACCCTGGCCTGGTGGGTAATCCATTTTGGAGACTGGACTTTGCAGCCATGTTGTGCGCTGGCTAAGCGATGGCGTCTAGATGACCTTTGTTAATTTGGGGAAAGTTCAGCAGGTACGTCCTTTGGTGGGAAACCATCTGGAAATTATAGTTGGTTAGACTGGGAAGCTTAAAAAAAAAAACATCCTCAGAAGATGACCACAGCCAACCTCTTGCATATCTTCCTAACCAAGCCATATGGACCTGTGCATGAATGCCTCAGAGGTTGAATCTGACTTGAAGAAGATTTAACCTTATTGCTGATGGCGAATTCACATCTCCACTTAAGTATCCTGACCAAACCAGCTTATGGTGCAATTTCATGGTCTTTTGCCCTGGAATGCAGCTTTTTAAGCCTTCCCAGCTTCATTGCAAGGGGTCCCGCTGACATCCCAAGAACTTTTCCCTATGTATAAATGGGGCTGCATTCTCAGTAAAATAGCACAAAAAGCTTTAGCGTCAGAGAGATTTCGGATGTTTACAATCTAATTAGTGCCACGGGGAAGCTCTGGAAACTGTCTGTTGCCCATTGTTAGAATACAAGTAGTCCTCAACTTACGACGGCAGTTGAGCCCAAAATTGCTGTTGCTCAATGAGACCCTTGCTAAGTGACTTTTGCCCCATTTTACGACCTTTCTTGCTGTAGTCGTTAAGAGAGTCCCTGTGGTTCTGAAGTTAGTAACAGGGTTGTTAAGTTTAATCCGGCTTTCCCCCTTGACTTTGCTTGTCAGAAGGTCGCAAAAGGGGATCACGTGACCCCGGGACATGTCATAAACATGAGTCCATTGCCCAGCATCTGAATTTTGATCACGTGACCATGGGGATGCTGCAACAGTCCTGAGTCTGAAAAACGGTCCTAAGCAGTGGTGGGATTCAGCCGGTTCGCACCAGTTCGGTAGAACCAGTAGCTAAATTTTGTTGAGTTTGGAGAACCAGCTGAACCCATGCTGCTTCCGGAAGTCCGTTCTAGGCTTTGGAGGCCTGGGGGAGGTCTCCCAGGCCTAGAACGGCCCACCTGAAGTGCATGGATGTAACTTCCGGAAGTCCGTTCTAGGCCTGGTGGAGGCCTCCCAGGCCTAGAACGGCCCACCTGAAGTGCATGGATGTAACTTCCGGAAGTCCGTTCTAGGCCTGGTGGAGGCCTCCCAGGCCTAGAACGGCCCGCCGGAAGTGCGTTGATGTCACTTCCGGAAATCTGTTCTAGGCCTCGGAGGCCCAGGCCTGCATCCACGCAGAGAACCGGATGTTCGGGGACTTGAATCCCACCACTGGTCCTAAGTCAACTTTTTTTCAGGGCCATCGTAACTTCGAACGGTCGCTAAATGAACAGTTGTAAGTCAAGGGCTACCTGCACCAAGACCGTACCTCAAACGACCACATAGGTGGATGGGTTGAGAACTCTTGAGGAAGGTTGACGCCATAGCCAGGGCTCAGCTTTGGTGGTACATCCACAGACCTGTGGACTCTGGGAGAGGAAAGGATCGTTTTAAGTTTCCAGGAAGGTCTATTTTGGGGGAAAGCTGAGATTGTTTGGGGTGGAGAGCTGGGGCTTGGATTTGCTTAGTTGCTGGATACGTAGGAAGGGCCGTGTCATGCTCTGAAAAGCAGAATACGCAGATAGTCCTTTCTAAATGTAACCAGCTCGGGGAACGGAAAGTCAGCGCTTGCAAGATTGATGGCTCCGTTGCCAGTTGCAGAAGAAGCCTCCATTGTTGTTTTGTTCAGGTTTCTGCAAAAGACCACCCTGAATTCATTGGGTGGGAAACAGAGGCTCCTGAACCAGGCTGTGAGGAAAAGTTGACTTTGATGTTCAGATCAGTTCATGCAGGGGTGGCACCAATTTCCCCATCTCCAAAGCTCAGTTTGAATACACACAGCTGCCTGTCTTCATCTCAAGTCAGCCTTCTCAGTCAGGACAAGCCTTTAGGGAGCAGGATCTGCGAAGGGCTCCAGGTGGCTTCAGGGGAGCCCAAGACCCTGCATGAATGTGATATCCGCTTTGGCCATTATCACCCCTCAGTTGTATAACGTGGTCCGAGGAGATTGACACACAACTGATCTCTGCTCCAAGGTGCTTATCAGATTTCCAGGCCTGTTGTAGACTGGGGTTGCAGATTTAAGATTTTTGAGAAGGCAGAGGAAGAGCTGCATAAATAAGATCATTTTGGGAAAGGGTTTAATCAGGAGAACCAGAGGAAGGCGCAAGGGATCCAGATGTTGCAAGGAATGTCATTTTAGGGAGCAGTAAAGGTCCTCAGTGCACACAGGTTGTCTCCATAACTTTCAGTTTGTGCTTACAACTCTGTGGGGTAAGCAGGGTTGAGTTGGTTTGACCCAAGGCCTCCTAGAAAACCTTGGCTAATTTGAACCATGGTCTACTTTATTCTGTGCTTTCATACGGAAGACTGATGCTTTTCCAAATTGTCTGTCTGTCTATCTTATCTATCTATCTTATCTATCTATCTATCTATCTATCTATCTATCTATCTATCTATCTATCTATCTATCTATCTATCTATCTATCTATCTATCTATCTATCTATCATCTATCTATCTATCTATCTATCTATCATCTATCTATCTATCTATCTATCTATCTATCTATCTATCTTATCTATCTATCTATCTATCTATCGACACTGTAGATAGAAAGATAGATAGCTAGACAGACAGACGGACAGACAGATCTATCTATCTATCTATCTATCATCTATCATCTATCATCTATCATCTATATCTATCTATCTATCTATCTATCTATCATCTATCTATCTTATCTATCTATCTATCTATCTATCTATCTATCTATCTATCTATCTATCTATCTATCTATCTATCTATCTATCTATCTATCTATCGACACTGTAGATAGAAAGATAGATAGATAGCTAGACAGACAGACGGACAGACAGATCTATCTATCTATCTATCTATCTATCATCTATCATCTATCATCTATATCTATCTATCTATCTATCTATCTATCTATCATCTATCTATCTATCTATCTATCTTATCTATCTTTATCTATCTATCTATCTATCTATCTATCTATCTATCTATCTATCTATCTATCTATCGACACTGTAGATAGAAAGATAGATAGCTAGACAGACGGACAGACAGATCTATCTATCTATCTATCATCTATCATCTATCATCTATCATCTATATCTATCTATCTATCTATCTATCTATCTATCTATCTATCTATCTATCTATCTATCTATCTATCTATCTATCGACACTGTAGATAGAAAGATAGATAGCTAGACAGACAGACGGACAGACAGATCTATCTATCTATCTATCTATCTATCTATCTATCTATCTATCTATCATCTATCATCTATCATCTATATCTATCTATCTATCTATCTATCATCTATCTATCTATCTATCTATCTATCTATCATCTATCTATCTATCTATCTATCTATCTATCTATCTATCTATCTATCTATCTATCTATCTATCTATCTATCTATCTATCTATCTATCTATCTATCTATCTATCTATCTATCTATCTATCTATCTATCTCCATTGCTGGAAGATTTGAAGAAGAGGTTAGACAGCCATTGTCCAGAAGGATAAAGGGTTTCCAGCCTGAGCAGGGGGTTGGACTAGAAGACCTCCAAGGTCCCTTCCAGCCCTAGGATTCTGTGATTCCATGAACTTGAGCAGGGGGTTGGACTAGAAGACCTCCAAGGTCCCTTCCAACTCTGTTATTCTGTTATTTGTTTATTTCATTTGTTACGAAATTTATTTGCCGCCCATCTCATATCAAATGACTCCGATTTCCGTTCTGCACAACAGCCGCTCAATTTCCTTGGGAAATGCTACCGGTGAAAGCATTCAGTAGAAGCCTCAGGATCGCTGGGTGAGTCATGAGACCTTCACCCAAAAGGTGCAAATGACATTGCTAGCGTCACTTGGACGATGGCCTCATCCCTCCCAACGATGTCATTTTCCCTCTTGTCCTCCTGTGACAATGGGGCAGTGCTGTGGTTAGGTGGTTCAAGATCCGAGCTCCACGTGATGGGGTGAGCTCCTATCCTCGCTCCACCTCCTTCCTAGGTAGCAGTTCAAAAGCATGCAAATGCGAGTAGATAAATAGGTACCACTTCGATGGGGAAGGCAACAGCGCTCCGTGACCTCATGCTGGCCACAGGACTATGGAAGTGTCTTTGGACAGCGCTGGCTCAATGGCCTTGAAACGGAGATGAGAACAACTCCTGTAGTTGGCAACAACTAATGGAGTAAAATCCGCAGGAACTCCTTCACTTTTGCCTCTGACAAGCATGTAAGAAATTATAGGGTGTAACTTCAGAATGTCCTAAAATCTAAGCATCCATCGAGAGAGAAATCAATTATCCTGCAAATTCTCTATCTTAAACCCCTTCCTTATCTTTGGATGCTCGTCCAACATTTGGTGATAAAAATGGTGCTGAAGCATAAAGGCAAAGAAACGCCAGAACATCATATTTGAGCTTAAACAGGATTTGGAGCAATGGACCTTGGATAAAGAAATTATCTCCTTCGGAACGCAATTCCTTGTTAGCAGTGTATTGTTATTGTGGACTTCTCTTACACTGCTGTGGTACGGAATGCCATCTAATAGGTTACTGTGCAATCCTGGACAGATTTCCTTGGGAGTAAGACTGATGCAATTTGACAGGCCTTCTGGGAAAAATGGGTCAGTGCTGGAGAATTTAATGATGCTTTAGGAGACAAGAAAATGAAGCACAGCTGTTGGTGAAAGCCTGAACTTCAACTCCCAGAATTCCCAACTGCTGGCTTTCAATTAAGGAGCAAAAAAAAAATAATGGCAGGCAAAAAATCACTCCCTTCCTAATGTTAAAATGAACTGAATCCTTCTCTTAAAAGCTAGTCGTTTTTTTTTTTTTTTGGAGGCATGATTTAAAAAGAACTTGATTTACATAAGGCACCAACAGTAGACCAATTACATCATACTGAGAAAATAAGCATTTATAGAGGGAGCTTAAACTCACCAAATGGGTACGTAAATAAAAAAGACAAGGGGTTGGCTGGGGGGGGGGGTCTATAGAGTGCAGACCAGATCATTGTCCAAAGTTAGATTCCTTTCTCCACAGGGATTGGGAGCCAAACAGATTTCCTGAACCAGGAGCAGGAAAATCCATCCAGTCATAGCCCATCCGTAGAATATTCCCATTCTCCAATTTTCCTTACTTGCGCCAAAGTCTTGATCAGACTGTGATAATGAACCTACATCTACAAAAGATTGCGTTGGGTGCTTTGTTGATGATATGTTTTATTTTATTTGGTCGTTTTAATAAATTATTTAGCAATAATTAATTGGTACATATGGGGGCATAGCCAAATCTACCCCTTTGGTTCTGGAGAGAGAGAAACCAAAGTGAAGTGTGCAGTTGTCACACAAGGGATGTGGAAGCCACCGAAAGTTTGAATTTATATTTCAGAGCTTAATTTTATTTGACGGATTATTCCCCTCCTTCAATTATTATTGAAGAACTGCAGTTTCTTTTGGATTTATTTTGATGAGGATGACAAAAAAAAAAGAAGACAGAGAAAGAAAGAAAGAAAGAAAGAAAGAAAGAAAGAAAGAAAGAAAGAAAGAAAGAAAGAAAGAAAGAAAGAAAGAAAGAAAGAAAGAAAGAAAGAAAAAGAAAGAAAGAAAGAAAGAAAGAAAGAAAAAGAAAGGAAGGAAGGAAGGAAGGAAGGAAGGAAGGAAGGAAGGAAAGAAAGAAAGAAGAAAGAGGAAGGAAGGAAGGAAGGAAAAGGAAGGAAGGAAGGAAAGAAAGAGAGAGAGAGAGAGAGAGAAAGAAAGAAAGAAAAAGAAAGAAAGAAAGAAAGAAAGAAAGAAAGAAAGAAAGAAAGAAAGAAAGAAAGAAAGAAAGAAAGAAAGACAGACTTACCAGACTCATGTTATGTAGTTAATGGATTAAGATCTGTCCAAATAAGCAACTGAAACTAAATTAATAAAATAAAATAAAATGGTTTGGTTGCAGGACTACGGGTAGGGCAGGCAGGAAGAGAAGGGGGGGGGGTAAGATTCTACTGTAATTTATTAAATTCTTCCTAGGATTGCAAAGAATGTTGAACCAGAATTGGATCTCCGTGTTTTGTAAACAGGAGATCTTGAGGCACCGAAATGGCAAAAGTGGGGGCAGCAACAGCTGAAATGTTTTGCTAATAAGTAATTGGAGGAGGTTGCGATTCTTAAAAATAAAGAAATCCCTGAGGCCTTTAGCAAAAGATTGAACTATCGAGTGGTGTGCCTGCACGTAGGTAGAGAGAATATGCTTTTTGGGGAGGCTTATTCTGGATGATTTTTTTATAGCTATTGGCTGAATTATGGGCCTGCAATTCCCCACAGAAATTAACAGGGCTATGGAAGCAGAATAAGAAGCGTGCTGTCATGCACCAAGTATTTGCTGCTAGTAGAAACTCACATGGTTTGCATCAGAGTCTCGGCATGTTGAAACGGAGCCAAGGAGAAGACCCAAGACTAGATTACCGTGGGTAATCTAGCCCTCCAGATGTCGTTGGACGGCAACTCCTAATATTCTGCAGGCTACTTGCTAAGCATTGTGGGAGATGAAGTCCATTTACCTGGAAGTTACCCAGATTGGGCAACATTATTCTGGATGACCCGTGATTTTGATTCATAATGTGGACAGCCTCAGCCTTAACCCAGAATTATAATTTTCTGAATTCAAATATATTAGCTGAGAAAGGCAGTTGCCATATACCTTGAAAGGTATATTCACCAAATTGGGGGATACTGCTATAATAGAAGCTAAGTATCTTCTGCCACAGTTCTCATCTTTCCCCTGAGGTTGGTTCAATTAGCTTTGATAGAGGATGTCATCGTGTTTGTTGGCTGAAGCCCCCTCCCTCCTTTGCGAGTTCTCCCTTTTCTTTTGCTTCTTTAGACCCATAATCCTTGTCTCCTCTCTTATGGGCTTCCTGCTTTGCTCCATCTAACCACTGGGTCTCCACCATAAAGACCTGCTCTTGTGGCACTAACGGACCTCTCTTTGATGGAGTTGACAAATTCCTCCTGGGCTCCAGGGCTTCACGGTGCGTGTGGGTGTAAAGTGTTAGGACTTCTGCATGTTACGAGCTTTGGTTAGCTTAAGCAAATATTTATTTAAAAATAGCTGCAGTTTCAGTCTGCTACAGTGGCCAGAAGGAAGCCTGGATGAATAGATGAAAACAGAAACACTAAAAAGCTTCTCTTAAAGGACAACTGGCTAATGGTGCTTACTAATCACTTGTTGAAATTGTTCTGGTGTCTCTTGGCTACATACTGTCTGACCCTAATTATTTGCAGACTAATAGAGATATCTAGAGATAAAAGGATGACATGGAGAAAGAGAGCAGGGCAAAAGAAGCAAGTGTCTTAGCAGCAAGGATTAGAAGTCTTCTTTGGCCAGCTTTTAACCAAGCTGCAAACCCAAACTGAGATATGTATGGATGTTGGTCAGCTGAGTAATTCACGGTCCAATGAAACTCCAATGAAGCTTATTCCCTAAGACAGAGGAGGGAACCCACCTTTGCTTCCCAGATATTTGGAACTATAATTTCCATAAGCCACTATCAGCATGGTCTGCAGTCAGACTTCAAGGAGGGGAACCCGAGTTATCTGGACTGCACACAGTAACCTCAGCTCCTTCCCTACCATGTACGCTTCATAAATGGGAATATCTTGACTAGGAACGATTAGTTTTGGGTTCTGGACAGGTTTCAGATCTGAATACCTGCGACTTCTGCACACAGCCTATATACTTCCCTGCTGGAGTACTAAAGGAGCAGTGGGCATGGCTGAGACTTTTCAGTTTTAGGCTGCAGCGATGGTCAACACTTTTGAAGACCTTAGCAGATCTGTGAAGAAACGCTTACAGAGTCTGCGAATCCCAATCACTCTACTCCAACCGTGGCAGCTTTACGCCTTGTGGGCTTCGATTCCCAGGATTCCTCAGCTGAGAAATTCTGGGGGTTGAGGTCCACAAGTCGTAAAGTTGCCAAGGTTGAAGCTCCCTGCCCTATGCTATCTCCAAAAGCAGAAAACACTGAGCTTCTGCTGTGGACATTTCCTTGGGCTGCAGTAGATGGACATTCTGCCATTTGTAATCCACTAGAGAGGAAGCAGAGCTAGCAGCAAGTGGGAAAAGCCGGCCGTTTTTCTAATTTTACCTGCCAACCGGCCTTTCCCATTGCAATTAGGAATGAGTTTGGGACTCTCTCTGGACAGTTGGGTTGAGTTTCAAGTTATTTCAAGTTATCGCAGAAAGCTTGGTGGTCTCCTGAGATATTCGCCTGCCGTGCAGAAAAACTATATATATATATTTTTCTTCACCAGTTATTGCTCCATTTGATAAAAGGGATTTGCTTTTAAGTTTTCATTTCAAGGAAAAAGGAGAAACTCTCCTGGCTTTCTTGTCCCTTTTTATTGTCCAGGTAGTCCTCAACTTACGGCCACAGTTGAGCCCAACTTTTCTGTGGCTAAGTGAAACATTGGTTAAGTGAGTTTTGCCCCATTTTACGACCTTTCTTGCCACAAGGGTTAAGTTGTTAACTTAGTACCAGGGTCGTTAAGTTGACTTTGCTCGTCAGAAGGCCGCAGAAGGGGATCACGTGACACCCCCGGGACGCTGCAACCATCATAAATATGAGTCAGTTGCCAAGCGTCTGAATTTTGATTTGCGTGACCTTGGGGAACGCGGCAACGGTCGTAAGTGTGAAAAAAAGGTCATCGATCACTTTTTTCCTGTGCCCTTGTAACTTTGAACGGCCACCAAATGAACTGTTGTAATTTGAGAACTACCTGTACAAGCTCCTCCCCAACCGCCTGTAGTTTCTCTGGCTTCCATATTTCCACAAAGTCCCAAGGAAGCATCTAAAAAAAAAAAAAAAAGGACCTTCTCCCCGGAGTCTTTTTTTCAAGGATGGAAGTTTGGGAAGCTGTCCGTGTTCTCATTTTCTTTCTTTATTCTTGTTCGCTAATATGTAAGAAGCTGAGGAGAGGGTATCTCTTGTCTTAATTCGTTTTGCAGGGGCTGCCTTTCCCTAATACTTTCATTGCCCCAATTTCACAGGTTTTTGTTTTTTTTTCCCCTAGCATGAAATAAAGGCTCTTCATTGTGAAAACGTGGGTAATGCAACCTATTATAGTCTGATGGCTTTTTTTAAAAAAATAAAATCCTGTCAAATCCTGTCTTTTGCTTAACCGCACCTAAGTGAGAACAGATGGCATTTGCCAATGGTATAATCCTGTGAATTGTTTCACTGGCCTTGTTGAGCTAAAGGGACACAGAAATCTTCATTCTTTTTCTCGTCTGATTCTAAGGAGCAAAGGGAACAGTAGCAGATTTTAGATCTTGCTTCGCAGGAGATTCCAGGTTGGTTGGTTTGTTTTTTTCCCTCCTACCGGTTAAAAAAAAATGTTGGCTTGCAAGGAGGAGATCAAGGGTTCACATATTGCACTGACATCTCATTTGCTTCACCATCGCTTATTGGATTAAGCCACAGTGCTAAGCCATGTGGCTGAAATGGCACAAACACAGAGGTAATAAAAACATTTTTTTTTAAAAAAAAATAGTTGCAAATCTATGGCCATAAGAAGACGCCATAGGGGACTTTGGTGTCTCCCTCCCTCCCTCCTTCCCTCTCTCTTTCTCTCATTGGTTGTTATTGCAGAGAAAATAAGACACAGGAATATTTGATATATTTAAAAAAAGGCAGGAAAAAAGAAAGAAGAGAAGGAGGAGGAGGAGGAGGAGGAGGAGGACTTGCAAACCACAATAGCTGTGTCAATGCATCACACTAAGCAACAGGAGTTTTTTCCCCCCAGCCAGCTAGAAGGATGCAGAATACCATCAGATAACATCACGATATTCCCAGAAATTTAGTGGCGCATTTATTCTCCAGCTCATTTTTTTAGCACCTTAGTTTGGGTTTAACTTCATAATATCCGGTGGTCAGGTGACTGATGGCTTCCGATAGATCTTACCTGAGTTCCTCCCCCATCTCTTGCTCTTTGGGATGGTGTAAAGGAAAGGGGGCGTGCTCCTTTGGGGGGCTATTTAAAATGGTTTTACCTGAAATGTGGCGATCAGCTAGGTTTGGGAAAGCTATTTTTGCGCACGTATGCAGAGATGAGCTACCAAGATTTTCCATGTGGTCCCGTATTTCTCTGCTGGCTGTTGCAGATCACTTGTGTTTTGTCCTTTGAACTATGGTGGACGAGGCAAGGGATTTCAAAATAAAAATAAAAACAACATTCAATGGGAGGGGGAGTTTGCCCCAAAGGGGATAGGCGAGTGTTTTTGGGAACGCAAAGTGGCAAACGGTTCTGTCCTTGTCACTTGAGAGGGAATCGTTTTGCTGGGGTTAACAAAGACCTGCAGAGTTGCCGCAGAGAGGTTTAGCGGTGTGTGACCCATAAAATCTTTAAAGTGATCGGCGGACAGATGTGGCACCATAAAATCTGCTGCTTGTCTCTTAGTAAACGGTCTGGCTTAAGTGGCTGCACAACATAAGTGAAGGGTGAGTAGATCAGGTCGAAGTTGCAAGAGTTGACAACGGCCAACTTGTCAAGGAGCCAAGTTCATGGAGGATACAGTCCTGACTTCACTCCTAAGAAGAGATAAGGCCACCAGGATTTGTCAGTTGGCTTTCTGTTGAAACAAGGTGATGCTGATGTTATCCGTTCAGTTGTGGCTGACCCTTGGTGATTCTATGGGCCAGGTCTCTTCACGTCTTTCGAACTTTTCACTACTTGAGTTGTTCTATGCTTTGGCTGCTGTCAACTGGGATGGTGTCCAGCCACCATGTTCTTTGATGGCCTGGTTTTCCTTTCACCGCTAACTCTTCCAAACACAATTGCTTTCTCCAGTGAATTCTACTGCATAAGTGAGAGGCAGTTTTGTGGTTTTGCCTTCTAATGGCATGTCTGGCGTTAGGCGTTCCAGTACTTGCTGGAATTTTGGGTGTCCAGGGACAAAAACAAGGTAGACATCAGTTTTCCATGGTTGTGACAGATGTTGGTGGGCCTCCATAGCAGACCCAACCTGGACTGTTAGTAGCCATCTTGGCTGGATCATACATTTGAATTGTTACCCATTTTTGCAGGTTTCATAGAAAATTGAAGTGAAAGATGATCCCATTGCAAATTTCTTTGCACTGTAACTTGTGTGGTGGAATGCAGCCTGGATTCCCAGGAGGGAGGGAAAGGCTGCCTTGTTGGGAGAAGAGATTTAAGAAGGCTCCTCCCTAGAAGTTCTCAGAGTATTAGTTTGGCAAGATTTGTGTCTACAGGGGAGGAACAATAAAGGGTACTACTCAGAGGTAATTCTAGGTGTCTTTCTTGGTTCTTGGGGCCTGACAGATAGCATGCCACAGTAGGCTAGTATCCCTGGCCCCATGTTGAAGCCTGGAGGAGTGGCTCACCTTAGGCAGTGGACCAATTGCTTCAAATCTTGATTTAAACTGGGAACTCAACGGCTTCTGCACGTCATCCTTCCTGAGAGATTTTTTTTTCTCACAGCCCCATGGGACCACACGGTGATCGAGCGCCACCCTTTGCACCCGTTTGCAGTTTTAGATACCTAATTGACTTGCAGCTGACTCTGCAAACTTCTGGGCTTCACCTCCCTGATTGCAGAGCTGCTTGGAGGTTTGATCGACCAGCTTTGAACTTCCGGACGAAGGCGAGACGATGCGCGCCGATGCTCACTTGAGGCTTTAGGTTGGGGGGGGGGGAAACAACAACGAACAAATGAGTACAGCCCCAAAATAGCTTAACTGTTTTGGGGAGGCTTCGCTTTGACCACCTGTTCCAGAAGAAAGAGGAAGTTGGCCTGTTTTGAACAGATGTGAAACTTTCTGTTGTTCTGTGGTGTGTGCTAAACCACAGGGGCACAGCATTTAGTTGAGAGAGGTTAGGAGGTGAAAATGAGGTTTTGTGTCTCTCCACAATGGATGAGTTGAGATGTATATGTATGCATGTATGTATACACCCACACACATATGTACCGAGTATCCATTTTTATGGGTGTACCACATGTCATTCCCCCCTATAAACAGATTTCATGATACAGATTTCATAAAATGTTCTAACAGGTTCTCGTTTTCTTTAAATACTTCCTTACTCTGGGGTCCTTGGTACTTACTGAGCTTGGGGGTTTTTTGCAGATGTTTCATGACCCAGCTAGGGAACATCATCATTAATGAGACTAAACCCCACTCCCTTCTAGCACTGATGATGTTCCCTAGCTGGGTCATGAAACATTTGCAAAAAAACCCACCAAGCTCAGAGAGCACCAAGAATCCCACAGTCGTCGTTCTCCTCCTCCTCCTCCTCCTCCTCCTCCTCCACCTCCTCCTCCTCCTCCTCCACCTCCTCCCATTCTTCTCCACTCCACAAACTTCCCTCCCTTGTAGCATTGATGATGTTACCTAGTCGGGTCATGAAACCACCAAGCTCCTCCTCCCATTCTTCTCCACTCCACAAACTTCCCTCCCTTGTAGCATTGATGATGTTACCTAGTCGGGTCATGAAACCACCAAGCTCAGAGAGCACCAAGGACCCCACCATTCAACCCCAGAGCTACAAATAGGAAACCAGCTATAAGGTTTTTCCCCTTCCTTCCTGCTCATTCCTGTGTTCACTAATGTACTGTTTGTTCTAACATCTCAGCAAGTGGGAGTTTGAGCTAAGAAACACTCAGCTTTTTCAAAAGGCATTTAGCATACAATTATGGCTGTTTATGTTCTTGTAATTGTGTTTCCAGCCTTCTCAGGCCTTTGAGAGAGAGACCTCGGCAGTCCTGGATAGCCTCTTCCCTTTGAAACCAGCAAACAAGCACAACAGCAAAGAGGTGTAATTAGATTTCATTGAGACAATACACAAAAGGCCACATTTTGTGTACTTTTCACATTAGGTGGCAATGCGTCATTTGGCAGGAGGTATAACTCTTCAGCGAGCCAAGGAATTGTTCAGAGCAATATTTGTCAACCTTGGCATCTTGAAGATGGGTGGACTTCAACTCCCAGAATTCCCCAGACAGCCCTTTAAGGTGTGTGGACTTCAACTCTCAGAATTTCCTAGCCAGCATGGCTGGCTAGGGAATTCTGGGAGCTGAAGTCCACACATCTTAAAAGTTGTCAAGGTTGAGAAACAATGAGCTAACATCACTGTGGCCTTGTGATAGCGTCCTGCGTCTGACTTGTGACATCGAACTTCTCAGATGTGGCCCATCTAGAAGAAGAAGAAGACCTTGAAGGGAATATCTAAGGATAAAAATTCAGGTAGAAGAAGACAATCTATCAATCAACCATTTGGTGAACGTTGAAGAAGAGCTTTAGGAAAGAACCATCCCGTGTTGAAGACCAATAATTATTTCAGAGAACATGCATCCAAAGATAAAACAGGGAACAATGAAAACACGCAACCGTAGACACCAATTTTTCTTATTTTATGAGCACTGCTTTTCTCATTGCAGAATTACCCCGGAGAATGAAGTATTCTAGTTATATTTTAGCAGTGGAGAACATTGGAAATTGTATCGCATTTTGTACATGAGTCCTGGATATAAACTGGGATAGCTTTCATTTGTTCAGAACAGATTAAGCCAATCTGCAAAGGGAACTCACATCTCTCTCTATCCATTTCCACCCAGGAGTGAAGTCTGTACAGCTGACAACCAAAATTCACTTCGCTAAAGCCGCCGAGAGCTCTTTCTCAGTCTAGTGTAAACAATTTATTGTTCCAGTCCTGGAATATTTGCATTTTAATTAAAAACAATTTTAATTAAACAGAAAAGTTTAATAGGAAAAAGTAGAATTTAAGCCCACGGATGGTCTCACATACCGAGGGGGACTACTCTGAAGGGACCCCATATTGTACGTAAATCTAGATGCTAGGTAATTTAAACTGAGAAGAAAATGGCTGCCTACAATCCCCAAAGAAATAATCTGCTTTATACGGACAGAATGTAACTTGTGAAAACTTACTGGGGCACTTAGTAGCAATGCACATAAGAGCACGTTTTTTTTCAGTTTAATGTGCCAGGAGTTTTTCTCCTAAGGCTTTCAAAGATGTAAAATTGTGCTGCATACTTACCATTCTCTGTGAGGTAGCCATTGAGATGCTCAGCTCAAATCTAGAAGTACCAGGTTCAAAATGTCGCACAGCTGTAATTTGAGACATAGTCATTCCTTCTCAGGATTATTGTGAAAGTAAGCAAGTGAAATTTTGGGGAAGATGTGGCTCCTTCAGTATTGTTGATTGTTGCTGGGCTGCCAGGCTGTTGCTGCAGTCATGTGATCTTCATTTTGAACATTCTCTGACAGTTTCCCAGCCAGTACCGCAATCCCCTGCTCCCTGCACCACCCAGCAGCAGCCACTTACATGCCTGCTAGGAATGGAAGGGAAGGAAAGAAGGAAAGAAAAAAGATTTCTGATGCTCCCTGCCAGCTTCCCACAAAGACACTGGGGAAGCCGGCAGGAAGTCGGAAGTTGGTCCCGCTCTCACTGTTTTTTCCCCCCATCCATGATCATTCCATTTTTTTGTTTAGATAAAAAAATATCTCTGAAATAATGACCCAACAGGGCATGGTTGTCTTGTTTATTCTAAAAACCATTCCTGGTGCAGCCACTGAATCTCCTATCAGGTTTAGCATCTGAATAGTACTTAGGTTTATCCTAGCTTCAAGGCTAGTTCTTGATGCTTACCCAAGCTACTTGGGCAGAGCTTCATCTCTCCAACCCTTGAAAGCTCTGGGTAATAGTTCCCTAGAGTCTCTTCAGAAGTTGCAGTGGAAATAAATTTTTAAGGTGAGGGAAAAGGTGAATTATTAAATTCACAGAGAGTAATGTCATTAGCTGCCTTTGATTTAACTCTTTTTAATTAAATTTAAATACAACTCCAATGAAATCAAACTCAGTTTTCCTTCGGGGACCATCCTTGCTTTGTCCTGGTCCTACCTACTCAGTTGGAGTGGGGCCAAAGTGCTGCCCTTAGCATGCACACATCACACATACACAGACACACACACACACACCTCCACACAATGTGTACCCTCTGCTTTCCAGCAAAACTGGATCCACTTAAATCAAGCTTTGAGCTTCTGAGAATGTGTGACACAAAGGGTGTGAATGAACTTACATTTTCTTCCCCCTTCTCCCAAACAGAGCCTTTTTGATAATAGATAATTAATTCAATAATTGATATTTTAATTTGATAATTAAAAGACTCATATCACTATTGTGCTATGCCCTCGTGCAGGGCCACGCAGGAGTCAGGAGGAGAAAAAGATTAGCCATTAAGTACTGTATCTGATATTTTCTAGACTTTGTTTTGTAGGCGAACAATTTAAAGATACCAAAATGAGTGGGGGGAAAAACAATAGCTGATGTTTTACCTAGATGCTAAAATAATTAGCAGAGCTTATCGTGGAAAGACAAAGGAAAAACAACAACCTTGTGGTATATATCTTAATTTCTCTTTCTGCTTCTGTTTTTGGCTATATTTGTATTTCACCCTTTCAGACAACCAAGGAGAGACTTGGAAACTCAATGTGAACATCTCATTGAGTTCTTTCTGCTTTGATTTTTCTATCCAGAAACTCCAAAAGGCACCATACTCCTGAGCAACATTAGGAAAGAAAGAACGAAGGAAGGAAGGAAGGAAAGAAGGGTGGGAGGAAGGGAGGGAGGAAAAGGAGAGAGGAGAGGAGAGGAGAGGAGAGGAGAGAGGAAATAGGAAAGGAAAGGAAAGGAAAGGAAAGGAAAGGAAGTTTAAGTACAGCTCACCAATTATATGCATGTCATATATACACTTGCCTATACCTTTAGCATTCTATTTTCATGCTCCAGGAAAATATGTGTATAATGTATAAAGAGTAATAGACCTTGTAACACCCTTTAAGCACTGACTCCTGTTCTGCTAATGTTATAATGATTTCAGAAGAAACAAATTCTTACTCACTCACTGCAGACATTTGTTTGTTTGCTTTACTGCAGGCTAAGTATTTGTGTGTGTGTCTGTGTGTGTCTGTGTGTGTGTCTGTCTCTCTGTGTGTGTACAACTGGAATAATAAAACAGAAAACAAAGATCCAGTGGACCTGACCTTCAACCCATAATGGAATAATCTAGTTAACTCTTCATTGTTTGCCTCTTTTTCCCCATGGTCATTAAAGTAGTTGTAGGAAAATGATGATAATCCTGAAAAATCTACCCAATATAAGAGAAAGCTATGCAGGTGAGGATTTTCTTTGTGGCATTGTGCACTAAACTGGAGATGTGAACCATCCACAGTTTTGAATGGGATGGTGGTGGCTAGGGATGGATGGATGGATGGATGGATGGATGATAGATAGATAGATAGATAGATAGATAGATAGATAGATAGATAGATAGATAGATAGATAGATAGATAGATAGATAGATAGATAGATAGATAGATAGATAGATGATGGATGGATGGATGGATGGATGGATGGATGGATGGATGGATGGATGGATGGATGGATGGATGGAAGGAAGGAAGGAAGGAAGGAAGATAGGGAGGGAGGGAGGGAGGGAGGGAGAGAGAGAGAGAGAGAGAGATGGGTGGAGATAGAAATGGGAGTACTCTATCTGAGGATGATGTGCTTCCGTTATAGACTGGCCATTGTTTCCAGCTAGTGTTGACTTTTCAACTCTCCTGCCTTTATCACGTAATCAACCTGGAAACATTGGCAAGGTTGAATTGACTTGACACACAGACTGTCCAAACCATGGTTTACGGTTTTTGTAGGTTGGGTGAATCCAGCAAAAGGTGTCGTATATAATAAGCCAAGGGAAATCCTATCTTTGGTGTCTTTAACCCTGCCCCCCCTCCAGACCTTGGTGTTCTTAAGCAACCTTCGTACATTTCATAGGCAGGGTAAGGCTACCGTTGAATTTATATTGATTGCATTGCTAATTCCGCCTTCTAACATCACCAAGCAGGAGGCAGGTAGTTGAATTGTATTTAACTGGTTTTATTGTGATGTGACTAAGATGGATGTGACATGGTCTTCCATTATTCGACAGGGAGTGTGGCTAATGAAGCCATTAGCTGAGCTAAGGCGAGTGGAGAAAAATAGGGAAATTACCATTATTCTGAACCCATTAAGTTGTAATCTGCCACTTTCTCTCCTTACTCAGAAAGGCATCTCCTTTTGAAGGCCTCCCAGACTGTCCTTTAAAGATTCATTAATTCATTAACTTTCCAAAGGAGATGAGGGGGAAACACAATTGAAATTTTAATCAGCGTGGCATGTTGTATTATTAACATTTTGAACATAGCTGCCTCCGCTGTTGGACAGCGTCAGGTTAAGGTTAAATAAACGACATTACTGCAAATAATATTCTGTTTCATACCATAAAACATAAAGCGCCGAGGACAGAAAATGGTTTCATGGGTAAATTGAATTACGATGCAGGGCTCGTGTTGTTGCAAAGTCTGTTGTTCGCATTTACATTCTTCCTGGCAATTGTGAATATCAATGCAGTTGTGATGGTGGAATTAGTTGGCCCAGTCCTGCATCTGAATGAGGGTAGTGGAAATGTAGATATTGTGTGAAGGCTATATTCCCATAAAAGCACTTCATACATGAACGGGCATGTAATTATAGCCAAGGAAACTTGATATCTCAGTGAAAACCAGATTATTTCAATGCGTGTTTGCATGTTGGAAAGAAATTTGAGGCGCTAATATCAAGAAGAGGGGGTCAACCTATTCTCCAAAGCACCTGAAGGCAGGACAAGAAACAATGGATGGAAACTAATCAAGGAGAGAAGCAACCTGGAACTAAGGAGAAATTTCCCGACAGTGCAGACAATTAACCAGTGGAACAACTTGCCTCCAGAAGTTGTGGGTGCTTCATCACTGGAGACTTTTAAGAAAAGATTGGACAGCCACTTGTCTGGAATGATATCAGGTCTCCTGCTTGAGCAGGGGATTGGACTAGATGACCTCCAAAGTCCCTTCCAATTCTGTAATTCTGTTATTAAATAACTCACTTCCTGCCATCCACCAGCTTAAGGCAGCCCTTGTGAATATCAATGTTGTGTTGTGTTTATATTATGTTAAGGAGAAAGGAGAGAAGCTTTTTTGAAGCTACCTGCAAAGGTTGAAGTTATCGGTATAACCCCCTACAGGGTTGAGGGGCAAGAGATATTTGCTTTCTTTTCCTGCTCAAATGACAACCCAGGCCACCAGCCTCCAGAGAAGACAAATGAGACCCATCTTCCACAAGGCATAATCATAATTAATGATCCAAGGGGTCAGTTTGCATCTTCTACAAGGCATAATCATAATTAATGATCCAAGGGGTCAGTTTGAAGGCCTCCTCTTCTTTTTATCAGTCCCTCAAATTTCTTTCCAACATGCAAACGTGGATTGAAATAGTCTGGTTTTCACTGAGATATTGAGTTTTCTTGGCTTTGCTGGAAGACATTTCGCTTCTCATTCAAGAAGCTTCTTTCAGGACTGAAGAACTTCTTTAGTTCTGAAGAACTGAAGAAGCTTCTTGGATGAGAAGCGAAGCGTCTTCCAGGAAAGACAAAGGAAGTCCAGTTGCCTCTTGAAGCCAGCCAGGACCTGGAGGATTGAGAATCTCCATGGACATTAAGTCTGAGAGATATTTATGTATTGGATTTGCATCTTCTTCTACCTGACGGGAAACCAAATCTTAATTCCAGTCCTGGAATTGAACCTTGTGTATTTCTCTTGTGATTCTGGGTGGGTCATCAATCAAAACTGCCAGACAAACACCGTGGGTGACTGCCGCGTTCCCACTCCCAGACTTTCCCCCACCCCACCCCCATTCCTCCCTCTCCTTCATTCCTTTCACAGTGATACTGTCAATTTGATGCATTGCCTTCTGTGGTGAGTTTGTTCTGTAGGTCAGGAAACCTCCCGGCTGCTTGTAGCAGCGATGCTGGAAAAGGACAAGTAGCTGTTTGCATCTTGGCTTAATGTCTTGCCGTGGACGTGGTTGGGGGCAGGTAGACAAAGGCAGAATTTAAAAAAAAAAATCAAAGCAGCTCTTTCCTATTCCTCTGGAGGAAAAAATACGTTTATGGCCATGCAATTAGGGTTACCAAGAAAGTGTAAGAGTAATAGAATTACTAATTAGATTGCTTTACATAAAGAGTGACATCAATATTATCAAGTACCGTTTGTGGTGCTTAATGGCGGCACGTGGAATAACCTTTGATTTCAAACGAGGCCTCTAAAGCTTGCAAAGTTGACTCTCCTGTTACGCTCCCATTCTGGAATTCGAACACAAGGTTCCCTTCTCTCTGTGTTCAGCGTGCATTGGAACGTTGCAAGGAAATGTTAACTGTGATCAAAGTGTTGTGCGTATGATCCTCAAAAACCTTCAGAAACCAGCTGGTCAACTAATACTTTTAACAAGAGAAAAGGGGATTAAATTCTCTTGCCTGGAGAATGACATCAATTGCATTTAATCGCATTGCACTTGAATTTTCCAATGAAATTAGGTTGTTTTCTATCCTGGCCCCCTCCAGGAATGGGGGCCTCAGGGGTGATACGATGCAACACAACTAGATAGAAGTTGCCCATCTTAAGCCAAAGGTTACCTCCCCCAAATTTATTGATTGATTGATATTTCATATTTCTTAACCTCCCATCTCCCTCAGAGAAGTTGAAATCAAAATTGAGGCGGAATCTGAGATGAATATTGCCAAGAAAAGCCTCCTTAGATCAAGCTAAATGTTTGTCCTAGCATCCTACTTCCTACACAATCTGTTTGTAGCCTCTTTCTTCTTGAATTTGCACAGTCTCTTGGTCAAGCCTTCCAATAATACACTACTTGAGTATCATGAAGCATATATTCAGAATTCTAGGAGGTGAAATCCACAAGTCTTCAAGCTAGCAAGGTTGGACAGCCCTAATTTATCAGATTCAGATTTGTAATTTATGCTAGCGACTTTCTTTTGATTGTAGATGTTTGTTGGCCTGCTGGTTGTTTTCTGATTTTTATATATATATATTTACTGTTGTTTACTGTTCCCCTCTCTGTCCCACCAGAACTCTAGGAAACTCTCCCAGTTGACTCTGAGTGCAGACATAACTGTCAAGTGTTTACCAACTTTCTTGAGGAAATGGGATGATGCTGGCATGGCAACAGATTAGCCTCGAAAGAGTTAAACCACTTAAAAATTCAGTGAAGCCAAATGGAAGTGGAGAAACCTTTCTTTCTTTCTTTCTTTCTTTCTTTCTTTCTTTCTTTCTTTCTTTCTTTCTTTCTTTCTTTCTTTCTTTCTTTCTTCCTTCCTTCCTTGCTCTCTCTCCCTTCCTTCCTTCCTTCCTTCCTTGCTCTCTCTCTCTCTCTTTCTTCCTTCCTTCTTTCCTTCTTTCCTTCTTCCCTCTTTCTTTCTTTCTTTCTTTTTCTTCCTTCCTTCCTTCCTTCCTTCCTTCCTTCTTTCCTTCCTCTCTCTCTCTTCCTTCCTACCTTTCTTTCTTCCTTCCTTCCTTCCTTCCTTCCTTCCTTCCTTCCTTCCTTCCTCCCTCCCTCCCTTCTTTCTTTCTTTCTTTCTTTCTTTCTTTCTTTCTTTCTTTCTTTCTTTCTTTCTTCTTTCTTTCTTCCTTCCTATTCGAGAGAATGTAGGAGAAGGAAATGAGTGTCTTAAAAAGGCAAGAAACCCGAATCCTCCTTCAATTATTTAAAAGAACAAGTCCATCAAAATGCAAGTAGGGACAATCTGCAGTTGTGCTTCAGAGGAGGTGGTTGTCACCAGAATTAAAAACTCATCTTTCACAGGGGGGGGGGCGGTTTGGAGAGGAAAAAGGCTAGGATTCCCAGTCTTTTCCCTGGCTGCTCCATCACTGGAGGTTTTCAAGAAGAGACTGGGCAGCCATTGGTCTGAAATGGTATAGGGCTTCCTGCCTGAGCAGAGGGTTGGACTAGAGGACCTCCAGGTCCCCTTCCAACTCCGTAACTCTGTTAACCTGACTCCATAATAATATATAATAAGCATGGAAGCCCTTCTTTTCCTTTTAAGCCCCACCTCTCCCCATTCCATACATTGTGGTAAGATATTTTTTTTCCCCCTTTTCTGTTCTCTGTTGCCTTCATCCCTGTAATGCCTTAATTGATACTTGCACACTCGGCAGCCTTGTTGGGAGCGAGCAGCATCTGAGAAGGATTTGGAAGTCCCTGTTCTCACCAAAATGAACAAGCACCACGGGGCGAATTCTTTCCCTGCCCTCTTTCCGAACCTGGCATTGTTCGTAGTATAATTTTGACTTCTCCTTAGCCGCTTGCAGCCATATAACGTGTGGGCACAGAGGTAGGAGGGGAGCACAACGCTTTTGCAAATGGCTGTAAGGCGAACGGCGGAGGCTGGTCTCCCACCGTGTGTTATTTTAGCTCCCTGTTCTGAAATTTAGTCCTCAGGCATTCGAGGCGACTAATTCTGCCAAACCCCCCCTCTCCCCCCGAACATTTCTTTTGTGCGAGAAATTGGGATTTGATTAAGGTACATCGCTTTCCACCAAAACTGCATTGTGGTTTGTACGGCCCGTGCGAATGGGCATTTTTGCTGGAATTTTTTTACCCACAAATAAGGCGCACAGTCTTTGCTTTGTTTAGAAATTACCCTACAAAGCCCACGGTGGGTGTAATGACACTACACTTAATTTAATTACCGTATGGCGACAGGTATTTTACAGTTTGCCAAGGCCCACCTTCGGTTCTATTACAAATGTCGCAAGGCGTAAAGTTTATAATTTAGCGATGGTTAGATATTAGGGTGAGCGAGGGCCAGCCGTGACCCCAAAAGCAGCATTTGCCCTCTTTTCCCACTCAATAGCCTTATCATATTTTCATCAAGGTTTACTAAAACTGTTTTTCCTGCAGGGTTTCACGGATGTTTTATGGCATAATATATTTTTTTCCAGGGCTGGTTGGAAAGGCAACGCACGAAGCTGCTGGCCTCACCAGTCTCAGCCACCCTCGGAGCATAGTTTTTCCACCTAGCTGTCCATGGGTTCAGGCTTGGCTAGTAGACAATATTCTTCTTGATTGTATTTGTTAAGATTTTCAAAAAAAGAAAAAAAAAGCTTTACACAGTTGGGCAAGCACAGAAAGAAAGACTGGGGTGACACGATAGCACTGTTCCAATATTTGAGGGGCTCCTACAAAAACAAGGGGGTCAAACTATTTTCCAAAGCACCAACAGGCAAGACGAGAAACAATGGTGGAAACTAACCAAGGAGAGAAGCAATCTAAAACTTAGGAGACATTTCCTAATGGTGAGAGCAATCAACTAGTGGAATAGCTTGCCTTCAGAAGTTGTGGGTGCTCCATCACTGGAGGCTTTCAAAAAGAGACTGGACAACCATTTGTCTGATTTAATTTGCATTGCTTTTCCTTTACCACATTGTAGAACTTAGAATAATAGAATTGGAAGGGACCTTGGAGGTCTTCTAGTCCAGCCCCCTGCTTGAGCAGAAGACCCTATACCATTTCAGACCAAAGGTTGTCCAATCTCTTCTTAAAAGCCTCCAGTGGTGGAGCACCCACAACCTCTGAGTAATTGATCTCACCCTCAGGAAATTTCTCCTTAGTTCCAGGTTGCTTCTCTCCTTATTTAGTTTCCATCCGTTGCTCCTTGTCCTGCCCTCAGGCGCCTTGGAGAATAGCTTGACTCCCTCTTCTTTGTGGCAACCCCTGAGATATTGCAACACTGCTATCATGTCACCCCTAGTCCTTCTCTTCATCAAATTAGACATACCCAGTTCCAGCAACCCTTCTTTTACCTGAAGTAGATGTGCTCTTCCTACGTCTCTCTTTACAGCGGATAATTTTGGCCCCAACTCATTTGGTTCAGATATAAACTGGCTCTGAATCCTCAGCAGTTCCTAATAATCTCCAGGCTAGATATTTATAGGCCTTTGTCTTTAGTAGAGGCGGTATCGTCAAACACATCCATGTAGGAGGCAAAGCGTTTGTTTGAACCAACTCTCTGAAGGACAACATCTTTCCCGTCAATTGTTATACAACCACTTCCCCTTTAGCCAAGAGTCTTCTGTTCTTTTTGTTTCAACGTAAATAAATGTGTCAAAATCAACCTTTCTTCGAAAGCACTCGGCTAAGCCGGCAATGTGTTTGCCTAGCACTTAGAAGAAAGCAGATACAATATTTACAAACTGTAGTAATTCCTGTGCGAATCTGGCTTCTCGAGCCCCGAATCCCAGTAACGAAACAAGGACGTATAATTGTTCGCTAAAGCCCGAAAAGGCCGCCATCTGGGTTGTGAGATTCCTTACCCAATGAAGACCTTTGGCATTTTGAGAATAATTGGAGGTGACACTGATGCGGCTTTCATTTCAATGGCACAACAGCTGCCAACAGCTAACCTTAAAACTCTGCAAAAAAATTAACCAGTTGTTAAGCAAATGGATCCCCCCTCTTCTTCTTTTTTTTCATTATTGTGAGTTAAGATGTGACGGAGAGTATTTTTTTTCCCCTTAGATATTTCGGGGTGGAAATGACCCATGTGTGTGTGTGTGTGTGTGTGTGTGTGTAAATGTCCTGTAGGGATAGACAAGAAGAGACTATGAAAGATGACGTAACCCACAATTAAATCCCCCTTCCTCTTTTATCTTTAATTCAGTTGGCTAAAGAATGCTGAAGACATTTTTTTTTCCTTGCGTGGTACAATGAAAAACTTCCAATATGTGTTAACTGGAGGGGGGGGGAGAAGATTAATCAAAGAGCAGAGATTCTTTCTTGTTTCTATAGAAACAAGGTGACGATGAGAAGAGAACAGGGTAGCTTTCCAGCATATAGTTTAAGAAGGAGAGCTCACCACAGGACCGGAAACTAGATGAAATGCCAGGATGCTCGGGAAGCTGCGTTCTTCTCTGTTGTGTTGAAGATCTGATGGGAGCAGAATCAGCTGGGAAGCTGAACAAATGAATGCAAGGAAATCTCTTCAGGGTCTTTCCATGGGCCAAATCCAAAAATCAGTGCACAAAAATCTGTTCAAAAGCGCCAGCATTTCTCTCTCTCTCTCTCTCTCTCTCTCTTTGGTCTTCCAAAGGAAATTTTAATTCTTTCAACGTTGCATTTAAAAAGAGGAAAGCAAATACAGAGTAAGAAAAAGAAAGGAGTAAAAAAAGGGGGGGAAGGGCGGAATACACACGTGTACACAAACATAAATAGAAAAGAAAGAAAGAAAAATAGGAATATAGTAAAGAAAGATGCATGGGGAAATGACTTCCCCCTTCGTCGTAAAAAGGATGAACAATTTTAGTAACTTATCTCCTCCTCTTAAAATCAAAGCAAATGTTCTTTTTCTTCTTCCCATATCACACCTCTTATGTGTAAACAGATACCTTAAGCCTCATCAGTTTAGCAAAAAAAATCCATTAAGAGTTATCAAAGATAACATTTAACCTCGATCAAATAAGCCAACTTTATGTTGCTCTCTTTTACTTTTTCCTTTTAACAATCTTGATCTTTAATCCCTTCAAATCATATCCTAGAACTTCTTTCTTTCTTTCTTTCTTTCTTTCTTTCTTTCTTTCTTTCTTTCTTTCTTTCTTTCTTTCTTTCTTTCTTTCTTTCTTTCTTTGTCCCTTCTCACAGAATCCTTCAAAAGTTTAACAAGTCTCTTTGGTAAATCCAATTTAGGAAACATATCCATGTCACTTTTTGTTATCTGCATATCTCTTTTAATTATTAAGACGCAAGCTAGTTTCATCTGTATGTCCAGTGTAGCATCTTTTTCCATATCATTCTTATAGCCTGTCATTTTTTAATCCATTTTTAGTTCGGTCTCAGGCATATCTGGAGACCGATAAGAGGCTGAAATGTTCTCGAGCACAGCCACACATTTTTAAAGTTGCTTTTCTTCAGTGCTGGATGCCACAATTTAATCTTCTTGGATGTCCCAAAAAATAACCCCCTGTGAAATGTTTTTGCCTATTTCCATCCACCACTCTTTGAAATCAAGAAGCATGTAATCTTGTTACCTAAAGTAGAGTCCTGTGGCTTGCAAAGCATTATTGTATTTCTGTAATTCAAGATAATTAGAATCCAGTCTCAGTATACAGTCCAGCTTTATTATTGACTTGACTTTTTTTCTTTAGCTCAGGAGCCTCAGATATCCTTAAAGCATATCTAGGATGTTGGGGGGGGGGGAAGCTCTTTCAGTTTGATATTTATAAGCAGCAAACATCCCCATCTATTAACATCAAAATGGATGAGCTGGGAACCAGCCAATCCATGGCTTTTAATATTAGATACACTCTTGCTCTCTGTTTCTATAAAATACATCCTCTCTGTGGCAAGCAACGTTTGCCACAATCTCACCCCACAGTTGTATGAGCAGAAGGAATCAGTTTGCAAGCCGTGGTACCCTTGTCAGATCCTGGAAACATCAAGCCAAACATAAAAGACCAGGATTTGAAGGATTAGACGCTAGGAGGTTTGAACTGTTCCTTAACAGATTTTGTAATCTCTGTGGTTGTAAACACTTGAATTTACAGGGAGTAGGACAGGATACCCAATCCCTCATAAACAGCTGCCTTGCAGGGTGAATATTTTTGCAAGCAGAATTGTCTTTTGATAATCAGTCATCTTGGCTTGTCCCAGTACTGCAACCCTTGAAGCAAATTATGTCAGAAGCCGGTAAAAAGAGAACATGGGTGTGTGTTTGTGCATGGGTCAGAGTGACTTAATGTAGTGCATTAAATCATAATGGGTTTGCTTTTGACTTAGCAAGCTATGGAAAGACAGCCATGATGGTTATATCCCAGCATTTGTGGTTTAATGCAAGGCATGGACCCTGACAGTTATGGTTCAGTTATTAAATTGTGATCAACGAATTCATAACTCCAGATCTCTAGATGTGTTTGACTGAGTTTCCCTGTAGAAATTCAGGTTTGGTTTAGAGCAGATCCAGTCGGCTAGATCCATACATAGAACCCAGGGGTTTGCAACCACAGTAGTTGCATTCAAACTAGACATTAGGCAGTTATATGTTTGAATTCAGCCTCTGCACAGGAGACCTCTTTGTTTTGTAAGAAGATGAATTGTGAACTCATAAGGACTTAAATCCCATCTCCTAGACCAGGGGTAGGCAACCTTGGCTCTTTTATGACTCGTGGACTTCAACTCCCAGAATTCCTGAGCCAGCCACGCTGAGGAGAAAGGGAGAGGTTTCCAAGCTGAGCCATGCTGGCTCAGGAATTCTGGGAGTTGAAGTCCATGAGTCATAAAAGAGCCAAGGTTGCCTACCCCTGTTTAACCCCAAATCTGGGTTCCTCACCCAATGAGTTCTGCTAATAAGAATAATAATTTAAAAAAATCCTAGAGAAAAAATGCAACACGCAAATCAACAGTTAAGCTGACCCAGTGTTTTCTACGAATTTATTGGAATAAGATTCCAACATGAAATTTGAAGAAACTCATGGAGTTAACACACCGTTTCCCTCCTGGTGTTGATTGTAAGGTCACCCCTTTCTAAAATATGCAATTAGAATAATTCTCTCTCTCTCTCTCTCACACACACACACACACACACACACACTTTTTCCTTTTCTCTCTCTCTCTCCCTTTCTTCTTCTTCTTCTTCTTCTTCTTCTTCTTCTTCTTCTTCTTCTTCTTCTTCTTCTTCTTCTTCTTCTTCTTCTTCTTCTTCTTCTTCTTCTTCTTCTTCTTCTTCTTCTCTCTCTCTCTCTCTTCCCATCTCTTCCTTTCTCTCTCCCTCTCCCTCTCCCTCTCTCTCTCCCTCTTGTCTGTTCTTTATGCTTAGATCTGTGCATCAGAGCAGATCGGTCAGTGGGCTACCATCTAATTATGAGAATTAGCAAAGCCCTTTGAAGCCCCTTCTAACTCTGTCGTTTCATGGTTCAAAGTCTGTAAACATCTGAATCTGGGTTTCTGCTCCTAAGTCAGACTGAGCCCCACAGATGTTGTGTGGCTTTAACAAGGGCTGTCATAGCCCTGCTGACTTCAGGGAGCTACCATAATAAATTGAGTTGTTCAGTGATCTGCAAGCCTTTACTTTTTGAATGTCAGGTTGACACCCAGATGTATGGCATTATTAAGCACTATTCTGAACCACAAGCCCCACAAGTGTGGGTTCACCCATTACATTCAGTTCAAACTGCAACCTTGGTCTAGATATCAGGTGTTTGCTTTGCAAGAGGCCCGTTGAACTGCATCCCCAAATTACACTTTGCTGCATTTTAAGGTGGGTCTTTCACATCTGTACATTAAATGTGTATTTTATGCATTGAAAAGATTTGTAGGGCTGCCCATCTTAAAATTCTACATGGAATAAAAATCTGACCATGGCAATTTTGTTTCTTCAGAAGTAGCTTCTCCCAAAATCCAGCAATCTTAATCCAATATTTGTTTTTAATCTACTCATTCATTTAATTTATATGCCACCCGTTTTACTCTGCAAAGCAACTGGGTACTACACCATGCTAAACTGTGGCTTATTTTAATCAAGGTTCATTGATTACATCATGGTGGTTTGGTTCACAGACAGCAATCAACCGTTGTTGGTCTAGCTAGGACAATCTCCACAGCCAACTTGCTGTGGCCAAGTCGCCACGGCTAACTTGCCATAGGACAAGAGTTACACTAATATATATAAAAAAATATGGTGGAGTAGAATCATTAAAGAAAGAATGCAAAAGAAGGGACAGAATGAAATGTGAATGGCAAAAGTTAAAATGATTTTTTTTAAATGATTCTAAATAATTCAATAAAACTGTTGAATGGTCTTGCGAAGACGAGTATTCCTGTGGCCAATTGGCTGTGGCCAATTGTCCCTTGGTGAGTTGGCCACGGCGAATTGGCAGCAGTGAATTTGGCCACGGCAAGTGAGCCGTGGCACACTTGTCCATTCTGACCCAGGGTCACTGAAAGTGAGAGGGCTGCCCTATAAATTCTCTGGATAAATAAATGCAGCAATTCGACCTTGGTAGGATGTGTGAATTTGGCTTAGGAGTACAAGTGGGCCACTACATCATATATTATTTATCAATTCCCAGCCACAAAATATAGGACAGTATTTTATTTTATTTTCCCCTTTCAGCCCTGGTTCATTTGCTTCTTTGACACGAACAAACCAGTCAGTTAAGGACGATCAGGTGCACTTCATCCCAAGGAAAATGTTGCATATCCGTGTAAAATTCTTCTGCTTTCTCTCTCTCTCGTCTTTTACTTGGTGAGGCAGTTCATAAACTGTTGTTAAACAGTCAAAAATTAAATGTTGCTATAATTTATGGCATTTCCCGGGTATGTTAAAGTGCACTTTAATTAGCAAATAGCATGTTTCTTTTATTTCCTTAGTATATAATTGAGAACGGGAATGCTGCTTTTCGAGTTCCTCCATCACCTTAGTCTTCTCACGCTGAATAATCTTTACTTTTTTTGTTTTGTTTTTCCCTCTTGCAATTTTTATTGTCACATCGTACAGTTTATGATATGGTGCACGGTTAAATATGCTCAACCCATTCTTTGCTGTCAAGAAAATTATGGTTTATCTTGGTCTCGGTCAGAAGTGCAGCATGCACGGGTTTGTGAGCTAATCTTTTTTTTTTTAACACCAAGTCATGTGATATGTGAAAAAATAAACAGCCTTTTTTTTTTTCCCTCCTCTTGAGTTAGAGAAAAAAGGAGTGTAAAAATGTAATTTTCTTAGCTTCAGCACATCAGGCTGGGGTTCAAAACACCTTAAGGAGATCCAGACGAGGGATACTTCTTGAGCCCAGTTTTAATGTCACCTTGAATTAGGTCATCTTTTGATTTTAGAAAAAGCCACTGATGAGATACCTCTGGAAGGCATGACTGTGGCTTATAGAGTTATTTTGAAGCCCATGCTCCATCCATATCCCCAAGAGGAACTTTTTCATCACAAAATTTAAGTCTCTGTCATCTTCCAGTCTCCCGCTCCACCTACTTCTCAGGCTAAGTTGAGACTTCAACCAAGCCATGGTTTAGCATGATGTAGTGGACTTGTTCACTCCAGAGACTAAGCCATAAACCCTTATTTTAAAACAGGAGGAGGTTCATATATCATGCTTCTTCATAATGTGATTTGTTTGGATTTAGCCTCAAAGAAACGTACAAATCTGGACGGGGTAACTTGTTTATAATATGGTAATGCCACCCAATTTCTCCTTAATCCACAACTCATGATTAAATAAAGCCCAAAGTATGAGCCAGTCAATGGATCTAGCAGAGGTGTCCAACGTTGGCAACTTTAAGACTTGTGGACAACTCTCACAATTTCCCAGCCAGCTGGGTGTGTGTGTTGAAGTCCATAAGTCTAGGTCTAGCAAGCTTAGGACTCTTGTCATGGAGCAGAGTTTTGTAGTTATCCCTGATACAACTGGTTCTGTGAACATCATCCTGCTGAAAATTGACCCACAAACGTAGTAGAAAGACTATGCATACTTGGCTGTCAGCTTCTCCAGGCTGGAGAACATCAATACTAGGGTACTGAATGGGTTTTCTACAAATGCTTTGTCCCATGTCCCAGCAAGGTTTTCTGAACATTGCCTGCAGTGATTGTTGTCTGTATAAAGAGTTGACCTCAGCTTTGTCGGTTTGGTGAAAGTTGAGGGTTTCCTGGGTGATGTCAGTTAACTGATTGCTGGGAGTGATTTTGACTCTATTTGGCTTGAGCTGGCTTGTCCCATTGCTGTGTGGGTCCTTGAACCAGTCGCCTGACTGAGTGATGATCATATCTCGTTCCATCGATCTGTTGACGGCCCCTTTGTCTGAACGCCAGGCTACTAAGAATTCTTTGGTGCTTCTGAAATAATATGGTGAGCTTGCACACCAGAAGGCTGGAGACACAGACGGCAAGACGTTGGAAGATCTCAAGGAGATTTACATGTAGGAGAAAAATGACCTTGCTAGGCTGCCCTAGGGTGCTTCAGATTGACTGTGCAGCCCTCGGTTTCTTGCATGTAAGGCTGACATATTGTATACATCTTTTGCTTTATAGCATAAATAAAACAGTAGGGGCACAGTCTCGTAAAGAGAAAGGCCAACTGCTCCTCTGTCTGAAAATAATAATAATAATAACATGTTATTTCTGCAAAAAAAAAAAAGGCAAAAACTAACTGGAAAATACTGGTTTATGCTTGCCTCTCCAGTTTGCATTGGACCAGATTTAAGGAAAGTTAGTTGCAACCTTTCATTAAGTGGGGAAAATTGTGAAGCTGGCAGTGATCGAACGTCATTAATTTAATTCAGTAGGCAATAAATCAGCTTCTCCCTCCCCTTCCTTTCTGTTTCCTTGCATTGTTTCTCTAGCTCATATTCCGGGTAGTGGAAAAGAAAGGGCATTCTGCACCACTGAGAAGTGTCATAAAGTGACAAACATTGAGAACATAAAGGTGAAATGCTCACAGTTTTAAAGCCCTGCTGACACTTTTCCACCCAGCATATGCTGTTTATCTTAGGTTAGCAAATGCCCATCATTATGATGGATAGAATGCATTGTATGGCGCATATATGCAAGGAAGATCTCTGGAACATGTGCTAAATGTTGCCCCCCCTGCAAAAGAGATGTGCTTTACCTGTCCTATCGGGTCCAGGGGATGAGGATTAAGAATTTTGATTTTGCAGAATCTTTGCTGTGATCCGTATATTAAGTTCTTGTCGTAGTCAATACTGGCAGCACGTAACCATCCTGATTGATTTGCACCAGTTAGAGGTGGACTTGGTTAGCACTTGGTAGATAAGGACCAAGTAAAGCCAGATTTGAAAATTAAACTAAGGGGACGACAGAAGAAACTTTCCCAAAGAAGGAACTGGTGAACACTTCCATATTGTTGATGACGAAACTATATGGACTCGTCAAGAAGGTCCCAGGAGCCCAGCTCAATTAGATGGAGCTTCCCATTGCTCTTTAAGGAACCCTGACCTTTACCTTCCAAAGTGTGGCCAGCAGCCTACAGTATCGTTCAAAAGTCAAGCGTAGTCCTCAACCTGGAACATATTCAGAGGAGGGTAGTCAAAATGATGCATGGACTTGAGGATATACCTTTCAGGACAGATTGAAAGAAGTTGGGGGTGTTCATTCTGGAAGAAAGAAGATGGATGGGAGACATTTAGATCTGGGTTCAGGTACATAAAAGGGTACCATGAGTAAGATGTTCAGGAATGATTATCCATTGACCAGAAACTAGGAATATATGATGCGGCTTCCTAGATTTCAGTTAGAGACGAGGAGTTCCACAATTAGAATTGTACAACAATATAATAGTCTACCTAGGGAGGTGTTAACTTCTCCATCCTTTGAGATGTTGCAGAAGAGGGTGGACGAGCATATTTCAAGGTTGGTTTAATTGGTTTTTCTCCGGGTTTCAGAGGATTGGATTAGATGTCCCTTGTGATCTCTTCCAACTTTCTTACTCTATAAACAGCACTGAGCTACATGGACTAATGCTATAAAGAAGTTTTCGGTGTCCTTAAAACAGCTCTGTAATCAGAAAAGACCCACTTAGGGCTCCTTTGGAGCTTCAAAGGAGTGTTTTGATTCAGCAGTGATTTGTTCCAAGTGTCTCTTTGAAGAAGTATACTGAATTAAGCCAGTGTGTCTCTTCAAAGCTCCAGATACCCTTTCCTTAAGCTATATGTCCTCCCATAATGGATTTAGATTTTGGAATATGTCCAAGGTCAGGTTAGTGGCAAAGATGAGCTGAGTCACCTTAGTTGTAGATGTGTAGTTTGGCTTTTGGGCAAAATGACTACGCAGTTTGTAATGAGCATTGTTTGCAAAAACCTAAGATAGATAGATAGATAGATAGATAGATAGATAGATAGATAGATAGATAGATAGATAGATAGATAGATAGATAGATAGATAGATAGAGAGAGAGAGAGAGAGAGAGAGAGAGAGAGAGAGAGAGAGAGAGAGAGAGATGAATGGTAGGTACATCTCATCTTGAAGATGTAATGCTGTGAAGATATGTCACTGGTACTTAGAAGCTAGTCACTATATTCTTTAAATAACTCTTTCCCCCAACATTATCAATATAATCAGAGTTGGAAGGCACCTTGGAGGTCATCTAGTCCAACCTCCTGCTCAGGCAGGAAACTCTATACCATTTCAGACAAATGGCTGTCCAGTCTCTCCTTAAAAACCTCCAGTGTTGGAGCATTCACAGCTTCTAGAGGCAAGCTGTTCCACTAGTTAGTTGTTCTCACTGTCAGGAAATTTCTCCTTAGTTCTAGGTTGCTTCTCTCCTTGATTAGTTTCCATCCGTTGCTTCTTGTCCTGCCTTCAGGTGCTTTGGAGAATAGCTTGACTCCCTCTTCTTTGTGGCAGCCCCTGAGATATTGGAACGCTGCTATCATGTCACCCCTTGTTTTTTTGGAGACGTTTGCTAGCCATCAACCCAGGGACTCCATAAATTCAACCCATTCTCAGATCCCTCTCTGTGTGTACCGCTTCCTCCTGTGAGGCCATAAATATATAGATGCAATGTCCTAAAGATAGTATTGCCAGACTCTGTGGCACAACTCTATGAACTGACTGGCATTTAAGAGAAACATTCTTTGCAGAAAAAAAAATCTTATTAAATTTCTCCTTTACCAAAACCCTTGTTTTAAGCCTTTTTAAGTGTGTGTGTGTGTGTGTGTGTGTATATATATATACAGTGTATATGTTTGTGTATGCGTGTGTTTCACCCAACGGCTTCAAAACATGTGGAACCGTAGGAGCTGAGCCAAGTGCCTGTGAAAAGCTATCATCCAGTCTTCTGTAATGTCGTACGTGTAAAGAATAAAAACTATTCGGGAGTTATTTATAGACTGTAAACCCTCTGGTTTCATAAACCATTTTATGCTATTATTTGTCCAAGTCTCTGCAGAGTTCATCAGGTGCTCTAGAAATCTCTTCTTTTGATTTCCTGGCTGTTTGAACAGGGAAATTAATCAGAGAGTAAAGTAGCAATTTATTAACATGAAAAGAGGCACTTGCCTGGGTGAACCTGCTCCTTTCTTTAATTTCTTTAGCTTTCCTCGCTTATTCTCATTCTCTTTAGCTGCTCTCTCTCTCTCTCTCTCTCTCTCTCTCTCTCTCTCTCTCTCTCTCTCTCTCTCTCCTTCCATCTGGGCTCGTTTTAATTTCTTGAAAACCACATTTTTCAAAGCGTGCATCATTAATATGGTATATTCTCCAACGATGCCTGTTCTGACCAGAATGCCAGTCGGGTGTTTTAAAGAATGAGCTTTGCATTTCTGGAGGAAAAATATTTGAGGGCTGTGTTGGTGAAGTGCCATCCATCTTCTTTAGGCATCTATAGCCACTGTTTTGTTTTGTTTTTTCCCTCTTCAGTCTGACAAAAAATTTCTTTTGCTTCCCAGACTGCAGGGAAGTTCATGCAGGAAGCATTAGCCTGACCCAAAATTGGACTATATTTCCCATCAATGTCAACATCAGAATGCCAGATTTAATTGGCTAGTCGGTGCAATGATGTCATTGGGACAGTCCAATTGGTTAGGACAGTCTTCTAGAAAGCCAGGACCATTGCAGTATCTGAAGACACATTGCGGGGTTTTTATAGAGAGGATCCTTCCTGGAAGATGTTTTTTTGTGTTGAAAATCCCAAAGGTGTTTTTTCAAAAGGCAACTGGACTTTCTTTGTTTTTTCTTTGAAGATGTTTTGCTTCTCATCCAAGAAGCTTCTTCAGAATTTTTTCCTGCCTGAGCAGGGGGTTGGACTCGATGACCTCCAAGGTCCCTTCCAACTTTATTATTATTATTAATTGAAGATAGATCTATATGTGTAGCTGATCCTATTAGGCATAGGTGATGGATGGATGGATGGATGGATGGATGGATGGATGATAGATAGATAGATAGATAGATAGATAGATAGATAGATAGATAGATAGATAGATAGATAGATAGATAGATAGATAGATAGATAGATAGGATAGACAGACAGACAGACAGACAGACAGACAGACAGACAGACAGACAGACAGACAATTGAAGAAGCTTCTTAAATAAAAAGTGAAATGTCTTCAAGGAAAAACAAAGTCCAGTTGCCTTTTGAAAAAGCACCTTTGGGACAACCATGAACTGGGTGACTGAGAATCTCCGTAGACATTTGCATTGAAAATGTTTGTACAGATTATTTGCAAGGCAATCATGTTTCCCCTTGAATTTTATTAAAATTGCAGGAAGCTTTATGCAGCTTTCTTTAGCCTTTTTTAATATATATATATATATATATATATATATATATATAAATGCTTTTAGTAAGTGCGTGAGATGATTTGGCGAGGTAGGCCAATCAAGGACAGAGAATGGATGAAAATGAACTGAAAGCATAAGATTGTGGCAGTTTAGAGTAGAAAGTGGCAGACTGTAATAAGTGGCGTTTCGAGTTGAAGCTGTTAAGTGGTTGGAAGAGTCCTCCAGGTTGGTGAATCCGAAAGCTTTTAAATCCTAAATCTCCCATCTGATAATATTTTATTCACTAGATCAGATGTTTCTTAACCTCAGCAACCTTAAGCAGTGTGGACTTCAACTCCCAGCATGCTGGCTGGGGAATTCTGGGAGCTGAAGTCCACGCAGTTTAAAATTGCTGAGGTTGGGAAACACCATGCCAGATTATTGTAGTTGCTTAGTAAGCCTAGCCCATTTTAACTGTGAAATTATGAAAACAGAAGGCATTTTGTAAAGGTTTGGCTAGTTGTAATATGCCCTTAATTCAAAAGGTAACTATTCTTGGATGACTGTTCCTTCGTTGGGTTCTCTAATCTACCTGCCTCCCCAATCATTTGATTTCTAGAGTTGATACAAGATTCGAATGCTAGTCTGGACATTTTCTCTGTGTGGCATCTGGCCTGTCTTTTGCAATAAGTCTTTCTCTGGCCAACCCTGGAAAAGGACTGAGCAAATCCATGATATTCCCAATTTTATGACATCCTGGCCAGTTCAAAGGATCAAATACTGGTGATGGTCAAACCTTTTTTTTTTTTTAAACTGGACTTTCTGGAGAATGTGATTGGCAGCAGGAGATTTGAGATCTTCCCGTGGAAATGAATACAAGAGAAGATTGTTGTGTTATTACAATGCTTGCAGCCGCTGAAGTGTGTGTTTATTTTTAGCCAAGGTCACTTGCTTCTTAATTGCTTCTGTACACCTTTTTCTTCTTGTGATCAGCCAGCTTGAAGATTGAAGCTAATAGAAAGATAGAATCCAAATCCTTAGGATGCAAATAAATTAGTAAAGGTACAGAGCAAGTAAAATGCAGTTGTGAGTTTGCAAACAACTGCACCAGAGCTTAACTGCAGAGATGCTTAAGAAAGAAGCCGTAGTCTTGCTTTTGACATGAAAGCTGGCTGGGTGACTTTGTACCAATCACCAGAAGACAGTGAGTTCTAGTCCCATCTTAGGCACAAAAGCCAGCTGGATGTGACTTTGGGCCAGTCCCCAGGAGAGTGTGAGTTCTAGTCCTGCCTTACTCATTAAAGCCAGCTGGGTGTCTTTGGGCCAGTCCCACCTGACAGGGTTGTTGTTGTGAGGAAAATAGGAGGAGGAAGGAGTGTTATGTATGTGCACTACCTCGAGTTACTTATAAAGTAATAAAGGTGGAATAGCAATCTAATAAATAAATGAATAAATAAAATAAAGCACTGGGAGACGTTTCTCCTTTCCAGCCCCGTAAAACTCTTGATACAAAATTAAGGTGAGCCCCTTTAAAAATCCCAACAGCATCCGTAAAGGTGGTTGGGTTGTGCAGATCCCAGACTGTGGTTCCTCATATGAAGCTTCTCTATGCTTCAGAGCATATTTGGGACAACATCCTGCTATAATTACAACAAAGATCCCCAACCTTTTGGGCACCAAAAGGAGAGAGATTTTTCCACGGACCGGAGAGTGCCTGGTTTTGTGTGCTGCCTGCATCCCACGGATGGGGCTTTGCTTGTTTGTGTGGAGCAGTTGCTGGTATGCCGCGGCCCGGTACTGGTCCACAGACTGTGGGTTGGGGACCCCTGAATTACAAGGCAAACCTGGAGGAGCTCTCCAAGGTCCTGTCCTCCCATTCTCTCTTTCCTACAAGACTCGGGGTGTCCGACCTTGGCGATTTTAAGACCTGTGGACTTTCAACTCCCAGACTGCTGGCTGGGGAATTCTGGGAGTTGAAGTCCACACGTCTTAAAGTTGTCAAGGTTGGACACCCCTCCTTTTAGCTAATGCTGCCTGATTTCCATAACGGTTTGTGCTGAAGTCCTGCATAGGGTTTCTCTACTTCACACATCTGTTCTGAACTAAGTCCCACTGAGCTTCATTAAGCTATCTTCCTGCAGGAGTCTGCCCAGAATTGTCAGTATAATATAGCAGCTTCCTTTTTGCTCTTTCAAGTGCTAATGTGACATTCTTTCAGAGTTGTTGATAGCAGCGGGGTTTACTCTTCCAAATTAAAAACTGCTACAAAAAGTGACAGAACTCTTGTTCCTCTGACTAAACAGGCAGCTTTGACACAGGAACATGTCTCCATTCACATACCTTCCCCTTCTCTCCTCTCCAATCCTAACAAGCTGGAGCCGTAACGGAGAGCTTGGGGTAGGAAATCACAAAGACCTGGGAGCCCCCACGAGAGACCGCTGCATGTGTGGTCGGGGATGATGTGTGTTGTGTTTGGAAAGGGAGGAGATAAGATAAGATGGACTGTGTAGCTTTCCCCCGCTTCAGGAAAATGATGCTCCAGGTGGCAGGAAATCGCTTCTCTGTTGACATTTGGAGCCGAAGAATTTAATTTGCATGTTGGCGTGTTGCAAAAGCTTTGAAATTATGGTGCTAAATAACATTCTCATGCAGGTAACAACGTGTTGGGTGTGAGATGGAGAGTCCTGAGATGCAGGCAACACATGGCTTAGCGGAAGTGCTGGGAAAGTTTGTCATTTAGCGCTTTGGCAAAATAAGAATAAAATATCCTGCAAATGAAGCAAAATAAAGCAAAGCTGTGGGGCGCATATTTGTGCTTCCAGAAAACCTTCCCCAGATTCGTCTTGCCGATGATAAAAAGTCACGGTGTAGACTCAACCAGGTAGGTTCTATCTACCAACCTTATTAACACCACACAGAAGACAGAAAATAAACTGGGGAAAAAATATATATATATCAACGTAGCACAGCTGCGAGATAACAAACGCAGGGAAGGGAAGATACAGGCCAGTTCTACAATCCTTCACTTGTTCTGGTGTAGTTTGCCAAAACAAGTCATCAGTATAATAGAGAAAGCGTGTGCCAGGTGGTGAGCAAGCTTCCAAATTCATCGGAAATCTTTGTCATCTGTAATGTGAGCAAAATTATTTTTGCTTCTTAGTATCTTTCAAAAGAAAGCAAAACAGAAAAGAAGGAGAAGAAGAATATTGTATAACAAGATGAAAATGCCCAGGTGTACAGATCTGGTTATTTTATTTCCTTCCTTCCTTCCTTCCTTCCTTCCTTCCTTCCTTCCTTCCTTCCTTCCTTCCTTCCTTCCTTCCTTCCTTCCTTCCTTCCTCCTTCCTTCCTTCCTTCCTTCCTTCCTTCCTTCCTTCCTTCCTTCCTTCCTTCCTTCCTTCCTTCCTTTGGTGCCTTTTGGAATTTCTGGGTAGAAAAATCCAAGCAGAAATCAGTGAAAAACTCAATAAAATATTCACATTGTGTTTCCAAGTCTTTCCCTGATTGTCTGAAATAGCAAAATTTCTTTCTTTCTTTCTTTCTTTCTTTCTTTCTTTCTTTCTTTCTTTCTTTCTTTCTTTCTTTCTTTCTTTCTTTCTTTCTTTCTTTCTTTCCCTTCCTTCCTTCCTTCCTTCCTTCCTTCCTTCCTTCCTTCCTTCCATCAGAAATGCAGCTATTTCCAAACTTCATAATAAGAGAAACCGGGCATTTTCAGTCTGCTTTTCAGAGTTTGGTGTTTTAATAGTCAGCATGGGAGTCATTTGCCTGCAAAGTCCTTTCATTCTCATTACCGTCATTATCCCTTAATTGTCCTTCCCAGTTATCTACATTTGGGCCATGTCCTTTTCGGGGACGTTTCCTAAACTCCGAATGGCCTAGATTGGTTTATTTTGAAGCGTGGGAACCCAAGTGACACAAAGAGATCACAATAGGTCAGGGGTAGGCAACCTTGGCTCTTTTATGACTGGTGGACTTCAGCTCCCAGAATTCCTGAGCCAGCTATGCTGAGGGGAAAGGGAGAGGTTTCCAAGCTGAGCCATGCTGGCTCAGGAATTCTGGGAGTTGAAGTCCACGAGTCATAAAAGAGCCAAGGTTGCCTACCCCTGCAATAGGTCCCCCTAGGATCTGAAAGGCAGGATCTGCCTGTTCTTATCCTTCGGCATGAGAGACTCTGCTTGACTGAAGGCCAAACTGTTTCTCCTCTGTCATTAGCAGCTTGACAGCTCAATGTCTTTTGTTCCTCAAGCCGTGTCAACAAACAGGAAATCGGAGCCACCAGCTTCTGAAGTAAGCATGCCAGCGGCAGTCTTTTACATGCAGAGACAACACCTTGCTTCAAGGACCTCTCGGGTCTATCTGATGGGCACCCCATTTTGCTTCTCCTTCCTTTGCCTGTTTTCACCTGGGGTCCCCTTCCAGATACCCTTGATCCTCTCGGTTTCTCCCTGCCTCTCTCTTTGCTTCTCACCTATGTCTCACATAGAGATGGTTTTCTTTTGTAAAATGCTAACAAACTGACTGTGAGCGTTGTAGGAAGGCCTTTCTTCCTATGGCCATTGATTGGGGGAGTGCCGAGCCAGTTCTCAATCTAGGTTTTTGCATGAAAGAAGGAATGGATTTGCCACCAAGCAAGCGACTGTGGAAGCACCGGTAAAGGACTAGCATTGATGGTGTTACTTAGTTTGGGTAATGAAATGTCTGCACGAAAACAAGCAAGCTCAGAGAGCACCCAGGACCCCTCAGTCAAGAAAGACTTTAGGCAGGATTGCTGTTAGTTGTTCTACTCAATTGTTAGCCCCAGTAGTAGTTCTGTGGCTGAGTAAGTGTCAGGCATGAGTAATTAGACCCACATATTGCAAAGTTTGAGCTAACTACTTTATTATGTTTGGCCTATAATACAGGAATCTTCCCATCTGGCAACCTACTCTCGGCAACAATTAGAAAAGGCTGCAAGGAACTTACAAAGGGTCAGTCCTAGCCCTTTTGTGATTGTGCAATAACTCCAGGTTAACTCTATGTTGGATCCCTTCCCTCTGCCAGACAAGGTGCATCCTAGCAGAAAACTATGTTGGTCTTTCCTTTGGAGCTCCTGAAGGTGCTTTACTAAAAGTCAACTAGACCTTCTTAGGGTTTTTTTTCCTTTGAAAACATTTCACTTCTCATCCAGGAAGCTTCTTCAGTTCAGGGTTCAGTTCAGAACTGAGGAAGCTTCTTGGATGAGAAGCCAAACATTCTCAAGGGGGAAAAAAACCAAGAGAAGTCCAGTTGCCTTTTGGAAAAAAACACCTTTGGGACAACCATGACCTGGAGGATTGAGAACCTCCAGAGACATTCAAAAATCGGTCTCATTCCCTGGTGAAAAGAGACTCCAGGACTACATCAGGTTAAAATCGTTCCTTGCCTCCTTTCTTGCTAACGTCTCGGCCTCTTTCGAAGGGGAAGGAGCTCCTTTTCACCTCCCTGCTTGCTCTAATAACTAGAAATCTTCTGCAAACAATGCTGCTCGTATCTCCAGACTGACCTGCCTTGTCTCCAAATTGATTGGGAGCTTGGGCTCAGCAGGCGGTCCTTTACTCACAACAAACAGGGATGTTTTCTGCCACATTGTCTCAGGAAAGGTTGACGGAACTGTGGGGGAGCAAAGGCTTTCTTGTTTAACCCCGGTGGCCAAGTGCTTTCGTTGGTGCCCTATGTGGGTCAGCATGTTTCCGATAAGCGACCTGTGGCACAAAGCAGGAAGCGCTCTCCGAGGGAAAGTAAAGCTCAAAGGCTTCTAATCGTCTTTACTGGCCAACAGTCAAGGGGTGATGGTTCCCTGTGAGACAGAAAGGAAGGTTTTGGGTCCCTTTCCTTAACGTGCCTTTGACAGTCCAGTTGAGGACAGGTGTCACAGCTCAGTGGTGGAGTAAATGACCCATGTGCATCCACCCCGGGTCTGTTTCCAGGATCCTGAGATCAGAGGGATGATTCTGGCTCCAAAGTCTGAAGAGATGTTGGATGTGATGGCGAGTGGTTTCTCCTAAACCAGAAATGTGTAACTTCTTTCCACTCCATAGCAGGTTTTGAATGGCTGTTGAGGGTAGAGAGGGGGGGGGGACGGTGACTCCCAAACCTGAGAATAGGATCTGTGTTTTGGAGGGATGTTCTAGGATTTTAAGAGGTCCATTTTTCTCCTGGGACCCATTCCCCAGGAGCAGCAAAGCCTGACATTTTGAGTTCCACCCAATCTAAGGAGGGTTTGAGGACCACAGAAGTTATATTGGCAGTCTATATGTAACACCGTGGCTGCTGTTTTCCCATACTTGTCCTCAACCATCAACTCATTTGTCAGAGTTTGTTTTGTTGCATCTGCCATTGTTCTTGGTTCAACATATTGTGACTTACTTAGGTGCCTGAATTCAATCATTGTCAGCAGTTCTCTACTAGATGGGACCAATGATTTGACTTACTATAAGGGAGGGAAGGAAGGAAGGAAGGAAGGAAGGAAGGAAGGAAGGAAGGAAGGAAGGAAGGAAGGAAGGAAGGAAGGAAGGAAGGAAGGAAGGAAGGAAGGAAGGAAAGGAAGGAAGGAAGGAAGGAGGGAGGAGAGCGGGAGGGGGAGGGAGGGAAGGAAGAAAGGAAGGAAGGAAGGAAGGAAAGAGAGGAAGGAGAAGGGAAGGAAGGAAGGAAGGAAGGAAGGAGGGGGAGGGGGGAGCGAGGGAAGAGGGGGGAGGGAGGGAAGGAAGGAAGGAAGGAAGGATGCAGACAGCCCAGAAAAGAAGGAATGGAATACTTTCTCTAAGCATTTAAAGTAGCTCAGAGCAATAATTGAACTTTGCAATAAAGCTCTTCTGATGATCATGAAGCCGTTACGTCTGCCAGGTCCCACCCTCGATGGATCATGGCCCATTATGTGTATAATCATCTCCTTATTTTTACTGCTGGCCTACAGCAATAAAGAGGACACAAAAGTGATGGACCACAACTGAGAAGCTGCATTAGGCTTGATGTCTCATGGTTAGCTCAGGCCTGGCCAAATGCGATCTCAAGCTAAAACTATTTGCAATCCTGTAAATCACACAGGCTGGTGACATACATACCGCTAAACCCCAATCAGGTTTTTTTTTGGGGGGGGACTGTGCTTCAGCATGAAGTGTGAACCCATCATTCAGGGCTGAGCGCTATTTTCAAAGGCTTCTAGGACTCAGCCACCCACGTGTCAATATACATAGCCAGAGAGTTAAATATTTGTGAACCAAACCGTTCTTCAAATAGTTCAATCAACAACAGCCCACAGTGCTGTCCTTTTCTGTCAGGATTTTCATGGCTTCGGGGTCACTGGACTGCGAACCTGGACTGCTGACTTCAAGCAGGCTAAGCAAGAAAACATGCCTTATTTCTACCGACCCACGTTCCAGATGAGGTTCACACTGCACAACGTGTAACCCACCCGAGTGTGCCCTGCAGCTCTTATGGCTGCCCTTTGCAGAGATCCAGGGAAGTTTTTGTAGCTGAACTGAAAACTGCCCTTGAGTCCCAGCCAGGAGACCCAGCCAAGACATATAGCCAAGGCTGGGATGGCGAGCCAGCAAATTTGGAAGCCTAGAAGATGCCTTTAAAACCTTTCCAGACGAAAAGAGCCAGTTGTCAACCTGGGTGGGCAAAGATTGTCCAGAAGCTAAGAATCTTCCCTTGCAAGAAAACCACCCGTTATGCACCCCAAACATAGCAGCTGTGCTATGACACAGGGAGTCGCTACATCGGACTCTTTTTCTGATCAGATGGAACTTGTGCAATCCTGCAAGAATTCGGGGAAGGAAAAGCAGATTTATTTTTCAACTATATAGGCCCTGGGAGGTCAGCAGTCTTGTCTGGTAGATGGCATATGGTTTAAATCATTGACTGGGCAGGCCACCATGTTGAGAATGTGGTTTGACTCCCGGGGAGAAAACTGCTGCCATCGTGTTCGGTGGGTGGACTTCCTAGAGTCAGCTGGTGGACCATTGTGTGGAACAGAATGCTACTTTAGATCAGACATTGGCCATAGGAAGAAGGGGAGGAGGAGGAGGAGGACTGTGGAGCCCTTGGTGCTCTCTGAGCTTGGTTGTTTTCTTGCAGATGTTTCATTACCCAACTAGGTAATATCATCAGTGCTAGAAAGAAGTAGGGTTTATGGAGAGGAGGAAAAGGAAGAGGAGGGGAAAGGAAGAGGAGAAGGAGAAGAAGAGGAGGAGGAGGAGGAGAAGGAGGAGAAGAAGAAGAAGAAGAGGAGGAGGAGGAGGAGGAGGAGGAGAAGAAGAGGAAGAAGAAGAAGAAGAAGAAGAAGAAGAAGAAGAAGAAGAAGAAGAAGAAGGAAGAAGAAGAAGAAGAAGAAGAAGAAGAAGAAGAAGAAGAAGAAGAAGAAGAAGAAGAAGAAGAAGAAGAGGAGGAGGAGGAGGAGGAGGAGGAGGAAGAGGAAGAGGAAGACCATTTCTTTCGAGGAGGAGGAGGAGAATGTGTTTTTTTTTTCAAGAAGGAGGAGAAGGAGAAGGAGAAGGCATCATCACTGAGGGAGAAGAAAGGACCAAAGTGACAAGAGAGCTTTTGAGAAAAGGACTAGAGGTTTGGGAGCTCTGCAAGACTTACTTGCTATATTACCATTCCAGACACACATAAAATGCCAGCTCTTGCTCAACCTGTGTTCACCCTTCTCCCTTAGGGGCAGTGTGGCAGTCCCGTGACATTGATAATCACCATTAAATTCTTAGTGTTGCTAATTAGGTGCACAATATCAGAAAGCGGTTAACACTTCGCCTCTATCTCCAGCTTGTTCCCAGGGGCTGTTCTTCCCTTCAAAAGCTTTTCTTCTGAGGTGCCAGGAAAAAAAACTCGAAAGAGCCAGGTGACAAAATGTTGTTTGCGACGCTCCTGTAACTTGGTAATAACAGAACCGGCTTCCTAAAGCAGGGTTTGGCAGAGAGCTGGGGAAGAGATGGATTTTTTAAATTATTATTTTAAGTCAGAAATGAAATTATAACCCAACTGGATTGCCCCCTCCCCCTCTTAAATCTCCCGATAGCTTTGGCAACGGATTTTTATTAGCAAAAGAACCCCAGCTAGAATTTATCCAGGTTTCTTTCAGTGCTGTTAGTGAGAGATTATATAAATATATATATATATATATATATATATATATATATATATATATATATATATATATATATATATATATATATATATATATATATATATATATATATATATATATATATATATATATATAAAGGAAATAAAATCAAAATGAAATCTGACACTGCCTGCTATTCAGCAGTTTTCACATCGCCCACCTGCCAGGGTAACTAATTAACCATCGTTCTCATTAATTACATTGATCGGGATCATAAAATAATTCTAAAATTGCCGAATATGATCAGTCAGAGGAAAATGATTTCGTTTTTAAACGTTTAATGACACGGGGTGGGGGTGATTAATCAGATTGCATAGATGGATGTCACTATTACACACCCGTCGCTTCTCTTACTAACCCCATGTTCCATGTTTCATAGTTTCCTGTGGGGTTTTTTTTTTCTTCATATTAAAAACAAATCTGGGCAATTAAACCAAGTCGATAAAGAAGAACTCTGTTTTTCATCCAGGTGCTAATTAAGCGGTTAGACACAACAGAGCTTGTGTGACGGGTGAGGGACGAGATTAAATCACTATCAGGAGGAAATTGCACCCACCAAGGAAATGCCATGAAATCTCCATTTGGGGTCTGCATTTTGTGCTTTTAATGCCTGCATCGCTTCCCCGTATGAACATCAACTTGTCCAGTATCAACAGCGACAACAAAAAGAGCAGATCGAACAAGATGGTAACCACATTTTTATGCATGTAGCAGTCAAATTCTATCTTCGATATGATACTTGAGTGTCATGTTCCCTAAGGTGGCATTTTGGTTTTTGGTTAAAGAGAGGAATTTGTCAGGAATTGAACAGAATACGGAAGAACAGAGCTGGAAGGGACCTTGGAGGTCATCTAGTCCAACCCTCTGCTCAGGCAGGAAACCCTATACCACTTCAGGCAAATGGCTGTCCAATCTCTTCTTAAAAGCCTGCCACAATTTCTGGAGGCACGCCGTTTCACCGATTAATTTCTCTTTAATTCATAATTGTTAATTCAACAACCATAAAAACAGCTTTTAAATGCATAATAGCCGCTAAATTCTATTTTGAAATGACACCGAGGAATTCCTGTTTTGAAATGTAGCAGCTTGGTTTTCGGTTAAAGAGGAGCTGAAAAGTCGAAACAAAGTCCCAGAATTGGCTTTTCCGGGAAGAAAATTGCAAACATCACACTCTCTATAGCACTGATGATATTACCTAGTCAGGTAATGAATCATCTACAAGAAAACCACCAAACTCAGAGAGCACCAAGGATTTCATAGTTCAACCCTGAGCTATAGAGATTCTCTTCTATTGGATGTCCTACTTGATCCCTGTTCAAGAAGGATATTAAGCATCCTTCACTATATCCTATTTTATCAGAGCCCCTGCCTGAATGAAAGCACTTAGCCAGTGCCCCCCTCCCCAAAATTTATCCTGGATGTTTTCTACCAATTCTCAGTTAAATCTGTCATGTAGATATGGATACCACAAGATTGGGAAGTATCACTTATTAGCTAAATTACCCTTAAGTAGTGGAGCTGAAAGGGCTTCGTAACCAAGAGCAAAGGAGACGTAAAAACCCGATAACTTCTAAAATGCATTCCAGAAGTGCTTAAAAGGATTTGGCATTTATGCTGTCATCCTTCCTTTTTGCATTTAAAGATGAGGCATTAATTAAAACAGCCAGCGTCTTCATTATACTAATCATTTGCTATCGTCTTAATGCACTCGTTGTTTAATATGGTGCCCTTCGCTGACTTGGGGGGGGGAAGCATTTGCGGGCAAACTATCTGAAGAACAAAATGATAACTGAGCAACTGAGCTGGTCAGAAGCTGGTCAGCCTGCCCATTGCAGGGGTGGCTGACCAGAGATCTGGAATAATGCAATGATCTTTATTCATAATCTTCTTTCTTGCTTTCTGTTGCAATGGGCTGTGTCCACCAACAGCAGCTAATCAAGCAAAAGCATAATAGGTTTTTGAAAAATATATGTAGGAGATGTACAGGCTGAGCTGGAAAGTGGGGTTAAATTTGTCATCAGTTTGGAATTTTTGCATTCCCACAAAAGACCCAAGTGAAGCTCTCCGTGTATTCCATTGACTCTTATCTGGCGCCAATTTAGCTTTGACTGCTAGTTGACCAGATTCTTACGTATTAGTAGCAATAATAAACTCTTTAGTGCTTTGAACTCAGTAAGTGTTCCTCATTCTTGTGTGTGATTTGATCCAGAAGTCCAGGAAGAGGTGTTGGCACTGGCATGGTTGAAGATTGAGTTAGTCTTACTGGAAGCAATAGGGAGTGTGTGTGTGTGTAATGCTTATCAGGAAATCATCCCTCTGCTCTCAGTAAGATTCAATTTTGAATTGACTTGAATTGCGGGGAAGAGAACCCTTGGCTCTCCAGACTCTGCTGAACTACAGTTCCCAGCATCCCTCACTCCTGGATATATTACCTAGGTCTACTGGAAACTGTAGTTCCGTAGCATCAATGGGTTAGAGATTTCCTACCTCTGTTCAATAGACTTATACTGACGTGATACGTTAATGGCAAATGGTTTCTTGGCTTTGTGACACGACATATAAGTTTCTCCGTTGGTTGAGGTGGCCTCATAATTTGCAGAATGACACGGTCAGCTTTCTTCTAGAAAACGAGAATTCTTTCCTTCTCAATTTTTAGAAACTAACTGGTCAGGGGAAACCTTTCATCACTGACACAATTGTGCTTTTGCACTATAGCTGGAGCAATAGAGTATTTTATGAGCTCAGGAAAAAATGGTGTGGTTCAAATATTCTGTCCTCCACCGAGGAAGCAGCCAGAAATTTCTTGGAACAGCTCAGAAGCTGTGGTTGCATCTGCCAGCGAAGACAATTGCTGACGTTGTGGAGCTAGCTGGACATTGTACCACCCCAGCTCTTAAGCCCTGTTCTACTTTATACATTGCCATGGCAACTGAAAGATGGGATAATTTTAGAGTGTAAATACATATCAGGATTGACTGTTGAGCAGGCCAGGAGAAGACATGTGACTTTAGGGTAACTTGAAGCAGAGCAAAGATGAGCTATGAAGCCTACAGCGAGAGATCCGTTGTGTCTGGTGGCTCTTGGCTCCAGCATTTGGTTCGCTGTGCTGTTGAGTAAATAGGGCTGGGGTGAGTGCAAATTATGCAGTAGAGGAGCCAATTAAAAATGCATGGCAAAGGAGGTATGGCTTAGAGCACGTTTCGGTCAGGATGAAACTTTTGTCCATATGTGCCAAATTCATTGGGGGATAGGATGAACTTGAACTGAGGATAAAACAATGGTATAAACTGAGTTGCTACTTTGAGTACCAAAAAAATAAAACTTTGGAAAAGTATATTGGTTTACTCCTTCCTTCCTCCCTCCCTTTTCCTTCCTTCCTTCCTTCCTTCCTTCCTTCCTTCCTTCCTGCCTGCCTGCCTGCCTGCCTGCCTGCCTGCCTGCCTGCCTGCCTGCCTGCCTTCCCTTCCTCCCTCTATATTAGAACTCACTAAAACACGCTTTATATTTTTAAATATTTAGGTACCATTTTAAAATCATTGTATACCAGCGATACTCATATATGAAACAATATTTTGGCTATAGAAGCGGCGGAACGAGCCTAAATCGTATCAACGTTTAGTACCATCTGCATAGCCGCCTGTTAGAATTTCTTGTTTTGCATTTTGGACAGCTATTATCCTAGATAGATCAATCAGAAGCAATTTGTTCCCATTTTTTTTGTGAGACTATGCATCTGTGGTAGAGTTTGGGTGACACTGAATAAATCCCAATTAGCTAGGTGTGTGCAGAACCTTGTTAGATGGAGCAGGAGGGCTAAAATCAAAGCAGTCTTGTTTTGCCTTAGCAACATGTGTGAATTCCAGGACATCTGTGATTTGCCTGCCCAATCTACAGGAGTGGCCCATTTTGCCCATCTTAAGGCACTTCTTTTCCATGTGAGGTGTGTGCTTTTGTGAAGCTACTTTAAAGGAATGCTTTATATGACCCTTGCAAGCTGCTCGTCAGTCTGTTATGCATTATACATTGCGTACAGATATTTAAAGCTGGGAAGCTCGTGGCAATCATACATTTTATAAAAGTTTTATCGGGTAGCTGAACTCAAAAGAATTCTGCCTGAAAACATGGGCAATAATAATTCGACTTAAATTGGTTTGGAAACATAGACCCTTTTTCCTCTATTGGCTTAAGAGCTTGCCCTGCCCGTTCAATATTTTCTGCTCTGTCCTAAGCTTTCCAAGATTTGTCTTTTTCTCCTCAGGGCCTGCGTTATCCTGCTAAGGAGAGATGCTGCTAAGAGGTAAACCCTCCCTCTGCAGACCAAGCAGAAATGGTATCACTCAATTCCTGTAGTAGATGCTTAATAAGGACAGCTTTTAAAACATGCCATAAAACCTTTGCACGCTGTGCTAAGGTAAAGCTCCAGAATCGTCGGGAAGTAGCCTATCGATTTAATATATTTTTAACTCGCCCACTAACCGTGAGCAGATATAAAAACTAAATTATACTGGATGCAATGAAGGGACTCTTCAAGGTGCTGTATATCAATATTATCCATCCTATCTGTCTTCCGTTCCTTTCCAAAAGTTGGATGGTCGCTCCTGGGCTGTTGGGAAATTAGGGGATTTGTAGTCTCCAGTACTGTATTCTGGGTTGAACTGGGGAGACCTTAGTGCTCTCTGAGCTTGGCTGTTCGCTTGCAGAAATTTCATTACAGGGAGTCCCCGACTAATGACCACAATTGAGCCTAAAATTTCCGTTGCGAAGCGAGAGAGCGGTTAAGGGAATTTTGCCCCATTTTACCCTTTCTTGCCATAGTGCATCACTGAAGTTCTTAAGTTAGTCACACGGTTGGCTTCCCCAATGACTTTGCTCATCAGAAGGTTTCAAAAGAGGAGTCACGCGACTCCCAGGACACGGCGACCGTCATAAATATGAGTCAGTTACCAACTGCAACCAGTTTTGGTCTCCACACTATACAAAAGATGTTGAGACTCTAGAAAAAGTGCAGAGAAGAGCAACAAAGATGATCAGGGGACTGGAGGCTAAAACACATGAAGGACGGTTGCTGGAACTGGGCATGGCTAGTCTAGTGAAAAGAAGGACCAGGGGAGACAGGATAGCAGTGTTCCAGAATTTGAGGGGGTCTCACAGAGATGAGGGGGTCAACCTATTTTCCAAAGCACCCGAAGGCCAGACAAGGAATAATGGATGGAAACTGATCAAGGAGAGATTCAACCTGGAAATAAGGAGGAATTTCCTGACAGTGAGAACAATCAACCCATGGAACGGATTATCTTCAGAAGTTGTGGGAGCTTCATCACTGGAAGCTTTCAAGAAGAGACTGGACTGCCCTCTGTCAGAAATGGTGTAGAGTCTACTGCTTGGGTAGGGAGCTAGACTAGATGACCTACAAGGTCCCTTCCAACTCTGTTATTCTGATTCTGGATGATAGGTCATGGTGAATTTCTTCAGGGCTTGCAACATGAATCAGTAGAGTGCTTAGAAGATCTTTGCTGTTGTTTAATAATGTCTTTCTTTCACCTCAGGCAATCTGATAGTCCTCTCTGATGAATCTTGATGCATTTGCAGGGTGCACATTCCAAAATGCAGAAAAAAACGGGACAGTTCCCTGATTTGAGATGTGTTTGAGTAGTAGTATTAGGTTTAGCAATATTAGGTACCCTGATCCTCTCCTTTCTCCCAACCTCTTGAAAGAGGCACCTCAATTAGGAACGGATTAGAGCTCTTTTTTTTGTTTACGGAGTCAAGGATCAAAAATGCACCCACCGGGAAGTGCCAGGTTGGGTGGAAAACAAGGCCGTTTTGATTATTTTGTTGTGCTTGAAAAAAAGGTGTGAGGGTCGGTGACTGGAAAAGCCGATAAACAAACTGCATGGCTTTCTGGCCAAAGGCTACCTGATGGAGCGTAGCTGAATTTTAAATTATAGACGCCGGAGGCTCTCTGTCATGACTCGCCGTGGGCAATGCAAGCCATGACTTTGCCCGACGGACTGTCGGTAACAAAAGATTGCTTGGGGAATAGGCCAAACCCAGCTCACTTCACGAAGCTTTGTCTCTCGGTTGGATGGAAAGAAAATACGAGCCGCCGGTTTTGTTTTGTCCTCTTGGCCCAATGCATTAACTTCTCTTTCCCTCTTCCCCCCCCCTTTTTTTTCACCATTAAAAGCAAGCTTAACCCAGGGAATAGAATCTTGTCTTTTGTCCCCAAATCTCTTGTCTTGTCCCCAAAGCTGCCTTGGGAATATCATCTCAGGAATGGGATCCAAGTTTCTCCCAGGTGCTTATATCTTGATTTTGGTTTTTCCTTCCAGGTGAACAGCCATTTCAGTTATCGCTCTCTCTTTGGCTTTTCATGGAATAATCTCTCTAGAACAGTGAGGATTGGGATCGGTTAGGATGAGTTAGAATGAACTGATCAACCCAAAGGTGCTTTTCCAAAAGACAACTGGACTTTCTCAGTAAACAAAAAAGTCCAAGAAAGTCCAATTGCACCTTTGGGACAACCACGACCTGGATGATTGGGCATCTCCACGATCAACTGATCAGTTAGGATGGACTCGCCGATCCCAAGACACAAATGTCCTCTCGAGGAAGAAAAGAGACGGGCAGGTTTTGAGGAAACCTAAGCTTCCTAGTTATGTTTTTCACTGGAGACGAGGATTCAGAAGACCATCCCCTTTATCTCAAGCAGTGAGAGAGCCAATGTTTAGATTCAGATCTGATATTCCTGACAGAACGGCTGGTCTTAATATCTTAATATCACCCTTGATGTGCAGTCCAGATTCAGTCACAGTTTCGTTCCATACGGTATTAACCTGATGAACTCTCAAGCTTCCTCTTTCCGCTGTGTATTCAAGATGGACAGCGATTAATCTTTATATGTTATTTATATGTGAAGGTGTAAGTTTATACGTATGTTGTATATGGCATGTTTAAAGGTGTGTATACACTTTTGAGAGCAAGCAACAAAATTTCATTTTTAACAGGCGCCAGTGTGCCCACAGTCAAAAATGACAATAAAGCTTCTCTATCTATCAGTCATAGCATGGCAACATAAGTGAGCACCACAACAGGGTGACTTCCGGGGGTCCACAGGAAGTTTCCCCAAAGCCATGACTGAAGCCCACCCTTTTGTTAACAGACACCACACGTTTTAGACAACTAGGGCTTCAGTTGTGTGATCCCCTTGGGGTTTTGACCTTCTGCTCCCTACTTGGTTGTAAGCCTCATTTAACAACTTGTCTCGCTCGGCAACATAAATTTGGGCCTCAATTGTAGTCGCAAGCTGAGGACTGCCTGTATAAGGATTTAGGCTGCAGACAATGTCCTTCTTGGTGTTTAGCCAATAAATGTCCTGGCTTTGGGGACAATAATTAATCATTTCCTCATGATGAAGAGGAAATTTGGAGATGTGAAAAACAAACAGATGTGAAACGTGTTGCTGGAATCCGGATTCCTAGGTTCCAGAAATAGAAATATACAGTATATATATATATAAAATTAAAAGGAAAGCAGAAGTAAAGGGTAGGGAGGAAGTGACTTATGTTGAGCAGAAATGAAACATTTAGGTTTTCCCTCTCTTTCTCTCTCCCAAGTTGTGCCTTCGGGGCCTTTAGTAAGAACAGAATATATAATATATTGAAAAGAAGCAATATATATTCCATTCGTGACTCAATCTTTGGCTTCTCGCTTTCCGAATCATTATGCTGGAGAGATAAATATGGCATTCTCTTCAACCTATTTAAGGCCATTATTCCCGGGTACATAAAATGTGCCAATTAAGATATCCTTCTGTGTTTTTGTCTCTTTCACATACAGAGGGAGAGTTAAAAATATTTGTAGCGGCAAACGCATTGCAATGTTCTGAGAACATTGAAGGCGGCCCATTTCGCCTTCCCATTTTCTTACAAGTCCACGGAGCAGTGGAACAAGAGGAGCCACGCTCCAGGCGTTGAACCCGTGCTCTGCCCGTGAAAATCAACTCCCGCTTGGATTTCCCCACCAAATTGTGTAAGGCACACCTGCCTGGGATTGTGACTTTTTAGAAGACTAGTACAGTACTTGGTTTTTGTTCATTCCATTGTTTGTCTATAAGGCTGGTGGAGACATATGGAGCAAAGCATTGTTTATTTCTTTCTTTTCTTTTTTCCCCAACCCAAAGTTGGAAACTACCTTCTGGTAACATGAGAACAAGAGTTCATATCTGTCATTTTGGACAGTTGGTCATCTTCTCTAAGAAACCGTTCAAGTCCTTGAATGTCACTCTTTTGTCTTCCTTCCTTCCTTCCTTCCTTCCTTCCTTCCTTCCTTCCTTCCTTCCTTCCTTCCTTCCTTCCTTCCTTCCTTCCTTCCTTTTTCTCTCTTCTCCCTCCCTCCCTCCCTCTCCACCTGCATAGTAACTTGATGCTTCAAATGAAAGGCAGAATCTAGTCCAAGTTATTGCATGGGATCCTGCACAAAGATTTCTTTATGGCTGGTGCGAAAGGTGTGAAGTTTTCTCTCTCTAGCTTGGTACGACAGCCACTACTTATCTAGCCATGTCTAGGGAGATTATTTGGATAGGATCATGGACAGCTCCTGCAATAACTTGGTTTATTGTATTTATAATATCTGGTAATTTATTGATGCCCTTGTGCTTTTTCCTAACATGTTCACCTGCCCATTCCAAAGCTTAGGCAATAATTAGCATTTGCAAGCCAAACAGTATAAAATTAACCGTGGAAAAAGAAACGAACCAACAAAGAAACAAAAAAAGATTTCCCACAAAGTGAAATGTTACAGCCAAACAAGACCAGCAGTATGTAATTATTCCCCTGTCTCTCACCTTAATATTTATGATTTTAGTGCCACCTTTTTAAAGCAAGCAGGCTCTCCAAGAGGTTTTGAAGCTGAGTGTGGTACACAGCTAAATAGATAGATGCTATTACATACTAATTAAAAAGCGGGAAGAATAAATGCATAAAGTTAATACAACAGTATTATTTTAGCACTAAATCATCATCATCATCATAAAAACTGGGAAACGTGGTGGTGTGGAGAAAAGGGTTTGGAAAATTATAAACTGAATAATTTTAATATTTTGCAAAGGGTTTCTTTGCCCTTTCGGTGGGAAAACCCTGCAGTTCTAATTCACATTTGACAGCCAACATATATCAATGATCCACTGCTGCAAAACGGGTCAACATGTCTCCTTCTAGAGTGGAATTATCTTTCTGTTAGCCACTCCCCAGTTCATCGCACCTCGGAATAATCCACAGTGGTTAATATCTTGATTGATTTAAAACACTGGGATGTAGTAATTGTGGAGATGACCTTGGGAAAGAGGAGGATGAGCTGCAGCCTAGACAACCATCAGCAAAAGGACAATCATCAATCCACAAAAGGAAAAGGGGTGTGGAAGCATCTCAGAAGGGACTTCCCTACTTTTCAGGCAAGTAAAAGTAAAGGAAGTGAGAAGTGTTTTCAGACTGGCAAGATTCTGTTATTTTAACCTCACGATAAAGGTAGAGTTAGAACTCATGGATTGTGCTTCTTGGCTGGGCTATCTTGAAAGGTTGACACCACAATATAGCCACGAAGAACTAATGTAGATGTAATGTAGATCCCGAGGGTAGAAATCTTCCTTATGTCTTGGTGTTTTGCACAATTAAAAGGCCGATTGTAGCTTAGGGTTGAACTGTGTGTGTGTGGGGGGGGGGGTCTTGCAGATGTTTCATTACCTAACTAGAGAATGTCATCAGGGTTGGAAGGGAATGGAGGCTAGTGGAATGATGGTGGTGGTGGTGTTTTTGGTGGTGGTGGTGGAGGAGGAGGAGGAGGAGGGGAGGAGGAAGACAAAGAAGAGGAAGAGGAGGAGGAAGATGACTATGGGGTCCTTGGTGCTGTCTGAGCTTGGTTGTTACCCAATTAGGTAGTATCATTCATGATGTTACCTAGTTCAGTAATAAAAAGTCTGCAAGGAAACAGAATAACAGAGTTGGAAGGGACCTTGGAGGTCTTCTAATCCAACCCCTTATTCAGGCAGGAAACCCTATACCATTTCAGACAAATGGTTCTCTTCTTAAAAACTTCCAGACTTGGAGCATTCACAGCTTCTGGAAGCAAGCCGTTTCCACTGGTTAATTGTTCTAGCTGTCAGGAAATTTCTCCTTAGTTCTAGGTTGCTCCTCTCCTTGATGAGTTTCCATCCAACAGGCAAGCTCAAAGAGTACCAAGGACCCCACAATTAAGAAGGCTCTTGCTGGCAATGCCAAATATACGTCTGGTGGAATTTAAAGGATCTTTGAGACCAATTCCTTTCCTTTCTAAAGCTCAGCATTTGAAATACATCCATAAGTGGTCCTTCAAAAATCACAGACTCCAGACACCCAGGCTGTGATAGAACCAGCTTTCAATGTGTCAGAAGAATAGTAGGCAAGACACTGATTTCATTTCCACAGTCTTTGTTCGCGTTCCTTCTGATGGCATTACAAATCTTTGTTTTGACTTGTTTCTTCAATCTTTTTGATAAGCGAAGGCAGATGAATGAAGCCGTCTCATTTGTATTTCTATGTTGTTGGGTTGTGGGGTTTTTTTTTTGTTATTTATATTTTAAAAGGAAGCCTGCTTGCAGTCGATGTGTGAAAATGGAGCATGGGTGGAAGGGAGAGATGGAATGAAATTCAGATCAGCAATTTCAAGAATACCTCATCCTGATAAGAGCTATTGTTGACTTAAGTGTTTCTCGGAATAAAAATGCCAATTGCCGGGGCCTTGAAGAGGAAATCAGCACGTTCGCACAAGATGTCAATTCCTAAAGACACAATAACAAGTAGTAGTTGCTACTCAAGATTCGCTATCGAGAGAGATAAGGGGTGTTCCGCTAAATTATGATTTGGGGCTTAAAGTCTTGTTTTGTATTAGACGTCATTTTGTATTAAGCATCATTCTAAGACGATAAAACCGTGCAGTGCATAATACGCATTTTTAGCAGCAACAAAACAGAGTACAAGATGTGTTAGGAGGTTGCTGATATTCCCCCTGTGGTACAATTGAGCTAATCTTGGCTGATAACCATCCTCTGCATTCAATTCAGTTCCGTTCCATTTCAGCCCTATGGTCAGATACAAAGAAAATATTGAATAAAATAAGTACTACATCCTTATGTCTGTATGCGTGCATAAGAGAGGAACATGAATAACCGAGTCTAAAAATAATTACAAACGTGGTTCCTAAAATAAATAAAATAAAATATTAGAAGAGGTTCCCATTCTAAGTAAGGGTAGGGAATATGGTATAAATGGTAGCCTAGAACTGGACCACTTGAGTGGTTATTTTTGAGTCCTTGTCTGAGTGTTGTAGCATTAAATAGAAATCGCAGTCCCTACCTGGAAATGGAATTATATTCCAGGATATATAAAGGTCTGTCTAGAGTCCTTATATAGTATAAGGAACAATAGAATAGCAGATGGCCTAAAGTTTCTGTTGAACCATCACCACATGGACATCACCAAAGATGTATAGGTGTCCAATTAAAACATCCAGGAAGGATCGCAGAGGGCATAACATACAACCTGGCTAAAATGAATATCTCCCAAAATTTTAAAATTGGAATGGATGGTAAATATATGGCTGGAACTTTCCTTCCTTCCTTCCTCCCTCCCTCCCTTCCTTCCTTCCTTCCTTCCTTCCTTCCTTCCTTCCTTCCTTCCTTCCTCTATCTTCTTGTATTACCCTGTAATAGCCCCAGCAGACCCATATTTAGCTGTCAGTGAATCAAAAACTGATACAACGTGGAAGTGAGGAACAATTTCCCCACTAGGAATATGTTGAGATGATTGCATGATGTCAATTATCTCATTGATCTTCAAACCCTACATTTAATAACCAGAAGTATCCTTAAGAGACAGAAATTCTTCTGTTTTCTGCTTAGGTTTCGAACTTCAAGCATTCTTTGTTAATATGTTCCTGGGAAGAATGAAAAGGGGGTGAAAAAAAGATTCTGTAAAGTCACTTACAGCTTCCTTTGGTCTTCCTTCCCTTATAGGTTAATTGAGCAAGTTCCTGTTTCCTTCTTTAGGTTTCATCTTAATGCCTTCTGCATCTGTTTTGCCACTGGAGAGATTTGCCCAGGATTGACCTCCTGACTTGACATGAGCAGAAATCATGAATTAAAACACTGAAATCATTAAAACAGAGAAATGATGGAGGGGAAAACGTGACTCTGCAAGGGTGGAAGCTAATGAAATGCAAATTGTTGTAACAGCAGTTGAGTCACTTAGAGCCACGGAATCTACTTGCTTTGGGTGAAAAAACAACTGCACTGTATATTAAGTTAAATTCCTGATAGAGAAGTCAAGGAGATTCTTTTTTGTAGAGACAGTGTTGTGATTCTCTTCCTACCAGCAATAGAAGCCAAAGTGTGTCATAGAAACATAAGGGATATAGCAGTGGTGGGATTCAGCTGGTTCGCACCAGTTCGGCAGAACCAGTAGCTAATTCTGCCCAGGCCCAGAATGGACTTCTGGAAGTGGCATCCACACAGAGAACCAGTTGTTCACATATTTGAATCCCACCACTAGGATATAGGAAGTTGCCTACTCCTGAATCAGCGCTGTTAATCACCTAACTAACCAATATCAATGTAGATTCTCAATCAACCAGATAGAGTTGGCTCAAGGTTGTCTGGCGTTTTAAACAACAACAAAAATAGTCCAGTTGCAATGACTCAACTTCAGACAATGTTCAGACACCCAACCCAATATTGTCTGTGTTGACTTAACAAAGATCTGGGAAGCTGCTACTCATTAGACATGATTAGACATGTGAAGATCTACAGCCAAGACCAAAACCGTCCCTTTTTATGCAAACAAAGTCAAATTTTCTCATAATTGTTAGGAACTGTAATCACCTTCAATTTGCCTAGGTTGAAAAGACCACATTGGAGAAAGGATTTGCATTCACACCTCACCAGGATGAAATTTCGTGGTGTGTGGAAGGAGAACATGTGACCCAACCCTTTGTGGTGCCAATTTTCCAAATGTTGCATGGTTGTTATGATTATAAGTATTTAAATTTGTATACGGCCTGTCTCCCAGCAATTCTCTGTGATTTGAAACTGTGTGCTATGTTTTAATAGGTTTTATGAATCAAGGCATTTGTGGACCGGCAGTTAACTATTATTAACTAAGTCATAATTTAGGAAAATATACAATCTGGGCCTGTATTTGCATCTATAGGACACTGGAGTAGAATCATTATTCTGACTTTCTTCTTTGACTGGGGAAAAACATTTGCCTGTTTTATTTTATCTCATTATTTCATTTCATTTTTTTTTAACTTTATTTTATTTTTAAATTTACTATTCAATTTACAGTCACATTTTTCTTTGTGAGTTATTTTCATTTGCTCCGCTGCCAAACCACTTGGGGAGCATTTATGACTGAAGGACAGTCTATAAATATAGTTAATAAACAGTCAAGCTGATGTAGATTTCAACCCAAGTGGGACTTGAATGGTTGAGACGTCTAATAAGTGTCTCTTTGAGACCTCAAAGCAGGCAAACCTTGGCAGTGTTTCTGTAGCAAAGGGCATATTTTAACCTGCTTGACAATAGTCCTATTGATGGAGAAGTAAAAGTACACAACAGTGGTCCTAATTATAGAAATTGGCTTGCTTACTGTTTCACAGCATATTGTTTCTCAAAATGATTAGTTATTGCTCTGAGTTATCCAGAATTGCTATGAAATGAGATGTTTTATGGGGTTCTGCCCCCTTGATGTCAGACCTGGAAGGCAGAAATTTCTCACAACACAGGTAATTGTGGCATAAATCACAGCCCAATCACTCTGTAATCAGAATAGTCCCATTAAACATATGATAGTTAAACATGAATGCATAAGGTTTTATTTAAGAAAATAAAAACTAATAGCATCATCGTGAACGTTAATGTGCCACGGGAAACAGCCTGCTGATAATCCCAGTTTGATGGCAAAACCCGGCTATCTTCCTTTCAGCTAAGTTTACGTTTTCAAAACTGCTCAGGAAAGAACATAGAAACCCCAAGAGAGAGATAAACCTTTTGTGTTCTAATGTTCTCATAGGCACCAGGCTTGCATAGATAGGACAACTGCCTCACTTCCCAGCAAACATGCATTTAAATAAAATTGCCTAAGATGAAGAAGCTAGCAAGCATCCACTGAGATGACTAACCAACGAATCGCTCAATATTCTGAAAAAAAATTCTCTCATTCTTTTTTAAAGTCTCGGACGTGGTGGCCATCACAACATTCAATCTTAGATGTAGGAGAAGATCAGGCAGAGCTAGAGGGCGGAGTTAAGAGTGTCATCAGTCTAGAGTTATTACGTTGCCACAAACGGTCTAAGCTCAACCCCTCTTGAATTCCATCGATCCTTATCCGGTGCCTATTTAGAGTTGAACTTCAGTTGATTCAATTTTAGGCTTGAGCATTAAAGCTTTGCGCTGAAGTCTAATGTATGGTCTTGATCCTTTGTAGCTGACATTGCATTCCGAAATGAAGGACACCCAAGCAGGCTACCTGACCTAACTATTCAGATCCCTGGCTTACTGCATGTGTCACATCAATCAAACTGAATAATAATAATAAAATAATATCACCTGCAATGAATTCAAGAAAGGCAGCTGTTTTGGCCACCACCAATCAGCCATGGGTGCATGCGTTGAGTTTCTCCAAAACCCCCCCCTACTTTGCATTTTGCTAGATTTGCAATTTAAACTTCATCCCTTCCTTTCCCCATCTTACTTCTTCAGCGGGTAGCAAAGCCCCTTTATGTGTCTGTTGGGAAAAAGCTTAAAATTCAGCGCTCTACTTACTGCTTATCATACTCCACTGCTAAGCTGTAACAAATTTAAGTACACATGTGTGAAATTCATTAGGAAGTCTTGGCACCAGATAAATTACATCCAAGATAAAGGATGAGTATTAAGAGGCTGTGTTAGATAGGCACCCTACTGTGACTCTTAAGGAGAATGTGAAGGCGGGGGGGGGGGGCAGGGAGAGAGATAAAATTTGAGCTGCTGGGTCTAAATTTCTCAGCTTTGAAAAAGATGAATAGATTTTTTGCTAATAACAGTAGAATTCTCATCTTTTCTATATATCCCTCTCAACCCCAGTATTTTTATTATGGAGAACCACAGTCCTATAAATGAAAGTGTTGATTGAGCTCCCCCCCCCAAAAAAAAAACCACACAAAAGAACCACAACTCAACACTCTTTAAGGGAGAACTGGGGAATCAGCAGCCATCACTAAAAGATGTTGTGGAATGGCTACCTTTGGTCTTCGCCAATAGCCGAGAAGTGATGGATTGGTGGAAGTACTGGGAATAGGTAGGGAATCTGGCCATGCTATGTGGCATTTGGGGTTTTTGATTTTATGGAGCAGAGGCTTTGGAAGATCTGAGCATTCCAATCTTTTGTTTCCCCAAAGAACCCTTGAAGTATGGACAATCAGTTTTCATACCCCATGGTACCCTTTCCCTGATAGGTATTTGTGTTAATCTTTGTGCATGTTCAGGCAGTCCTTGACTTACAACAGTTTGTTTAGAGACCCTTTGAAGTTACAACGGCACTGAAAAAAGGGACTTATGACCGTTTTTCACACTTATGACCGTTGCAGCATCTCCATGGTCACATGATCAAAACGCAGCTGGTTCATCTTGATGACGGGTTGCAGCGTCCTGGGATCATGTGATCCCCTTTTGTCACTTTCTGACAGTTGATGGGGGAAGCCAGATTCACTTAACAGCCGTGTGACAAACTTAACAACTGCAGTGATTCACCTAACAACGGTGGCAAGAAAGGACGTTAAGATGGGGCAAAATTCACTTAACAAATGTCTGACTTATTATTTTTTAAAAGAACTCCCTGGCACCATGAAAGCTAAAAAAAAATGCATTGGGGCACAAACTCAAGTCAACTGCACTGCTTGACTTCAACTTAAGCATTTGACCACACTACCTGACTTCTGCTACCCGGAAGGGTTGAACATTGTGGTTTGATGTATCATGTTAGGTTTACTTCCAGGAAGAGAGGTTTAGTAATCAATTCTGGAGACCAAAATGTCTTCTGTTTCTCCTTTCTGGAGAATGACATGCTTTAAGCTGGCTCAGATCAGGGACAAATCAACTCTCGGAAAGCCGACAGGATAATAAATCTGTTAGTCTTTGCAAGATAAGTGAACTTGATGTGCCCATTTCGGACTTGAGCAGAGAACTTTAAAAGTTTTTAATTGTAGTTTGTTTTCTTTTGAAGCAAGTTTCTGGTCTTGTGGAAATAAAGGATGCCCCGGAGCATAATTCCAACCGGTAGTTTTGTGGGACATAAACCACGTGTCTTATTCCATTTTTAGCCAGTGAGTATAGTCATTGCTGTGACTGGTATTTAGGAAAGCTGAGCAAGGGAAAAAATAAAATAAAATCAGACATATGGGTGACATGCCTAGAGAAAAAGCTTTCTGATAACTTCTGAAGCTATTTAATATTTGTGTCTTCGTCTTTCTGGTAGACAAAACGACAGTGGCCCAGAGGAAGCCCATAAAATCATGCTAAATTATCAGTGTCGCTCTGAATGAATGAGTAACAGAATGGACTCTTAAAATAATAACGTGACCGATAAAGACCTACATGTCCAATGTCTTAGATTCGGTGGTGTAGGAATCCTTGTGAAATCTTTCTCTCTCTTCCTCTGGTTTGCTGGAGGTGGCCCAAACTTTTGACCTTAAAAAACATCAAGCTGGCTGCAAAGGATTTGGCTTTTTCCATCTAGAAATTTGAAATACTTTTTTTTTCCCCAGCCCTGTGATATCTACTAAATGCAATATAAAAGAGTCATTTCCCGCTTAGGGTTTTTTTTTTTGTATTTGTTCTGAAGGTTAGCTTTAAAGAGAGAAAATTTGCTTTCAATAGTCATTATGGTGCTGTTTGAGCTGAATAAAACATTAGGAAAGAACATGGTATGCTTATTTCACCGGCCTGGGTCTGTTTGAACTATACAAGGGGAAGATTCCTGTTTTGAAAGCAGACACCGTATCAAAATATCTTTTTATAGGATTCTTCTGAGTACATCCTGTACACCCAGTGATGGTCTTTGAAGTTCTACAGATCCACGAGAGGACAGTTCTTAAAAGAAACGAAAGGAACAAATCAGAGGAGCTGGGAGAGTTTATCTTATAGGGTGCGATGTCTAGAACGTTGGTGTGAGCCTCACAATTACTCTCAGGGTTTTGGTGCCTCTCCAAATGCACATTCTACTTAAGGCAGCATAACAGTGACGTGCATCTAAGATGTGAACAAGAAATGAGTCAGGAGTTCTCCATTTTTTAAGAGCTGGTTGGTGTTCTTTCAATCCTCTTCAGAATAACAGAGTTGGAAGGGACCTTGAGATCTTCTAGTCCAACCTCCTGCTCAGGCAGGAAACCCTATACCATTTCAGACAAATGGTTGTCCAATCTCTTCTTAAAAATCTCCAGTGATGGAGCACCCACAACTTCTGGAGGCAAGTCGCTCCACCGATTAATTGTTCTAATTGTAGGAAAATTCTCCTTAGTTCTAGAATGCTCTCTCCTTGATTGGTTTCCATCTGTTTTGGAGAAGAGGTTGAAACTCTGATTCACCCCTGGGAGATGTTCATCTTTGTTTTGGAATAACAGTTTGTGCAAATGCTGTAAATAGACTTAAAACTGAACATTCAAACATCCCTAACCAGAGCCATGGACTCTGTACCATTTTGTGCAACAAATGCTGAAAAAGTCCCTTCTTTTATATGTTTTGTCAGCCTTCCTTGGCACAAATGCACGGTTATTCTTCATTGAACTTAGACTGCTGTTGGTTGAGGTCCAATCTGATTAACCGATGTTTTCACGGCTGATACTGGATGATGTTGTCACATCAAACGAAAGATCACCCTGCTGCGTGGTGTGATTCTGTAGGCTCAGCCGAGCAACTCATTCAGAAAGAGAAGTCAGTGGTACCCCCCAAACGAGCGTCAGAACAGCCGGGTTCCCCATGAAAAAATTGTTTAGCTATCAGAATATTTAGTTGAGATTTTGAAACCAAAACCAACTTTGGTCCAGGTTGTTGCCCCTTTTGAATTCTAGAAGCTGAAGTCCCCTCAGATCTGGAAGGTGCCCAGTTAGGTGTAGCTGATTTAAATTGAGTTGTCTTTGGCACCACAGTCAGCTTGAGTAATTCAACAAAATCGTCCTCCAACGTTCTTTTGAACCTTCCTGGTGATTTTTCTCTCCTATCTTTTGTTCCCCAGTGGAAAGAAAGGCGTGTGCGCCTCTCAGGAACCCTCAAGGACATGACTTTGGGGTGCCCTCTGCCCTTGGGGAGGGGGGCTCCCGGGTTGGCATACAAACTTGTCTGCATCCGGCAAAGTTGTGCTGTGCAGATAAAGAGTTCTCTGTAATTAGAAAGCGGCAGGGGGCATAACAAGAGGCTAAATACATAGCTGTGGTTTTAATTAGACAGCACTTCAAATTAGTAATTGCGGCTTCTGTGAGAAACCGGTGACTTTATACACTGCAAAAGCCCAATGGCTGCGTGGCTTATTCCTCATTATAGCGCGCTGTGTGAATCCTTCAGTACGTTGGCCTGCTGAGCTGAACAGGCTGGTGTTGAGATACAGTTATTTTCTTTGGCCAGGAAGGGCTGGGATGAGATTAAATCCATCCCCAGCAGAGAGGCGGGGATATATTGTTCTTTGCTACCTGCATGTGGCCGTATCTAGAAGGTGAATTAAATCCAGCCATAAATCAAGGCCTCTCCCTCCCCCTCTCTCTCTCTTTGCTCGGCCTACTTTACAAGGCTGTTGTTGGACATAGGTCATCCTGAACTCCTGGGTGCATCAAACAACGGCAAAGTAACTAAGGCCCTAGGAATATGGGTTTGTGTGTGTGAGCGTACCAAAAGAAATATATTTTTTAAAAAAAGGTTTTCCACTTGAGATTTGATTGGCCCCCAACTCTGCTGGTCTTCCGGAAAGTGCTTTAAGACCTGGCTGGTTGCCCTGGGCTGGGGATCAGGAAGTCAGTGAAGTTTAAGTGCTTTATCATGACTTGGAGGTATTTTATTCTTGGCTGCTATTTTGTTTTCTTTGGCTTAGGCTGTGGTCCATTTGATACAGTTATTTATATTGTTGTTCAGATCCTAAAGTCTTCTCACCGGTGTCAGCCCTTTGGGTAGGCCGCATCAGGAACCGTGGTGATCAGAAAGACGTGAAGAAGTCTACTTTATTAATCTTGCAAGTCAGCACAATTCAAAAACAAGATGCTGAGGTCCTAGAAAGAGTGCAGAGAAGAGCAACAAAGATGATCAGGGGTCTGGAGGCTAAATCGTCTGATGAACGATTGAGGGAACTAGGCTTGCCTAGTCTAACGAAGAGGAAGATTGGGGTGTGTGTGTACTAACTGTCTTCCAGTACTTGAGGGGCTGCCATGAAGAAGAGGGGATTGGCTGATTCTCCAAAGGCAGGACAAGAAGGCAGGACAAGAAGTAATAGGTGGAGGCTTGCTAAAGAGTGACTCAACCTAGAAATAAGGAGAAATTTTCTGACAGTGAGAATAATTAATTAATGGAACAAGCTGCTTCCTGCCTTGTGGAGTTGTGGTGTTCCATCACCGGAGGTTTTCAAAGATAGACTGGACAGTCATTTGACTGAGGCAGTACAAGGTCCCCTACCTTGAGAAGAGGGTTGGATTAGAAGACCTCTAAGGTCCCTCCCAGCCTTCTGATTCTACGTTCTGTGTAAATCTGTGTCTCCCTTCTCTCTTATAGCTCAGAGAGCTGGGCAGGGGCCATCCTAAATCTCTTCTTAATACCGTTTAACTACTCGGGATGTAAGCAATGCTTCTGTCCTCATTGTTTACATAATGAGCCAATGAATATTGGCTTCAAGGTAGTTTCCCTGGCTTCCTGCAGCCACCAAGAGCCCCTTGGATAAAGGAGGCAACCATGCAAACTTAAAAAAAAAAATCACCTTAGCCTGGAACTCAGGACTTGGGAAAAGCAAAGACTTGTGCATGTGGTTAGATGCTTTGGGACGTGGTTAGATGCTCAGGAACGGTTGCTGGAATTGGGTATGTCTAGTTTAATGAAGAGAAGGACTAGGGGTGACATGATAGCAGTATTCCAATATCTCACGGGTTGCCACAAAGAAGAGGGAGTCAAGCTATTCTCCAAGGTGCCTGAGGGCAGGACAAGAAGCAACGGATGGAAACTGATCAAGGAGAGAAGCAACCTGGAACTGAGGAGAAACTTCCTGACAGTTAGAACAATTAACCAGTGGAACAACCTGCCTCCATAAGCGGTGAATGCTTCAACTCGTTCTGCTGTTTCCTCCTAAACTCATCCGCTGCTTACAAAATGCCCACATGGTGGTAATCTCAGAGGCCAGCTATCCATTTTCTCTCTGCAAGAATGTCTTTGGTCAAGAAGATCTCAGCTTCTAGAAATCAAGACGAGATTGCAGAAGGCAAGCAGATGGTGAATAATCTTGGAAGTTTCCAAGATAATTCAGCTAAGCCCTGACTTGATAGGGAGAAAGGGAAGGTAGAATTTTGAAATCAAGTTACCCGTTTGTTTTCTTTTTCCTAAACAAAGATGCTCAGACCCGTGTTGACATAATCATTTTTTCCCCCTCAAAATACTGATTTACAGCTACAGCCGCTGTATCACATTTACTATATTTCCACCTTACCTAAAAGGGCAGATTATAATTATCCACATTGATTTGAGCAATTACAGAACTTCATTTTTATTAATCCTTTTTAAAAACTTACTAGGAAACAGTAAATGCTATATTGCTTGTTTACTATATAATTATGTTTTAGTAATGAGTTATGTCAGGCTGTATTAGGGTGGTGGAATTTAATTAAACATGGAAATAGCAGTAGAAAGGATCTTTTTTTAAAAAAATATATATAAAAATAAAAAATAAAGCCAAACTGTTAAAATATTCTGGATAAATAAATTTATCTTATTAAAGTGGCTCATTTATACACAGCCTCCAGTCCTGCCGTTACAGATACGTTCAGCTCCAATTCCACTAATATGATGGCTTAGGAAAGATATACCATGTTGACTTCATAGACCATCTTCATTGCCTTCTGTTGGTTTAGGGTGCTTGACCATCTAAAGCAGGGGTCTTCAAACTCGGCCCTTTTATGACTCATGGACTTCAACTCCCAGAATTCCTCAGCCAGCGTGCCTGGCTGAGGAATTCTGGGAGTTGAAGTCCATGAGTCATGAAAGGACTGAGTTTGAAGACCCCTGATCTAAAGAAGTGACTGGATTCAGACCTCATGCTCAGCCATGTTTTATTGAACCAGACCATGAACCCAACCTTAAACCAACCATATTAATACAATATATGATCCAGGAATCACAGCATCATAGCATCACTGGAAGTGACCCTGGAGGTCATCTAGTCCAATCCCTTGGCCAAGGCAGGAGTCTTTACGCCATTCCTGGGCCAATGGTTGTCCGATCTTTTCTGGATTGATGATGGAGCACCACAACTTCTGGAGGAAAGCGGTTCCATTGATGAATCATTCTCACTGTAAGGAAACTCCTACTTAGTTCTACACTGGATGTCCCTCTGAGGAGTTCCTACCCATTGCTTCCTGTCCTGCGCTCAAGTGAGAAGAACCATGATTTAGTCTCCAGTCCCCCGATCGTCTTTGTTGCTCTTCTCTGCACTCTTTCTAGGGCCTCAGCATCTGTTTTGTATCGTGGCAACCAGAACTGGACACAGTTTTGCAAACGTGGTCTCACCAATGTAATATAGAACGGTACTACCATGTCTCGTGTTCTTGATGCTATCCCTCTGTCAATGCAACCCAGGACTGAGCTGTCATTATTTTTGGCAGCTGTAACACACTGCTGGCTCATACTTAAGTGGTTTTCCACCAGGACACCAAGACCGCTCTCACGGGCTCCACTGTTAAGCCAGGGACTGCCTGTCCTATATCTGTACGTCTGGTTTTTTTTTCCAGCCTGAGTAGAGAACCTTACCTTTTTTCAACACTGAATTGCATTTTTTTGGGGGATAGGATCATGGCCAGCATTTCAGAAACAACGCAAACTAATCTGCTTTGTTCCCTCCCTTGATCAAATTTTATGAATGGAAAGTTGTAGGGTTTCGGCTTCGAACTTTATAGATGTGTGTTTTGGATGGGGATGTGGCCGTTCCTCCCTATCCCTGATTTTTCAGTGTCTTCCCTTAGAAGGAAAGGAAGGAGGAAAAGGTTTGGTAGAGCATTTCAGCCTTGGATAACCTGGGAAATGTTGCCAGCATAAACAGCACGAGAGTCAGCGAACTTCTAGACCAGGGGTAGGCAACCTTGGCTCTTTTATGACTCGTGGACTTCAACTCCCAGAATTCCTGAGCCAGCATAGCATAGCTGGCTCAGGAATTCTGGGAGTTGAAGTCCATGAGTCATAAAAGAGCCAAGGTTGCCTACCCCTGTTCTAGACCACCACGTTGGATTTGGCTCAGTGTGTTGAGTGACACAAGAAGAGAGTTCAGCTGCAGTGCAGTCTCCAGATCTTCCGAATGGCTTCAATAAATAATTTGGGAATATTCTAATGACACTAGGATGGGCATCTGAGTTGGAAAAATATTGGGCCATTATTTTTGCTTACTTATTTGGTTTGTGTGTGTGTTAAGGCCTTCTAGAATCAAACTGCTCTTTATCTTTAAATTTCTCAAAGGTTCAAAATCTTTCACGGTCTGTTTTCTTTTTTTTTTTACAGTTTCCAGTAAGTTTCAAGAGTGAACAGACATTTTCTTATTTTTAGGTAAATGCTTAACCATTTATCTCTCTTTTTTTTCCACAAAAAAAAAAATTGCAGTCACTATGAACAAGATCGGAGCGCGCTTAAGAGGAAGGAATGGGAGCGGAGAAATCAAGAAGTCCAGCAGGATGAAGACCTCTTTGCATCTGGCTTTAATCTCTTTGGAGAACCATACAAGGTAAGTCAACGCTGGAAGCAAAGTTTGACATTCATTGAGTTGGAAAAGCAACTTCATCCTTCTCCTGCTCATTGTACCGCGGCCCCAAGGAGAAGATACTCCTGCAAGTAATAGGCAAGAAGCCCACAAGGTGGGATGTTGGCCAATGTTGAGAGATTGTTTTCTCCAACTTGATGTCTTCAGTGATGATGGACACCCATTATGAGTAGGTGAGCCGAGAAGCATGGGAAGACTTCCAGAGACCATCTCTACAGTTTTATGTATATGTTCACATACACATCATTAGATAACAATATCCTGCCCTCTGTCTAAATCAATGTTTGTCAATCTTGGCAGCTTTGAGATGTGTGGACTTCACCTCTGGTGAATTTTGAGAGCTGAAAGCTGCCAAGGTTAAGAAACACTTCTAAATTACAGGTAGTTCTTGACTTGCAACCGTTTGTATAGCAACCGTTTGACGTTAGAACAGCACTGAAAAAAGTAACTTTTGTCTGATCCCCACACGAGTCCCACAGCATCCTCACCATTACACAATCAAAATGCAGACGATTGGCAACCTGTTGTATCTGAGCATGTTACATGACTACAGCTCATTTAGGTACACCTGTATGGATTGGGCAAACCTCAAACAGAACTTTATTAAATAGAGCATAGAATAATAGGGTTGGAAGGGACATTGGAGGTCTTCTAGCCCAACCCTCTTTGAGGGAGATTAAGGCAGTTAAGAAGTGTGAAAAATAAATACATGGATGGGTGGATGGATGGATGGATGGATGGATGGATGGATGGATGGATGGGTAGGTAGGTAGGTAGGTAGGTAGGTAGGTAGGTAGGTAGGTAGATAGATAGATAGATAGATAGATAGATAGATAGATAGATAGATAGATAGATAGATAGATAGATAGATAGATAGATAGATAGATAGATAGATAGATAGATAGATAGATAGATAGATAGATAGATAGATAGATAGATAGATAGATAGATAGAATAGACAGATGATAGATAGATAGATAGATAGATAGATAGATAGATAGATAGATAGATAGATAGATAGATAGATAGATAGATAGATGATAGATAGATAGATAGATAGATAGATAGATAGATAGATAGATAGATAGATAGATAGATAGATAGATAGATAGATAGATAGATAGATAGATAGATAGATAGATAGATAGATAGATAGATAGATAGATAGAAAGATAGATAGATAGATAGCTCCACCCATGGCAGGAGACCATATACCATTCTGGGCAAATGGCTGTCCAATCTCTTCTTGAAAGCCTCCAGGTTGAACATAATAACCAGGTTGAACATGTTGCTTGTCCCCCATCTATTTGGTGGCATTTTGGTTGACTTCCATAAGGATCTTGCTTTAGAACGGGTCTCTCTTCCCTGATGACTAACATGGCCATCTTTGTTTTTTTTTATTTATGAACCAAACCTTCATGTACTTTTCTCTACATCAGTCAAAGACACGGCCCTGTTTGTCCTTGTGACGGCAATTCTGCCAGGATAAACTGGACGCTTTCCCGTTTCTTTCTCTTTTCAGCAATTCCCGTCAATTGAAAACCTGCAAAGGTAATTCTTTGGAGAAGAATAATTCTGAGTCACAGCCACCTGTCCAGCCTCTTTGCACAAGTGCTGCCTCAGCATCTCTGCAAGGCTGGCTAGAGAAGAGAAGAACAAGCGAACAAGTGTTTGGCCTTCGACTCCTCCCTCCCCACCACACTTCCCTTGACACAATGAGATCTCCTTGTGTTAAGTGAGGAGGGGGAGTGAGTCAAAGCTGGGTTGGGTCATTGTTCATTGTGTGTTGGGTGGATGAAGGTGGGCCCACTACAAAGACTTGATTCTTGAGTAAAATGGAATGCACTTTTTGGCCCCCCAAATGTCCTCCTTAAGCTTTTCTGTAAAAAACGAAAGAAAGAAAGAAAGAAAGAAAGAAAGAAAGAAAGAAAGAAAGAAAGAAAGAAAGAAAGAAAGAAAGAAAGAAAGAAAGAAAGAAAGAAAGAAAGAAAGAAAGAAAGAAAGAAAGAAAGAAAGAAAGAAAGAAAGAAATATAGCCACCCATGTGCACCAAACAAAACACTGTTTCTTCATGCGGTATGATTCTTTGCTTTACACAATTGATTAAATTTCTAAATATTTGCTTCAGGGGTGCATTTTCTTGATTACAACCTTGTGACGGAAACATTTCTTTTTCAAAAAAGAAAAAAGAAAGACATACAGATATCACGTTTCCTTCTCCAATCTGCTCCCATCTTCTCCTTTCCAAAACTTTATATTCCAACAGAAACATAGTGGTGCAAACAATATACAATTCCAAACAAAAGAATCATCTAATCATCCTGACAAACATCAGAGCTGAGACCAAGCAAAGCAGCGCCTTTTTTTTTTCATTCAACTCATGAACCGACTACAGAAACCTCCGTTCCTGTAGTCTACTCACGAGGAGCAGCTATCCAGAGTGCAGATGAGCAATCTCACCATCTCTCCTTCACCTGGAGAGATAGCGCTGGCCAAAGATTACTGTCCAGCTGCTGATCTCCATCACAAAGCTCCTTCGGGGACATCTAGTTCTCCATGAATCCTCACCAGAAGCCCAAAAGTGGTTGAATTGTTCTACAGGATCCACAGCTGGACATTATTCTCCAGCATCTTGAGAGAAGATAGCAATAGCACCGAGGCTTATATACCACTTCACGCTGCTTTACACCCCCCTCTAAGCGGTTTACAGAGTCAGCATCTTGCCCCCAACAATCTGGGTCCTCATTTTACCAACCTTGGAAGGCTGAGTCAACCTTGAGCCGGTGAGAATCGGACTGCTGGCAGTCGGCAGTCAGCAGAATTAGCCTGCAATACTGCATTCTAACCACTGCACCATCATGGCTTTTTGATGCTTGGAAGATGCAGCTGCTACACACCACAGCTCTGTCTTTCATCTCTTCCCCACTATGCCCATCATCCTTGATAAATGTCTCCCGAGTCAATTGCCAAATATTAGGAGTTGGAGTTTCTTCTGGTAAATTGTCATCTTTCTGTTACTGCCACAGTTCCACCAATTGCTCAGCTGTAGTTTTCTTGCTCATCTGAGAAGCAACCATGTGCCACAGGTATTATCTGTAGACACATGTCCCATCTTTTAAATGGCCTTTCAGAAAAGGAGAGGGGGAAAAGAGAAGCCGCAGATAAAAACCTAGGAAATTGAGTAAGAAGTACGCAGGGGATGAAAACACAATAATGCCAAAAATGAGTCAGAATTTGCCTAATAATTGCTGTGCTTTACAGAAAGTGACTGTGAATCATTGATTTGCAAAAACACATGCTGTGTGGTTCCAGAAAATAAAGGCAACTGAATTTTGCAAATACAGCTGACAACTGTATTTATATCTGTCTTTGATGTGTGTTTTTTTTTAAAAAAAGCTCTCCTGAACGCTCATTTTGAAAGAAATTATTAAGTAACCAAGCTGGACGCAGGGCAAAAAAGCACCCAGAATCGAATCTTAGTAGTCCAGGGCAACTCAGAACAACAACAAAAAAGGACACTTGAAACTATTATTCATCACAATGCGGTAGAAGAAGTTGGTTGGCAATTACTTTGAGCCCCACTGTTTTCACAGAATAGAAAGCATGAGCACTCTGCGCCATTTCCCAGCAATTGTCTCTTCCTTCTTAGTTGATAACTCAAAGCTTCTCGGTGAGCTGGTAGGCAGCGCTTCCCTGTTGGGGAGTAGATGATCATTTTGAACCTGCCAGGCTGATTGGCTGGTTGACGTTGGGGCCAAAATACTATTTTCAAAGGAGTGACGTCTGCATTTTTAAACATCAAGTCCATACCCAACCAGTCAAATTGCTGTCTTCCTGGTGACCAAAGACTACATCCCATAGCCGTAGTGATAGAGAAGGAAAGGAACTGTTTGATTTATTACTGCATTTTTAGCCTTCTTCTCTTTTTTTTTTTTGCATAGAGGCAAAAGAATCAAAGGTGTTTTCCCCATTTTAACCTGGTTATGACTTAAGTGGAAGAAAGTGTCTGCCCAAAATCATCCACCCAGCTTTCATAATCGAACGGAAACTTGAACTCACTTCTCTTCGGCCTTGTCAGGTGTGGACGATCAGGTCCAAGGGTGAAGGTCCAATTAAACTGATTTGTTGCTAAAAGCCTATGCACAGGAATCTTCTCAAGAATGGGTAGCATCTGTTAGGAGTTAGATAAGAGTCCACGGAATCAAAGGAAGATTGGACCTAGTTGTTTGTGACTATGTAGAGATTCTAGGCTATTTCCTCTTTTAACTCCACTCCCAGGGTCTGCTACTCCTTCCCTTCAGGCCTTAGTCCAGCTCCTCGGCCAACACCATCATCACCACCACCACCACCAATGCACACTGTTGCAGTTGCATTGTCACTATTAATGTTACTGGCAGGAGAAAAATGTAAGCGGATTCCTCCCACCCGTCTCCACGGCATTCACATTGAGATCACTGACGGGCATCCTTTTCAAGTAATCTCTGCTTTGAAGGCACTGCCATTGGCTAATAGACAGGACAAGCACCTCTTTTGTAGTAGACTCAACCCTTTGGACAGATTTCCTTCTGGAGTCGGTCTATCATCTGTGATGGCAAACATCAGCCATTCCTTGAATAAGCTTTAATGAATGGTCTCTTCCAGGTTTTAGCTGCAACTCTCTCTCTTTTTATGACTGGAGCAGGATGTTAATTCATTAAACCAGGGATCCTTGGTTTTATGAATGTTGATTGTTTTGATACGTCTTTGATTGTATGTGATTTTATTCTTTTAAGACGCCCTGGAGACATTTTCAATCCATTACATTGACGTAGAAATATTTCAGATAAATAAAGGCTTAGGAATATGCCAATAATGGCTTGGAGGAATTATTGGAAGACGTTTCTTAGCACTGAAGTTAAGGAGAAAGCAAAGATTCCAAGGAACAGTCCTTTTTAGAACGCATTTAGGTCAGGGGTGTCCAACCTTGGCAACTTTAAGACTGGTGGACTTCAACTTCCAGCGTGGACGACTGGGAAATTCTAGGAGTTGAAGTCTTAAAGCTGTCAAGGTTGGAGACCCCTGGTTTATGGGCCGAGCAAAGTCAGGTCTTCTCCTTTCTTGCTTTGTCCCATCTCTGTTCATGCGTCACCTTTCTTAACCCTGGTTTCTTTTGATGTTTTAGACCAGCAAAGGCGATGCTCTTGCCAACCGTGTGCAGAACACGCTGGGGAACTACGATGAGATGAAGGACCTGCTCACCAACCATTCCAACCAGAGCCACCTTGTCGGCATCCCAAAGAATCCTGTGCCACAAACCCCAGTAGACAAAAACGAGCCGAACTTTTTCCCCGAGCAAAGGAACCGGGTGGCCGCCTCCCACCAGATGGGTGGGAACGCCTCGACGGCTATGCCTCCCCCGTCTTCCCTGTCATCCAATGCAGGCTTGCTGAATGGCCACCAGAGCAGCAGGAAATCCAGGACGGACTGGTCCCGTAGCAACCACAGCTCTGGTGGCGGCCAGTCGAACCAAGCCAGTAGCCAGCCCAACCGGACCAAACACGGCGCTTCTCATGAGCCACCCCAAGGCAGATATGAGGACCTCTACCCCTGCCAGAATGAGCCCCAGAAAACTGGAGGAGGGGAGGAAGTCAACACCCCACCTTCATCTTCACATTCAAGGAGGCACAACCACTCCAAATCCACAGCGGCCGAGCACTCCTACAAAGAAAGCACTCACTCAAAGTCTCCGGTGGATCTTGAGTTTCTGAGCCATGGGTCTCCGCTTCCTTCTACGTCTTTGCTATCCGCTGCCAACAATCTTTCCAACCAGAACTTTCCTCCTGGACTCCACTGTAAAAGCAGTATGACCCAGCAGAAGCCCACCGCGTACGTTAGACCCATGGACGGCCAGGACCAGGTCCCAAATGATTCCCCAGAACTAAAACCATCCATGGAAACTGAAGGGGTCTATGGAAACCAATCCTTTGGAAGTCTACTGGAAGGAAAAAGCACCGGATCCAGCTCTAAGAATAAACTACCAAAGCTTACCATTCCTCAAATGAGTGAAGTAAGTGTTACCTTTTCTTTCTTTTCTTCCTTCCTTCCTTCCTTCCTTCCTTCCTTCCTTCCTTCCTTCCAACTTTCTTTCTTTCTTTCTTTCTTTCTTTCTTTCTTTCTTTCTTTCTTTCTTTCTTTCTTTCTTTCTTTCTTTCTTTCTTCTTTCTTTCTTCTTTCTTTCTTTCTTTCTTTCTTCCATCTTTCTTTCTTTCTTTCTTTCTTTCTTCCTTCCTTCCTTTCTCTCTTCTCTCTCTCTCTCTCTCTCTCTCTCTCTCTCTCTCTCTCTCTCTCTCTCTCTCTCTCTCTCTCTCTCCCGGTACTGTTGTCTTCCCAATCTATCATCTTTTGCTTTTTTCCCCTTGGATTTATAGGACAAAACCACATGGAAAACACATCTCCAGTTTTATTGATTTATTGCAAATGTATTGCTGGGTTTGTCCACTCTCTGGTTTGTTTTATCTTATCAGCCGTCGTTGTCCCAAAGGTGCTGTTTTCAAAAGGCAACTGGACTATATTTTTCCTTGAAGTCGTTTCATTTCTCACCCAAGAAGCTTCTTCAGTTCTTCTTCAGCACTGAAGAAGCTTCTTGGATGAGAAGCAAAACGTCTTCAAGGAAAACAACGTCCAGTTGCCTTTGGAAAAAAAAGTACCTTTGGGACAACCATGACCTGGATGGTTGAGAACCTCCACAGACAATCAGCTGTCGTTCATGCACAGAAACTAGTTCCTTAAGTTCTCTGTTGGCACTAGTTGCAGTTTTGGTAAAAAGAAGAACACCAGCATCTTTGCAGGGAGGGTGGTTTATAAAACACACCCCCACCCCCACACACAGAGCGATCCTTGCATATTGTGGCCTTGATCCAGATGGGGTCACTGTGGCCTTTCCGTGGAATAAAATTGTGTGCCCTTTTGGCAAAGTGAGATTGGAAGTTGAGTCAACTTGGCAATGACTTAGGTGCACAACAGGACTGTTCGTGGTGATTTTTTGCTCTTGAAACTGACTTTCTTTTCACTAACTCTCATGATTCATAGCTGGTCTGACTTTTAAGAATCTCATTCTGAGTATTTCCAAGAAGGAAAAGTGGGGAGAACAGATGTGGTCCAAAGCGAAAGGATAGAGTGAGCCATTTGTAATATAGGCTGTGGCAAAATCCAAGATGTTGGTTTTGGCTATAGATCCATGAGGAACAAGATGTTCTTGCAGAACCAGTGAATGCCCTGTTTACAACCGAAAGGTAAGAATTACGTGTAATAGTGGACAGCTGGAGAATTATGGTGAACCAGGGTGTTACGAATGCACATTTCTTTCCATTTGCAAATATTGCGGGTGTTTGACATTAAGTCAATGTGTTGTCTGTCTGAAAAAAATAAAGAGAAGGTATTAGGGATGCTCAAGGATCTTGAGACATTATGTGTCAGTTTGGACATGCTTTGAAAAAAATTGATCTACGCTAATGTCCAAAACACCTTGCTATCTGCCTTCCATTTGCACATATCAGCTAAAAGGAAGATTGTGATTTTGGAGCTTGTTGTTTAGTTTTGCCTAGTCTTTTCTGTCTGTGTGTGTGTGTTGGATTATATACACTATATCTTATTCTTATTGTGTAATCCTAAGAGGCTGTGTTGGCAATCAATGCATTTGGCTTTCTAATTAAAGATAGCATTCGTTTTTGGGGTTTTTTCCTGCTGCAAAGGCAAAAGTAGGATTCATTACAAGAATGAAGCAGAACAAAATAACAGGACCAATCCAGAACTTCTCAAATCTTGATTTCAACTCCAACAATATATATTTTTTTATATTAAATATAAGCAATGGTATATTCCAAAGGTGTCTTCTGGCTAACGTCAGCTCTCCTATCACCTCTGGGAATAATTGTTTTGAGTCTGTAATTTGTCTGACTGGTTTAAAGAAGAAGGCGAAGGGGGGAAATCCCTCACCATTATTTATTAACATTCCAAAGAGCAACAAAGACAGATGTGTTTTGCAGGAGAGTTTGGAAAATGTTCTGGGAACAGCATCTGAAAACTTGGGGGGGGGGAGGCCCATTTCTATCAAATTGAAGCTGAGGGTTACTTGCAGATGGTGGTTTTATTAGAAAAATGTATTTGGTAATGAATGTAGTTTTGTACATGATTGCTCTACAGATGTTTCTGTTTATTTTTACCTTGGGTTAAAAATCTGCTGGAGGATTCTGTTGCAATTTGTCACTGCTATTGTTTGGCAAGAAAATAATTGCATGCAAGGAAAATAATGAAATTGCAAAAGCAGACGAATCTGTTTCCTCTCCATATCTGTTTAAAAAAAAAATCCCAACCCCATTAAAAAAAATTGAAACGTGAAAATTGAAGTCAGAATAGAGCATTGAGGGGTTTTCCTGCAATGTGTATAACCGAGGTTAATGACAGCATCACTGGCTGGATTCAAGACCCCTTGAACACAGGAAGAAAAGAGAGGTATGCAGTAAATAGATTTCAAAAATGTTACGCATTTGCCAGGAAGTTCAACCCAGGAGCCCTTGATTCAAATGGAAGCATGCAGTGCTTTTAACCTAGGATCCATTCTGCCTTGTGATGGCAACTTAATTGTCAGTACACATCTTTGAACACACCAGAGTTCTAGTTGCGTTGCAATATGGGCTGCTGTATAAATGTAAACAGACAGACAGACAGACATAGATGCCACTCTACATTTTCATCCACAGATAGGTGATAGATGATGATAGATGAGAGAGAGAGAGAGAGAGAGAGAGAGTTGGGTGGGTGAGTGAGTGAGTGAGTGAGTGAGTGAGTGAGTGAGTGAGTGAGTGGTGGATGGAGATGGATGGATGGATGGATGGATGGATGGATGGATGGATGGATGGATGGATGGATGGATGGATGGATGGATGGGTGGGTGGGTGGGTGGGTGGATGGAGAGGAGATGGGTGGGGGGTGAGTGAGGAGTGGTGGATGGATGGATGGATGGATGGATGGATGGATGGATGGATGGATGGATGGATGGATGGATGGATGGATGGATGGATGGATGGATGGATGGATGGATGGAAGAGAGAGAAATGGGTGGGTGAGTGAGTGGATGGATGGATGGATGGATGGATGGATGGATGGATGGAAGAGAGAGAGATGGGTGGGTGAGTGAGTGGATGGATGGATGGATGGATGGATGGATAGACAGACAGACGGATGGACGGAAGGACAGACCAACCACTTTAGAGTCTCAACCATTCGTTTCCAAATTAAAATATACAACCTTGATATGCTTAAATACATTTTTAGCCTTTTAGGATTCAGAGGCTGACTCATTGCTTCAAATGTACTATCACAGCAAGAGGCCCTGCTGGAGTTAAAATTTTCACAGAGGGCTCCTTCAGGGAGCACCTGAATGTCAGACCCGCATTTTGGACCTTCAGCATTTTAGAGGAACTTCTACAGCTTCTGCGAGGCTCAGTAGAGACAGTGGAGTGATTCAAAGTGATCAAACCTCACCTGGGCCAATCACATGGCTTCTTCTCTTGAACAAGGTGCATCACATTTTCCTTCTTGGGCAAGAAAAGCCCAGCTGGTTTTGGCAGCTGCATACTTACCAACATCCCTGGAAATGTGCCTTACGGTCTCTTGAACCCAGAGCACCATCTATGAGAATCAGCTTCTAAACCAGGCATGGGCAATTTAATTTTCCCAGGGAACTACATGAGAAATTGCGACTTTTTGTGGAGGGCCGAACCAATAGGGCTGTGAAAATTCCTAGGCACCCGTGCACGCACACGCGTACATTGAAAAAGTAATAGCAGCCACCTTCAAAATTAAAACAATTCAATTGGGTCGCTTGTATAGCGTACAATTACTTACATTTGATTTCTAATTCACGATTGACTTCACGAGGGCCTGATGGGGACCGTTAAAGGGTCAGATGTGGCCCAGGGGCCCCTAAAATGCCCATTGTGTCTGTTCTACACAATGTTTGCAACTGTGCAACAACAGAAGTTCTACCTCATTTGTCGCCACCCACTTAAAGCGTGAAGGATGCAATCTTCTCTCCGGCATTCCTTCCAAGAAAAATATTTTGACAGGCTCAGTATACAGGGAAATGATAAGCTTTTGTTACATGCCTTACAAATCAGCCTTTTATCACAGAAGGCATTGATTAGCCCTACCTCTGCAAGATATATCTATCCACACACAAGCCCCCACTCTTTCGGGATTAAAGAGTATAGAAAATTGACAGGTAGATAACCATATTGATCAGCTCAAGCTGAGCAGTAAATGCGAGAGCTTTGTATCAAACGTATAAAGTTTTACCGGCACGGTCAGTTTAAAAAAGCATTTGCCGGGGGGGAGGGGGGGGGGTTCTTTATTCTTTTTGTTTCATTTTTAATGGAAGGAAAGGGGGGGGGAGCAAAAACCCAGGTTAATTAATTCCTCATTTGATGTCAGTTTGTCAAAACACAAAGTCCTCTCTTCGCCGATGGATCTTTCATTCCCTATTTAAAAAAAACGTCTTTTAGTTTTGCTTTAAAAAAAAAAAACAACTTCAGAGGGTGAAAAATAATGGACTGGAACAAGCATTTAGGCTGAAATTCTTTTGCCGGGTTCATATTTCAAATAAAATTAAATAAAATCACCGAAGCCAAAACCCCAGCCGGAGCCTCGACGTTCAGGCTGTATTCTAAAGGTACGGCCATGTGGTTTATATTTGTAAATATTGTGAGAAGTAGTAGTGCTTTTGCAGTTTCTCTTAATGGAGAACATACGATAGCATTACTCAAGAGAGATGCCAAAGGGTTTGGTCTAGAGTCCAGCACATTTCCACATTTTCATTAATGAACTAGCAAAATTCTGCAAGAGAGCTCTAACCAGCATGAAAATAACCTGGGGAAAGTTAGAAATCAAGATGGCCTTGTTCAGAACCTGGATATGGCTTGATTTCGGTCTGAACATCGTCTGACGTCTGAGACTGGACTCAATTATCAGGTGGGGAGGAGTTTCTCAACCTCAGCCACTTTTAAGACATGTGGACTTCAACTCCCAGAATTCCCCAGCCAGCAATGCTGGCTGGGGAATTCTGGAAGTAGAAGTCCCCATGTCTTAAAGTTGCCGAGATTGAGTAATATTGAGGTATGGGATATAGAGAAGTTGTGGACCAGGAACCACGGTCTGTTATGACAAAACAGAATGCTGGCTGAGGAATTCTGGATGGGGAATTCTGGGTAATTGAAGCGCACATATCTTAAAGCTGCCACGGTTGAGAAACACGGAGGAGCTGCAGACCAGGAATTAGCAGTCGGAAGAGGTAGGAACCATGATGTTATGCAATGGAATCCAAATTTAAAAAGGAAAATACTATTAATTCCCAAGTCTAAATCTCAAGGTGAGATCTTCTGTTTTACCTGGGAAGGCTGAATAACCATCCAAGTCCTCAGATTATTTCGTTGATTGGAGATTGGAGATGTTCAGTTCCTCACTGCAAGATGGACCATGAGTGAGGTCCTCCCACCTCATCACTACTGCTAGTCTGCTCCTCCATCCAACCTTGATGGCCTTCTTCCTACTTGGCCTGAAGCTATCTTGGATTTAAAAACATTTGCACCATTCTTTGTTTGGTAAGCTTTTCCCTTTACCACAATTGCAAAATATGGGTAAGGATTATGGGAGAGCATTTCTATTTTTTTTAATTATTTTTGCAAAGAACTTAAGCTTTTCTCTAATGGTTTTTTCCTCCTCCTCCTCCTCCTCCTCCTCCTCCCTCTGATCCAAAATATGGAAAGCATTTTAAAAGGATGCCAGTGAAAGCAGCAGGGGGGGATACAATTAATCACCATAAAAGTAAGGGAGGGAGGGAAAATGAAAGAAAGTTAAACACACAGTTTGGCATCTCTCCATAGCCTGAGATGAATTTAGCCGGCTGACCTTTTTTTTATTTTTTTTATTTTTACAAGGGCTAGTAATGAAAAGGGAAGCATCTAGATTTCCTTATTAGTCGGTTAATTGTGCTATAAAGCAGGGGATTTTCAGAGGTTTTAGTGGATCTCAGCAAAACGTCAAATGGGCAGAACTTTGATTGAAATTTGGATCAGTTGAAGATGAAGAGAAGATAGTTTCTGGTTTCCCGCCTCCCTTTTTATTACCTATATCATTTTAGAATCCATTTTCTTCAGTTTGCCATGACAGACTGTTAGAAATTCTGTTTATATATAGCACCACACAGAGCAAACAAAGAGCACCGTCACCATGTGCTTTACTGCTCAACTATTCAGCTGTAGAAGGAAACAGGAAACTCTACTTGAACAAAAGAACACAGAGTATATACCATAGATCCAAACTTGTAAATACTGCCATTTACTAGGGCTAAATACTACTGTAGTTGTGGCATAAAAATACATTTCAACCATGAATTCCAATATAGACCATCTTTCCAAGAGGATTTGGATGGGGACCATTTCCCCACCAGGGTTATTCTTTATACATCATTGTCAATCTTGCTTAACGTTCCCCAAACGTCTTGTTTCCATTCTTTGCCTTCTCCCCAGCTAAAATAGGATGTGTTTTTCTGCTAAGCTTTCATCAGTTGCCCTTTTTGCATTGAAACATCCACCCAGGAGGACCCAAGAAAACATCCACGAATGTAGAAATTCCTCTTGAGATACAAGGAACAATTCTCTTATGCTATTCCCCTCCTTTGCTTTGCCAAACTCATTCCTGTCATGGCACAAAAGGAAAGCGGTCAGGGGAAGGAAGAGAAAAAAAACCCGCTTCCTATGATGACCATGATGAAGCAGTGAAAAGGACGGGAAAAACTGTGGTGGCCAATTTAGCTGAGCTCATGGATTAGAACCGGTTTCCCGTTTCTCTTCCTGCTGGACCCCAGAAGAATGGGACCCAGCTTCTCCTAAGGATGGCCACAGGAGGGCTTTGACAACCTTGAGGCTTTCTTTTCTCCCGAGCACCATTTCAAAGTCACTTGCAGGGTGAGAACGACTAGTTCCTGTCCACGAAACACGAATGGGGAGCCCCTCAGGCTGCTGAAGCGATTTTTTTTCCTCCCCTGAATTTTGCTTCGCCTTCTTTGCAGAAGAAACGCCGCTGTTCAGTTAAAAAGCAGCCTTTCAATAACTCGCTCCACAACATTTTAAGAGAGCGAGAAACAACCTTTACAGTCAATTCTTCAAATTAATAGGAATTGTGGAGTAACCACTTAAGGAGAAGAAGAAAAAAAGACTCGAATTTAAATTTCTGTGGCTCCCTCTAAATAGGAAACAGAGCTGAATCCAACAGGGCAGGCAGAGAGTTTATCTCTTACTTCGTTGTGTTATTTTTTTGGGGGGGGGAGGAAACGCAACTGCCCCAAGGGTAGGTTACCCTCTCAACTTGCAGGGTGAAAAAAAGGGGGGGGAGGAGTCCCTGCGGATTTCACTCCATTAGTCATTGCCGACTCTAGGGGGCGCTGTTCATCTCAGTTTCAAGTCCATTGATCCAGCGCTGTGCAGTGGTTAGAATATAGTATTGCAGCTAACTCTGCCGACTGCCGGCAGTTTGATCCTGACAGGTCCAAGGTTGACTCAGCCTTCCATCCTTCTGAGGTCAATAAAATGAGGACCCAGATTGATGGGGGCAAGAGGCTGACTCGGTAAACCTATTAGAGAGGGCTGTAAAGCACTCTGAAGTGATATATAAGTCTAAGTGCTATTACTATTGCTATTGTTGCAATATATTTGTCAGTGTTCAACCTGGGGGGATAAATATGTGGTTTGGGGTGGGTTTTTTTGTCCTTTTAATTCACATTTTCTTCTAAGGTTCTAGTCTAGCTTTGTTTTGTCTTTATTTTATTTTATTTTCCTTTCGGATTTTGTATCTTAATCTTTTTGAATAAAATAAAACTTCGAACAAAAAAAAAAAAGCAAAAGAGAAATGGGAAGGGATACATCCATCCCCCACCCCACCCCACCCCCAGGAGTTTTCAGAAACAAGGCAGGTGGGAATAAGACGACAAAGCGATGTTCAGAATTAAAGCTCCAGAGATTAAAATGGCATCTATAGTAGATAGGACCGAGCATTTGTAATGGCTCGTTCCAATGATCCTGTCCATGTCCCCCCAAAAAACCATCAGCTCCGAGAAGAATGAACTTAGCAAATGCTAGAAACGTTTCCACTTTCATACATAATTAACGGGGTTTCTGTAAATCATTCTTTTTTATCTGTCAAACATTGTAGCACATAACCCACCGTTGATTGTCACGGGAGTCATAAATAAACAATGGACATGTCCACCGATGTTTGGTTTTGAAACATCTATTGCAGTTGGGGGTTAGCAAATCCATTTTAAGTCATTTAACGACTCGCCTAACACTCTTGTCTGAAATGTCGGAATGGACAAATCTCCGCATTTCACGTTCTGATGAGTGAAACAGGGGAGATTAGGGGTTTGTTCCCTCTGCCTTGCGCGTTCTTTTTTATTTTTATTTTTTTCCCTCAAAATTCCACGTGGAGAATGGCATTTGGGGGGGGGGAAGCTACTTATGTGTTGTGGAGCAGGAACATTGAGAACACTTTTTAAAAAAATCTCTAGGGTTCATAAGACGATGGTCTTAACCAACAGTGTGGCTTTTTGATAAAGGAGAATAATGTGTAGCTCAGGGTTGAAATGAGGGGTCCTTGGTGCTCTCTGAGTTTGGTTGTTTTCTTGCAGACGTTTCATTAACCAAAGTACGTAACACCATCAGTGCTAGGAGGGAGGGAGGGAGGGAGAGGGAGGAGGAGGACTGTGGGGTCCTTGGTGCTCTCTGAGATGGGCTGTTTTCTTGCAGATGTTTGCAATAGTGGCCAATATCTGTAGCTCAGGTATAGGATGAGGCTGAAGGTTCGTTCTCCGAGCTTGTGTGTTGGTTTCCGAACATTTCATTACTAGGCTAGATAACATCTTAAGTGGCATTTCTTGCAGATGTTTCATTACCCAAAGTAGATAACACCATCAGTGCTGGGAGGGAGGGAGGAGGAGGAGGAGGAGGAGGAGGAGGAGGAGGAGGAGAATGATGGGGTCCTTGGTGCTCTCTGAGAATTGTGGTTTTCTTGCAGACGTCTCATGACCCAATTAGGTAACATCATCAGAGTTAGTCTGGGGCTGCACAACCGAGTCCTCTATGTACTACCACCTTTTCCATGGGGAACTGGAGTTATAGTACATAACCATCTGTGCTTAATGACTTGACTAATCAGAGTAAATAACTACTTGGTGGAACTGCCCTTATTTAATATATATATTTGCTCAGGACTGGAGACTGAAAAAAATATCCTTCCGGAATTGGTTTTTCCCATGAAATTTACATTGCAGAAATCAGGTGTGTGTCAGAAAACCTTTTCCCTTTGACACTGTCTGATAAATGCCTGATAAATCGGGCATCAGAAATGTCAACGGGAGCTATCAATACTCAGCTGGTTTTAAACAGAGCGACTCAAAATCAGGTTCCAGCACAGATACCTCCCCGATAATGACATTTCCATAGGTGCTTAAGTTCAAATTAACGGTTCTAAAAACCCAAATTAGAGTCAGACGTGATGCAACCAATTTACTCAGCACAACAATCACAGGCAATGAAAAGTGCTCTGCTAGATTGCTGCTTAAATCGTATCACCGTGGCTGCCTCGGTGGGGGACCAGGATAGAATAATAATAGCTGCTGGCTAAATGTAATTTAATTATTGGGGAAAGAGGATGGGGGTAGATCTTGCATTGTTTAAAAAGAAACATTTATTTTCCCTTCCTCTGCCAGGTGTTGTGAAGCTTTTGAGGTAGAAATAATGACTGGCAGACACAGGGAGACATTGGCAAGGATGCCATGGGTTGGACTGAATTGGAATATTTATGCTTGGTGATCTGAGTAGCCAGGAGCTTTAATTCCATTTATTATTTGGTGTCTCTTTTTTCCCTTATAGAGGTCAGAATGATATACTGTACATGGAACTGAAAGACCATCCCATTGTGTCTCTGGAGATTCTCAATCATCCAAGTCATAGTTATCTCAAAGTTGTTTTTCCAAAAGGCAACTTGGGTTTTTTTTTTCCCCTTGAAAAAGTTTTGCTTCTCATCCAAGAAGCTTCTTCAGTTCTTCTTCAATTCTTCATGAGAAGCAAACCCAGTTGCCTTTTGGAACAGCACTTTTGGATCACCCCATTGTAATTCTTCCATTTACTCTGTCCCATTATGGATCACGAGAAGGTGATCAGGATTTCCAATGGGCTTTGGAGAAGATGTCACAGGGAAGTATCACCTCTGAGTTTTAGTGGTCTACATTTTCTGGGTCTTAATCTCCATGGTTGAATTCTAATTTAGGAATGATGCACTAATGTCTAGCTCACCCACATTAATGTAGCAGAAGAACAGACAGAGCTTGGGAATCCGGAGTCATTACGTTCCCACAAGTGGTCTTAAGTCCAAAATTCCTCTTGAATTCTGTTGATTCTTATCTAGCACCAATTCAGCACTGACTGTTAGTTGATTAGATTCTTTAAGTAATAAATCATCTTAACTGGAGCTTAATCTGTGGTTCTGATTCTTCACACCTGACAATTAGTGAAGCATCTTTGAGAATCATGAACCACAAGCCACAGCCATGTTCAACCCAATTTGGCAGGATTGCAAGGAAGGCTTGACTTATATTCTGTCTTTAGCAACACCAGTAAACTCCAGGTTGATCTGTGTGAATATGTTTGGGTGTCTCTCTATCAGTAAACCTTATTTACCAAAGAAATGTATAGGTGAGCTAGAAGAATACTGGTGTCAACCTTTGGTAAAGAAGCCACATGGAAGGAGAAGAAAAATAGGTCAGCATGACTTGCTTGCTCTTTACACTGCTACGGTTGATTGGGTATTCTCATCACCCTTTGTTTAAAATCATTTTGGAATTAATTGGTGTTCATTAGCATGAGCCTTTGTAGAGAGTTGCAGAAACAGTCATTAATGTAGCTAATAAACATAAAGAAGAACGGGAAAGGGATCCTATTACCGGGTCCCTGCAGGCTGTTAACTAACATTTTGACTAAGAATACATAAACATAAATTAAACATTTTTATCAAGTGCTAAGAGAGTGGAGAGTTAGTTAGTTATTTCCAAAAAATAATATTTGGAAATATAGGACACGTTCTTGTTTTTTTGTTTTTTTTATCCAGATAGGTTTTATCTGCAAAGACCACATATCTCTTAATCAGGAATAAAATCCTTGGTAAACTGATGCTTTGACTTACTTGCTACATGATACTTTAGCTTCAGGACAGATTGGAGTTGATAGGGCTGGTTCAAGAGGGACGTTGATGGAGGTAGAGAACAAGGGAACCCCGTTCTCCCAGTTTCATGTAGAGAAACCAGTTCAACTTGGAGTCAAATTGGATCTCAAAGCTAGGAGAGGAATGGAATTCTCCACCACATTGTAGGCAGAGGATTGAATTAGGAATTGGGAATATAGGAAATGTTGTGTAGAAGACATCAGTCTATCCCTCAAAGTGGAACTGAAGGAAACTTTTCCAAACTTTGTCTCCCACTATTTGTAACCTGAGTTCATCATCTTTGCCTAGCCCTAATTGTATGGTTCAGCTTCCAGGAAAAGTCTCTATTGAGGAATAGAATAGGGAGTAGAGTAGAGTAGAGTAGAGTAGAGTAGAGTAGAGTAGAGTAGAGTAGAGTAGAGTAGAGTAGAATAGAGTAGAATAGAGTAGAATAGAATAGAATAGAATAGAATAGAATAGAATAGAATAGAATAGAATAGAATAGAATAGAATAGAATAGAATAGAATAGAATAGAATAGAATAGAATAGAATAGAATAGAATAGAATAGAATTCTTTATTGGCCAACTGTGATTGGACACACAAGGAATTTGTCTCCAGTACATAAGCTCTCAGTGTACATACAAACAAGTGATAAATCATGATCATAATCATCATAAGATATATTCATCAGAAATCATAAGATACAACACTTAGTGATAGTCATAGGATACTAAATAAGCAATTAACCTAAATCATACTAGGATACTAATAAAACAGTTCATATAAATCGTAAGATACGAGCAACAAAGTTATAGTCATAAGAGGATAGGGAAATAGGTAACAGGAAAGATGAGAAAAATAATAGTAATACAGCCCACAGATGGTGTTGTGGGAATTAGTTGTTTAGCAGAGTGATGGCATGGGGGAAAAAACTGTCCTTGTGTCTAGTTGTTTTGGCACGCAATGCTCTATCGTCATCTTGAGGGAAGAGGTTGAAACGTTACTATTACTGCTGTTAGTCATGATTAACATTAACACTGATGATGTTGCCTAGTTGGTAGGTAAAAAAACCACCAAGCTCAGGGAGCTTCAAAGACCTTGAGCTACAAATATTCCCTTCTGTGAAGTGACTTCATATATTCCTTACCCCCCTTGGCACCTTGTTTGGTTGACCGTTGTTAAAACAATTGTAAAATCTAGTCAGGTCACGTGGTGACCCGCTTAACAACCACAATGACTAATGACCAGAATTCCAGGCTTAGTTGTGATCGTAAATCGAGGGTTTCCTGCATCTCCTGCAATGCAAAGATGCCCTCCTTATCCTTTACACTGCATTTGTAGCGGAAATTCAGAACATAAATCTCAGCCGGCTGTAAGACGTTTACAAACTGAACAGTTGCAGAGATGACTGTCAAAAATAAAACCCAAAATATGGTATGACCCAAGTGATCGTATTTTTTTGTTTAATTTGTACCCTCAACAGTTATGGACCTTTTGATTTACTGAGGCGACTGTCAAAAAGCTTGCATTCCCATTAGCATATTTTAAAGGGTCGGGGACCCCAAAGAACTCCATATTTATTTTATGTTCTCCAGCTGCATAATCCGTAACCCTTTCTAGTCATTTTTGTGTCGAAGCTAAACTGCAGGAAGGTCCTTAATCAACCTAAATGGCCAAATTATTCTGCGGGTGAGCTTGAATTTCCCTTGTCATCATTTGTCATGGATGCCTGTCACAGATCATCTGCAAATAAGGTCAGGCTGATCAAAATGCATTATGCAGATGAACGTGGATACACACCAGCCTCGCAACTCATTGGAGAACAATCACTCCTGGTACAGCTCCTGGCACTAAGCTCCAATCTCACAATCCTCCAGATCTATTAGGCTTGTAGAGATTGCAGAGAACCGGTGCACACAGGAGGTTGACAGTCACCCAAAGTGATAAGTTCATACAGTTGGCCTCCAGCGATAGACTTCACCGTCCCAATAAAAGAGAATATTTGTAACTCAGAGTTGAAATGAGAGGCTCCTTGGTGCTCTCTGAGCTTGGTTGTTTCCTTGCAGATGTTTCATTAACCAAACTAGGTAACATTATCAGTGCTAGAAGGAAGTGAGGTCTCGAGAGAGGAGAAGGAGAAGAAAGAGGTCTATTGGGGGTACTTAGTGCTCTCTGAGCTTCATTGTTTTCTTGCAGATGTTTCATTACCCAAACTAAGTAACATCATCAGTGCTACGGGGAGGAGGAGGAGGAGGAGGAGGAGGAGGAGAATTGTGGGGTCCTTGGTGTTCTCTGAGCTTGCTTGTTTTCTTGCAGATGTTTCATTACCCAAACTAGGTAATATCATCAGTGCTAGAAGGAAGTGGGGAGGGAAAGAGGAGGAGGAGGAGGAGGAGGAGGAGGAGGAGGAGGAGGAGGAGGAGGAGGAGGAGGAGGAGGAGGATAGTCGTGGTGGGCTGCTTGGTTGTTTTTTTGCAGATGTGTCATTACCCAAACTAGATAATATTATCAGTGCTAGTCATTGCTAGTCAGCAAACATTCTTGAGGGTGCACAAGAACACAATTGAATTAAAAGATAGAGGAGGAAGACCATCGAGCAAGGAATTTCCCTAGGAGGATTCCAACAAGCGAAGTAATGGAGGGAGCCAGATTTGCTTAATGACCACCTGATTTGCTTAACAACGGTGGCAAAACGGATTGGAAAATCAACCGCATTGCTTAGCGAAGGAAGTTCTGGCGTCAGCTGTGTTTGTAAGTCGAGGAGTATCTACATTATCCTAACATGCTCCAGTCTTAACTCTTTATTTATGGACAGGCACAAATAAACTCTTTTCGACACTCCTGAAGAATGGGAAGTGACCCACCGTTGGGTACTTTATCCCTTTAATTTATTTTTGATGCCGCGTGTGCAGTTCCCGAATATCTTTTGTGAGCCGTAATAAAATAGCTGCACTGCAATTTCGAATGTATGTCAAGCGGAGCATGACCTGATATGCAAATTTAATACCAAGGTGCCAAAATGGAATTCATAATGTTTCGCCTCGACTGAGCTGTTTTAAAGCAGTTTAGAAATCAATGAATATGTAATACGAAGGTGATAAGGCCTAAATAAAACCCTATTTATCTACTATGAAGAAGTATTTATACACAGAATATTTAGCCCAAGCAGAAAAAGGGACAGAGTTTCCAATTATACGGTTTGCATAAACAAATGCTAAATGGGCTGTCCCGAATAAATCGCAGCTAAACGAGAGTCTGTGCATTATGTACTCTCTGTTGCTGGAAATACTTATTAGTGTTTTTGCCTTGTTTAGATGTCTACAAGCCAAAAAACCAAACCGAAGATGCCTGTGAAGACAAACTGAGCCTGTCACACAAATTTTGAGCCCCAAAATCTCTGTTGTTCAGTGAGATCTTTGTTAAGTGAGTTTTGCTCCATTTTATGACCTAAACAGTTGTTAAGGGAATCGCTGCGGTTGATAAGTTAGTCACCCGGTCGTTAAGCGAACCGGGCTTCCCCACTGAAGGCTGCAAAAGGGGATCACGTGACCTTGGGACACAGCGATGGTCATAAAGATGAATCCGCTGCTAAGCATCCGAATGTTGATCACACGAACCATGGGGATGTTCCAGAGGTCATAAGTTTGAAAAACGGTCACAAGTCACGTTTTTCAGCACCGTTGGAACTTTGAACGGTCACTCAATGAACTGTGGTAAGTTGAGGACAACCTATACTGTATCTGGGCTAAAAATTTCATGGAGTGGCCCACCAAAGATAAGATCTCTTCACCAAATGTGGAACTACCTTCAGATGTATGGACTTACCTCTCCGTGAGCGTGAGAAGTCCTAGTGGTACTTTAATTTAATTTCCCATAAGGACACTTTTTACTTTGAGATAGTAATATAAACCAGGCATTTCTACAACAACGAATCTATCTCCTCAGTAAAACCCAAAATCAAGGCTTCATTTCTTTCCAGCGTAAAGTCCAGAAGCAGTTTCTAAGTGTAGTTGTGTGTTTAGCCATCTCTGCTAACTCCCGTCAACTTTTGCAGCCATTCGTCCATTGTGAGAATCAAAGTGTCCTTCCATTTTTGTGCATAAGGTAATTTCGTTGCCGTCAACATGCATACACAACGTCAAAGTCCCCCCCCAATTTTTTCCCCCAAGTCTTCTTCCATTAAACCCAAAAGAAACATTTCTGGTTTTAATCTTCATATGCACTTTGAGAATCTTCTGTTATAAGATGTGAATCCTACTCCCATAGGCGTCCTCCTTTGATTCAAGCAGGTAATGAGGTGGGCTGAAAAAAAAAGCCATTCATTAAGCCAACGTGAAAAAGATGGAGCTATGGAATTTGAGCAGCTACCTCTTGAAGGCCTGGCCTTCCAAGCTAGAGCCATCATGATAGATGCCTGATCTCTGGGCTGCCCGGTGAAATAATTACTTCCCCCGTGGCCTTTGCCCTTGCTGCAAAAGTTAAGACGGCGGGTTTTGTGTCTCAACCATCACAGGCAATTGCAGACAAATTCCAGCTGAGCCAAAGGGCACCTCGGAGTCAATTCTTGGGCATTATGAACAATGGCTGTTGGACAACCAGTTGTTGACCCCATGCTCTTAAACCCAGTGGAGGTTTCAAAGGTTGAGCGAAATGGGATCGCAGGAGCGCCTTCCTTAAAGGCAGAGCATCGCTGTATCTGTGAGGGTGAGGTTGCTCAATGTGCTCTTCATTTAGTTCTTCACCGTGATGCTCCGGCATGTATAAAAGCTGTAGATGTCTTACAAATTAAAAAGTCCGTGATACTGGGATTTAAAGATGGAAGGAATGTAGGAAGCCCGTTGAAAGCCAATGTGGTTTTCTTAAGGACCCAACTCCATTCTTCACCATGAAAATTCTGTGGAGGTTTTGATCAATCACAGAGAATACACAATAATAGAGTTGGAAGGAACTTTAGGGGTCTTCTAATCCAATCCCCTGCTCAAGCAGGAGACCCTGTAGAATTTCAGACAACTGGCTGTCCACTCCCTTCTTCAAAGCCTCCAGTGATGGAGCACCCACAATTTCGGAAAGCAAGCTGTGGTTAATTGTTCTCATTGTCAGGAAGTTTCTCCTTAGTTCTAGGTTGCTTCTCTCCTTGATTAGTTTCCATCCGTTGCTACCTGTCCCGCCTTCAGGTGCTTTGGAGAATAGGTTGACTCCCTCTTCTTTGTGACAGCCCCTCCAATATTGGAATACTGCTACCATGTCACCCCTAGTCCTTCTTTTCACTAGACTAGGCATACCCAATTCCTGCAACTGTTCTTCATATGTTTTAGTCTCCAGGCCCCTAATTATCTTGGTTATACTCTCTCAGTCCACCCTACCTCTTAAGTTTGCAACGATGAGCTGAAATGAAGAGAGATTGCCATGGAAGCATTTGAGCCCTTGCATGATAGGCAGGATGTAAATTTAAGAAATGTGTATTTTGTTAATGTTTTAGAAGGTTCTATTTCCTTTTTAGTTGACCTTGGCTAGTCTTGCAAAGCTGAACAGAATCAGATATGGTTATTACCTAGATGGAATACTACCAGAAAGCCCCATTGCTGTAGGCTAGACTGGGAAGCCAAAAACAACATATTGGAACAGAAGGGACTTCAAGTCACTTCTGTGTTGTTCCGGCCAAGTTCAGATAGTTGAGCTTGATTTGAGTATCACTCTATCCTACTTTAATCCTTATCTAAAGTAACTTGAGCTACTAGCCACTCACCTCTATTAACAATGTTTTTTTTAAAAAAATAAATTATGAGCCAACAATCTCATTTCAATCATGGCTCAAATATCTACATTCTAGAAATGCAGGGATTCTGTATTCCAGCTTTGCCACTGGGCTTAGTCCTTTATTGGAGATGTTTCACCTTGGTTACTTCCAAGACGAAGCTGACAAACATATTTTTACTGCCAATTACCTGAAATGGGAGCTGTTTGGTGGATACGTGGGAGAAAATGAGTTTTTTTTTCTCCTTTTTTTAAAACCAGCAAATGACTTGAACGGCAGGTTGACCTTTCCAAAATGCAAAACGGCCTGTCACTTTTGAATGCGATCGGTCTGGATGTTTGAAAGCCACTGAGATTTTCCATCAAAACGGAATTGCCGCCTTAAACTCTTAACTTGGTTACATGCTGACATGCTTTCTGTATGTTTTTATGGACTTGACTTTGGATATTCTAGCTGTCAGGAATAGACGGGAGTTTAAGCTCCTGCGAGAGTCCTCCGGGGGGGTTTGCGTGCTGTGCTGTCCTCAGCTTATGAGTACAATTGAGTGCCAAATTTCTGTCGCTAAGCGAGACAGCTGTTAAGAGAGCTTTGTCCCGTTTTACGGCTTTTCTTGCCACAACTATTAAGGGAACCACTGCAGCTGTTAAGTTAGTCACATGCTTGTTAAGTGAATCTGGTGTCACCTCTTAGCAACCACTTTAGATAGATTTTCTCCATCAGTTTGCCCCAACTTGCCCTTCAGGCCTTCCAACAGTGCAGAAAATGTGCGTCCATGCGCCCCCAGATACACGCACATTTTAAATGCAAATGTCTCATAAATCCCCTACTTCCCCCACCCCCCCAACTGAAGGGAGCACATTTACAAATGGGAGAAACGAAGAGAATCTGAAATGGGCAGATTTGTCTATCCCTGTTGGGGAATTAAAAAGTCGTCCACATCATGTTTAACTGCTGATCTTCCCTCTCCATAAGCTCCCGGCAGCTGTGTTAGGATTACAACATGGCATTGTTACCTTCTACCTCTGGAAGTCTGGAGAGGAGTCCCAGTGAGACACGACCAGACGCCGTGATTTATAGTCAGGTTGAAGGTGTCAGATTTTATGGAGGATTCAGAGGGAGCTGGCTGCTTATTTCTCCTCACCTTCGCATCGTATTCTCTAATTGGGCTGCTCATTGTGCAGGTTGACTTCCACACGATGCTCTCATTTTGATGAACGAGGAATGGGTGTGTACTTAATCATGGTTAACCCCAAATGGCTTTCTTCCTCATTTTTTTTTCCTTTTCAGGAAACAGGAAGGAGAAAAGAAAGAGCCCGGAAATGTTTCAAAGGGAAGATGGGCAAACAAGTTATTGTCAATAATCTTGGTGTTGTTGGTTTTTTTTTTTTTTTCCCCAAGCATATTTCGGCTCCCTTCCCAACCCATGCTTTGAGCCATTAGACTAATGTCGTTTTCATGCGTTTCCCCCTCCCCTTACACACGGAAGCCATAATGTCTCATTACTGGGAAAAGGCAGGCAATGACACGTGGAGAAAATGAAACTAATATTGCACCGTTCAGGATTGCGTTGTGGGTTTTTTGGGGGGAGGGAGGGGGTTATTTTTAAGAGATGATGTGAAGAAAAAAAATAGATAAGCATCATAGAACAGGTTGCACATGACAACAGTTGCCAAACAGGGGAGAAAATACGTTTCTATCCCAATATTTTTTCCTCCCCTTCTTCATCTCTCTATCTGTGGTTGTGTAGATATGGTCTGAACTGTGAAGTGACTCTTAACAGGTCCCTGTTTGTATGCCTTCAGAAGTTGTGGGTGCTCCATCACTGGAGGGTTTTAAGAAGGGATTGGACAACCATTTATCCGAAATGGTATAGCATCTCCTGCTTGAGCAGGGGGTTGGACTAGAAGACCTCCAAAGTCCCTTCCAATTCTGTTATCCTGTTATTTATGTTGGTCTTTCCAGTTCTGTATTATATCTTTCTTTCTTTTTTAGAACACATGCAAATGCATTCATTTAAGTCCACAAGTCTTAAAGTTTCCAAGCTTGGACACTCCTGGTTTAAGGAGAAAAGGAGATAGAAGAGCATTTCAGATTACAAAAATATTGATTGGCAATCCTGGTCTCTAATTCTGTATTGTTCAGCCACCTATCTGTGAGTTTCCTCCCTGATCTCAATTACATCTGAGTAGATAACAGTCTTGAATGAGGTTGCAAGAAGCTTTGCCGTGGTGCTAGCCCACCATAAAATGAGATGCAAATGATTCTTTCAACAGCTTTACAAAAGGCTGGTGAATGAGGGCATCCTTGTAGTAACAAAAAAAAACTCAGCAACTTTCACACTCAAAAGGAGTGTGTGATGGCTTAATTAATATATGATCTAACCAATCCAGTCAAGCTTTAATTAAATAAAAAAAAAACACTAGCAAGATCTTTAGTCTTTGCAACATAAACAAGCTCAGTTTCTCACTTTTAATTCCCCGAGGAGGCCTGGCCTTAGCACAATCACCAAGACATTAGCACAACCCAGAAAGTGTGTTCTTGTGCACTAGCACTTTCTCCAACCAATCCTGGACTCCATTAAGGCTGTAAAATCAGCAAAATACTTTTACACGTCCATTACGAGGTCAGAGCAAGAATGCATTGCGTGTTTTCTCTTTACCATCAGCCATCGCAAATATAACCATCCAGATATTTATCTGTTTGCTTCTTAATATACCATATATTCTGCCACAATCGTAAATAAACTCTCAGCTCACAACCTGGGAGGAAAAAAAACCCCTTGCAATACATAGTAATAATTTTTTTTAAAAAAAGACAAAAATGTATAGCCCAAAACGAACACCTGTATTTCCGTTCTTGGTTCACGTTGCACCAAAATACCCAGACGTTTTACACTGTGTGCAAAGCAAAGAGATCTTTTTTCCCTTTTTAATACCATAAAGCTTTCTAAATATTCACCCTACTTAACGATTAACTACCATAAGCCAAAAGGATATCCATATTTCTCTAAGACTCCTAATTGCCCATTACGCAAATTACTGTGTTTCTGTACGGTGTGTACAAAGGGTATTAAACCCTGAGTGAATTTGTTCTGAAATGGCCCTTCTACATTTGCACCCACCCTTTTCCTGTGTCGTTTGTAGCTGTGAAGTGCAAAATGTTGGTTTTTCCTGTGGATTCCTTCAACTTCCCACTGTACACGGCCTCATCCCCCTCCTTTTCTTTTTCGTATTTTCTTTCCCGGAGGTGCTTTTCCTACTTGACGTTCCCAGGGAATGCTCCTGTCAATTTCCACCATGCTCAGTTTGCCTTTTGTGAGAATGAGGGAGAAAAATCAAGAGGAGACTTTTAGTTGGCTGGGAAGAAAGTGGCAGAAATATTGGCCTGGTGGGAAATTAAAGCCCCAGTGCGAGCAGAGGTGGTATAAATACGGGAACGTTCCAGGCGTGAAAGGGAGAATGTGAAGGATGACTTCAGAATTATCTACAACTCTCCCGAGATGGAGACATGTGGAAGTACTCGAAACTCTCCCTGCAAGTCTCTACCTTGCATCGTAATTCAAATTTGTAACCTTTTGCAAGCCTCTTTTACATTCAAGAAGCCTTATTTGTTGAGTTCAGCCTTTTTCCCCTGGGACATGATTCTTGGCATTCTGAATGTGCCTTTATCCTAAAGAAAACTAAGAATGGAATGGAGTGGAATGGATGGAGTGAAGTAGAGTGTGTAACATAGGATAGGATAGGATAGGATAGGATAGGATAGGATAGGATAGGATAGGATTCAAAATAGAATAGAACAGAATAGAACAGAACAGAACAGAACAGAACAGAACAGAACAGAACAGAACAGAACAGAACAGAACAGAATAGAATAGAATAGAATAGAATAGAATAGAATAGAATAGAATAGAATAGAATAGAATAGAATAGAATAGAATAGAATCTTTATATGGAATGGAATAGAATAGAATTAGAATAGAATAGAATAGAATAGAATAGAATAGAATAGAATAGAATAGAATAGAATAGAATAGAATAGAATAGAATAGAATAGAATAGAATCTTTATATGGAATGGAATGGAATAGAATAGAATAGAATAGAATAGAATAGAATAGAATAGAATAGAATAGAATAGAATAGAATAGAATAGAATAGAATAGATAGAATAGAATAGAATAGAATAGAATAGAATAGAATCGAATAGAATAGAATAGAATAGAATAGAATAGAATAGAATAGATGAATAATAGAATAGAATAGAATAGAGAATAGAATAGAGATAGAATCTTATATGGAATGGAATGGAATAGAATAGAATAGAATAGAATAGAATAGAATAGAATAGAATAGAATAGAATAGAATAGAATAGAATAGAATAGAATAGAATAGAATAGAATTCTTTATTGGCCAATTGTGATTGGACACACAAGGAATTTGTCTCCGGTGCAGAAGCTCTCGGTGTACATGCAAAACAATAAAGTAATAATAATCATATATCAAAGTAATAATAATCATAATAATGATGCCAATAAGAGAAGGTAATAGAACAGATGAGAAGGATAAAAGTATTACAGCCATACTATATGGGTAAATACACTAAGATGCTTGAACAGTAGAGTTTGCACTAGTCGATTTCCTGAATTATTTATTCTCATACCTGCAGTAAAATCAGAGCTGTGTCCTTCAAATCTTTCTTTGTGAGATTTCTGGTTTGTGTACCGTTCTGAGTATAACCTGACACTGCAGGAATAGGTCCATGGTTGATTTTTTTTTAAAGGCTTTTTAGAGACTGTTCTGGACTAACTGAATCCTATTTCATATTACCATTTTTTACATTATTTTGCCCATGAAAATCCTTGCAACTCTAAGAAGAAGAAAAGGAGAAGTTTTATTGCACTCTCTTGCAGAACCTCTAATTTATTCATAATGGGATAAATGTTTCATATAATGAATTTTCGAGTAGCTGCATCGTAAAACCCACGCGGGAGAAGACGGAGCCCTGCAAAAAACCACAGGCAGTTTTGCTTAAATGAGAGCGCTCCCCTTCCTCCCTGTTGGATGTTCTTCTCTGCTTACTTGTAGGGCAGGTGCAAGTTGCAAGCAGTTGCAACCAGGTTGCAGCCGAGTTGCTAAAGGTGCAAGATTTTAAACTTTTTTAACAGAGCTTTTGAAACGGCTTGTTCTTGGGCCCTCGGGCTTCGAAATAGGTAACATTCGTGTACAAAAAAAAATAATAATAACCATAAAAAAAGCAGAGATTGTTTTGAGTCTGTTGTGCCTTGGTTTATTTCTCCGACGTCCTTTGTTTTGAAATGCTTTGTTTTGCAAAGTCAATTGTTTAGACAGGACTTATTGAATTACTTCGTTTTCATGGGTTTGCAGGGATATTCTTTCTCTTTTTAAATTCTGTGGCTTTGTGTTGCCAAATCACCATCCAGAATACAGTTTGTGGAGGTGGCCATTTTAATTAGAGAGCCAGTTCGGTTTGGTGGCAAAGGCACCTGGCTAGCACACAAGAGTCCGCGAGTTCAAATCTTGCCTTAGCTAGGAAAGCAGCTGTGGGTCTTTGAGCCAATCACCGGGAGACTGGGAGTTCTAGTTCTCCCTTAGGCATGAAAGCCGGCAGGGTAACCTTGAGCCGGTCTCTTCCTTTTGCAGCCCAATTCATCTCACAGAGTTGTGGTTGTGGTTGTGGGGAAAGTAGGAGGAGGGAGATGTGTTTTGGATGTGTTCGCCACCTGGAGTTATTTTTAGAAATCACCAAGAAGGGGATTGCCGCCCGAAATCCCTCTCGCTAAGTGAGACATTTGTTAAAGTGAATTTTGCCCCGCTTTATGACCTTTCTTGCTGCAATTGTTAAGTGAACCACTGCAGTTGTTAAATTGGTTAACACGGTTATTAAGTGGATCGGCTTCCCCATTGACTTTGCTTGTCAGAAGATGGTTAAAAAAAAGGATCGCGTGATCCCAGAGAATAAGGGTGAAAATCGGTCGTGTCACTTTTCTCAGTGCCGTTGTAACTTTGGACAGTCACTAAACGGACTGCTGTAAGTGGTGGACTTACCTGTGCATCTCTCCGACTTGCACAGCCCACCCCAATCCTGGCCATCTCTGAACAGCATCCTAAGAGGCAGAAGTTTGAAAGCTGCCATTGATTTTGTCCTTCTATTTTAAGACCCCTTTCCTGGATTAGAGTAACAGAGAGAGAAAGGGAGGGAGGGAGGGAGGGAGGGAGAGTGAGAGAAAGAGAGAGAGGGAGGGGGGAGAGAGAGAGGGAGAGAAAGAGAGAGGGAGGGAGAAGGAGGGAGAGAGAGGGAGGGAGGGAAGGAGAGAGGGAGGGAGAGAGAGGGAGGGAGAGAGAAGGAGGGAGAGAGAGGGAGGGAGAGAGGGAGAGAGAGAAGGAAGAAGGGAGAGAGAGAAGGAAGAAGGGAGAGAGGGGAGGAAGGGAGACAGAGGGGAAAAAAGACCCTCCATAGATCTTTAGGATGTGAATGTTGAAGTGTCCAGAAGCCGTTTTTTAAAAAATTGCTCCAATCTAATTGATATACGTTGCCATCCGTTTTGACCCTGGTAATAGCATAGCTAGAACAATTCCAAGTGGGTCGAAATATCCCCGGAGTACTTACTGCAGAGATAGGAAAATCTGGAAGCCGTGTGTCTCGTCTCCTGTAAATCACGTTAGGCTTAATGAAACCTCCGGCAAGAACATTCGATAGATGGGATGCATTTAACCGCACTCTGCAGATGACGTCCGTCAACCTGAAGAAATATGTAAGTCCAGCGGCGGGAGGGGGAGGGAGGGGGAGGTTGAGGCCGCCAAAGGCAGGCAGTCTTCAACTTACGACCACGATGGAGCCCCAGACTTCTGTTCCTAAGTGAGAGACGTTTGCGAAGTGAGTCTTTGCCGCATTTTACGGCCTTTCTGACCCCAGTGCTTGACTGACTCACAAAGATGGAAGGCCCCCAATTCCTATTGCTAAGTGACACCTTTGTTAAGTGAATTTTGCCCCCATTTTACGACCTTTCTTGCAGCACTTATTAAGGGAATCACTGCAGTCATTAAGTCAGTAAGAAGGTTATTAAGCAAATCTGGATTTCCAACACACACACACACATACACGCCGCCCTTGACTTTGCTTGTCAGAAGGTCGCAAAAGGTGACCGTCTCGGGACCGTCATAAATACGAGTCAGTTGCCGAGCGTCCAAATTTTGATCCCGTGACCAGGGGGATGCTGCAACGCTCGCTAAGTGTGAAAAACGGCCCTAAGTCCCTTTTTTCAGCACAGTTGCAACTCCCAACGGTCACTAAACGAACGATTGCCAATTATGCACCACCCTTGAATTTTAACCCTTCCCCTGTGTTTCACCAAGGGGGGGTGGGGGTGGGATGACCTGGGCAAGGATAAAAATTTCCCTTTTGGAAGATGGAAGAATTGCTTTCTCCCTGTTTTAGCACCACAGGAGTCCTTCAGGGACCCCTTTAGTGGCATATATATATAATATTTTAATAATATTTTAATAATTTTCCAATTTTACATTTAAGTATTTAAAAAGCAACGTGGTGGCTGGGTTAATCAATAGTTCAATAACATACGAAAATCTTTAGTACAAATCTCAAGTTACAACATGAAATATTTCCTCTCTTTTTCCCTTAATATCTACTATCTCATATTTAAGCTAATACAGTTCTTATTATATCAACTAAGTAAAAAGCATATATATATATATATATATATATATATATATATATATATATATATATATATATATATATATATATATATATATATATATATATATATATATATATCATTTTCAAATATATCAACAATTCAACAATTCATTTAGTGACCATTCGAAGTCACAACAGCACTGAGAAAAAGTGAGGTATGGCTGCTTTTCACGCTTACGTCCGTTGCAACGTCGTCTCGGTCACATGAGGACCAAAGGACTCCAAGAAATTAAAAAGTCCTCGACTCAATGGCCACAATTCAGCCCAAACTTTCAGGGGCTCAGTGGAAACATTTGTTAAGTGAGTCTGCCCCATGTTACGACCTTTCTTGCTTCATTTTGGGGGCGTCTGTGACGGTCCCGGGACTTGGCTGGTCTGAAAGTTCGCAAAAGGGGATCACGTGACACACAAACACCCCCAAGACACTGCAACCATCATAAATGTGAGTCCATCACCCAGGGTCTGAATTTTTATCCCGTGACCACGGAGATGCTACCATGGCCGTAAGTGTGAAAATTGATCCTAAGTCCCTTTTTTCATTGCCGTTGTAACTTTGAACGGTCGCTAAATGAACTGTTGTAAATTGAGGACTTCCTGTTTCATTTTAGAGAGATTACCTTTTAAACTGCACGTTTTGGAAGGATGCTGACTGTGAACAATAAAGACAAATTGACGAGGATATTTTAAATGGATTTTTTTAAAAAACAAAAAAAAAAAAAACTATACAGCAGAATGCAGCATGATTAACGTCGGGACTAAACGAAAAGCTCTACTTTCAGAAATTAAATACTCTCCGTCTTTCTCTCTCTCTCTCTCTCTGGTTTTTCTGAATCTATATATTGCTTGAATGGCTTTTCTGTCCACTGATTTCATTTTGACAGAAATAAATCCTTTGAGCTGAGTATATTGACGGATGCCATTGAAGCAAAATGGGTGCCTTGCGATTTGCGACAATAACTCAAAGGTGCCGCATTTCACTTTTCAAAGATTTAGCTCTGATCTCTCTCCGTTTGCCAGTTGCAAAGTTCAGGTAGCTGCTGAGTGAAGAGAATCGCCACTCGACACCCTTAACAGACACTTTCGAGGTCAATGGAGAAACAGTCATTGTGTCAAGCAACTTCCTATTGACATGGGTTCATCGTGATGGTTCTTCTCCACATGCTAAGTATCCCTTGATGGTGTCCTTTGACACCAATGCTGGAAACGCCATCTAGTTTTGAACAAAAGTCTACCCTTCACAGATTTAACAGAATAACAGAGTTGGAAGGGACCTTGGAGGTCTTCCAGTCCAATCCCTGCACAAGCAGGAGACCATATACCATCCTGGATAAATGGCTGTCCAGTCTCTTCTTAAAATCCTCCAGTGATGGAAGCACCCACAACTTCTGAAGGCAAACGATTCCATTGGTTAATTGTTCTCACTGTCAGGAAATTTCTCCTTAGTTCCAGGTTGCTTCTCTCCTTGATTAGTTTCCATCCGTTGCTTCTTGTCCTGCCTTCAGGCGCTTTGGAGAATAGCTTGACTCCCCTCTTCTTTGTGGCAGCCCCTCAAATATTGGGAGATGTTATCATGTCACCCCTAGTTCTTCTTTTCACTAGACCTAGACATACCCAATTCCTGCAACCGTCTTTCATATGTTTTAGCCTCCAGCCCCCTAATCATCTTTGTTGCTCTTCTCTGCACTGTTTGCCAGAGTCTCGACATCTTTTTTATATCGCGGCGACCAAAACCGGATGCCATATTGCACATGTGGTCTTACCAAGGCCTTATAAAGTGGTACTAACACTTCATGTGCTCCTGATTCTGTCCCTCTGTTAGAATGTCTGCTACCCTTAGAGACAGACCTGGCATGAGGTGTCAAATAGCTCCACCAGGGTCAGCTTCAATCTCCACTTTCCCTCTTCCTCCGCTTTCGCTTTGGTTTCAAAATTGACCTTCTGGCACCTTCTCCTGGTACTCTTTTGTGTCTTCTCCTGTCATCGTCTCTCCACTCTGTCATCTTTGCTCTCCTCTCCTTCGGCCGAGTGGTGCTTTGATCACTTTTCCATTTCTTTCTTCTTCTTTTTTCTTTCCTGGGGAAGGAAAAACAAACCCCTCTCCTCTTCTAAATTATAACCCTTAGGAAGGAAGATGCAGAAGTGCAGAGGTCACGTGAAAGGAACCAAGGCAGACAATTGCTTGGTAAACATCTGGGGTGTGGAAGGGGGTGGTGGTGGAGGATGGCTATTAACAGGAATGTGCTGTACCAACTGAGGCGCGCACCCAGGCGAGTTTATCCAAGCAAATCAATTCAAGTTAATCTTTCAGTGTCAGCTGGCTGGGTTTTTGGTCTGGTGATGAATGCTTGGGCTGGAAGATGAAATGCTGGAATGCCAAGCAGCAACAGATGGTACCAATTACTGCCAGTGGAGACTCTCCCGCTGTGGCGTCTGATTTGTGGCCACGGAGAACAGGAACGGGAGCTCTCCAGCTGGGCTTGTCACCTGCCCGACTCGGGCTACGTGGCAAGAGAGGAGAGAGGGCAGGGGGAAGCCAGGAGGGACAGTCAAAAGTTACAATCCCATTTCGGGGGTGGGGGGGGGGAATAATGTGCCTTTCCCAATGAAGTCTGTCACTCTCCAAAGTGAGTAGATGGACATGTAACAGAAGAACAGAGTTGGAAGGGACCTTGGAGGTCATCTAGTCCAACCCCCTGCGCAAGCAGGAAACCCTATACTATTTCAGACAAAATTGTTGTCCGATCTCTTCTAAAAAAACCTCCAGTGTTGGAGCACCCACAGTCATTCCACTGGTTAATTATTCTGCCAGGATATTTCTTCTTAGTTCTACAGAGAGGCAGGAACAACTGTGTGAGTTGTGTCTTTCTGGGTTTCTTTTTACTGGTTGGCACTTTGCTTTTGCAAAGAAGAAGGGGGGTCATTCCTAAATGAGTGGGAGGCAAAAACCAAAAAGTGAGAAGAAGGCCACCAAGAGAGGGCCCCTGGTTGGGTTCAACAAAGCCTATCCAACTTGTAACCTTGATTAGCCAAACACAATTGCTGCTACCTTATGGGCCAAATAAGGGCACTCTTTGGGATGGGTGGATCCACATAACGTGTGCAGCTGCTGTGGGCTTGAGGGCTTCACCTGCCCTGATGGCATTCCAAGAGGTGTGGTGGGACCAAAGACCATCTTGCAAGAGGGAGATTTAGGAGTTCAGACAGGTACATTTAAGGTAAACTATATCACCTGTGTTAAGCCTTTAGGAAGTATGGCTGGGAGAGGAGGGACAGGGGAAATATTATTTGACCCCAACCATACTTGGAAAGGTTACAGAAGAAATGGTGAGGTTGTTGAAGGACTGTCTTGTTTTCAATCCCTGAGCTAAGTCAGTGGTTAAGGAGCACAGTGATTCACGTGGTTAGGACACTGGGTCCGAGATTAGCAAGCCTGCGTTCGAGATCCAGGTGCTGCCATAGGGTGGGTGAGCTCCATCCTCCCCTTCTGGCTCCTGCTGGGGACATGCAAGAAGCCCCAAAACGGGGTGTCCCCCAGACAATGGTGACATCACTGGCTAATCCTTTCAACCTGGAAATGCTTCAGTGCTTCCAACATGAATGCAGTGTGAGTCGGTGGCTGGATTCCTCCAGCGCATGGTGGATCAAAAACTACCTAACCACATTTTAACCTGGTCTGGCATGCTGTGGAATCCCATCGTTCTGAGCCGATTTGGCATTATCTAAGAGCTCCCTTTCAAATAGCTCTCTATAAGGTGTCATCTCACTGTGACTCTTCTTTCAGCCTCCTTGTCCTCGGAATCTGCTTGTTCTGTGAAAAGCTTTAATCCCTAGAGTTTGCTCAGACAAAATGAAGCTTCGCTCTGTTTTTTTCTCACTTTGGAAAATGTATTTTTTTTTCCCAGCATCCACAATTCCCTTAACCTTCTGTTCCTTCTCCTTTGCTGACCCTCCAACCTACAGACCAAGAGAGAATAAGGGAGAAGTCATCTTTACGGCCTTATGTTCCTCTAGAAATCCACCCGGGGTGGGATTCATCTGATCCTCTGGGCAGTTTGGAAATGACCTACCATCTAAATGGGAGGATCCCAGCTGGTAGAGGATCTACCTCCAAGACAGTCTTCGGATTTATCACTTTCTCCACCTCCTTGTGCCATCCTATGCCCTCTTCTTCATCTCTGGGTCCAAACTTCACATTCCAGGATACATGAGACTTCCTGTTGGGATGGGGGAATCCTAGGAATAAAACCTGGCGAGATGCCACTTAAGATACTACTTAGGTGACCCGTTTGGCCACCCCACCCACAAACCTTTCTCTCTCTGCCTCACTGGAAGCAAGTTATGGACCTTTCAGCTGGGTTCCACAGAACCATGCTGTCCACTCCCCTCTTATGACCAGCCCTGGTGTCCATGCCAAAAAGCTCCTAAGAATGAGACTCTGGAATGGAAACGTCTTCTAGGTTATTTATTTATTTCCCACCTCTCTCTTTTTTTTTTTTTTACAAATAACTCAAGGCGGTGAACATATCCAACACACCTTATGTGGGTAGCTCTAACCCTGTTTCCTTGAGTGCCAAGGGTCTCTACGTGTTCTGGGGTGAAGGTAAAGGGTCCCCTGGTATATGTAACCTTAAACTTGTCCATCGACTTAATCACTTCGCCACAGCACAGCTTGTTGTGTCTTTTGACAGTAGCTGAAAGATTTGTGTTTCATTTACCTGGGCCTGGTGCCAGGCCAAAAGACTGTTTCCTTTCCTTTCCTTTCCTTTTTTTCTTTTCTTTTCATAATTTCGCTTGCAGATCCTCATATGTCACTAGAGAACCTTGCCTGAAAATAGCCGTGGAAAGAAATCAAGTTTTATGGAAAATTAAAAGCTTTTTCAATATCACATGTCAGCCACTGAAAAAAGGTTGCACTGGTGTTGGTGTACATTGTAATGACACCAATCTGGGGGCGGAGGGGGGGGGGAAATGCCAAGTCACTTCAATTTCAAACCTACTTGAAGATTGAGAAGAATCTATTTGAAACTCTGCAAGGGAGAGAGGGAGAGAGAGAGAGAGAGACGGAGAGACGGAGAGGGAAAGAGAAACTGAAGGAGAGAGAGAAAGGGAGACAGAGAGAGGGAGAGCGGGAGGGAGAAAGAAAGAGGGGGAGAGAAAGATAGTCAAAGAGAAGGAGAGGGAGGGAGAAGCTGAGAGAGGGAGGAGAGGAAAAGGGGAGGAAGGAGAAGGAGAGAGGGAGAAGGAGGGAGCGAGAGAGGGAGGGAGATAAAGAGAAAGAAAAGGGATAGGCTCGACCTACCAGGGTTTCTGACCACGTCTGGGAACCAAAATAAATAACCGAGGGAACACAAGAAATGAGGAAAACTGTAGTACCACTATTCTTTCTGGTAGTCAGTCAAGTTTCCTTATGTTCTTCCGCCTCTTCTCTGGAGTGTTTTTCACACTGCCGGGACTCCGAAGAGATCCTCCTTCTCATTCCCAAGAGCTGTGAGAAATAGTAAGTCTCCCAGGGGATGTTTCAAAAGGAAACGACAGTTCTGAGCAACTCAGATTGGTAAAATAGATTTCCCCCTCCCTCCCACACATATATACATACCCCTCGGTCATATCCAATCTAATTCAGGGCAGTGTCCTATGTAACAAACCATCGTGGCATAAAAGTGATGACACCTGTGTGATGATATGTAACGGTACGTGGGATTTACCTTGGAAGGTAGTGGTGGGGGCAATGATGGTACCTAAGGGATGGCCAGATAAGAGATGGCATGGCCCACAGGTGCAAAGTAAGTGGAGAAAAAGGCTTAGGAGAGACCCCTTAAGTTGTCTGTCTGTCTGTCTGTCTGTCTGTCTGTCTGTCTGTCTGTCTGTCTGTCTGTCTGTCTGTCTGTCTGTCTATCTGTCCATATCTATCTCTATATCATCTATCTATCTATCTATCTATCTATCTATCTATCTATCTATCTATCTATCTATCTATCTATCTATCTATCTATCTATCTATATCTATCTATCTATCTATCTATCTATCTATCTATCTATCTATCTATCTACATCTATCTATCTATCTATCTATCTATCTATCTATCTATCTATCTATCTATCTATCTATCTATCTATCTGTCTGTCCATATCTATCTCTATATCATCTATCTATCTATCTATCTATCTATCTATCTATCTATCTATCTATCTATCTATCTATCTATCTATCTATCTATCTATATCTATCTATCTATCTATCTATCTATCTATCTATATCTATCTATCTATCTATCTATCTATCTACATCTATCTATCTATCTATCTACATCTATCTATCTATCTATCTGTCCATATCTATCTATATCATCTATCTATCTATCTATCTATCTATCTATCTATCTATCTATCTATCTATCTATCTATCTATCTATCTGTCCATATCTATCTATATCATCTATCTATCTATCTATCTATCTATCTATCTATCTATCTATCTATCTATCTATCTATCTATCTATCTATCTATCTATCTACATCTATATCTATCTATCTATCTATCTACATCTATCTATCTATCTATCTATCTATCTACATCTATCTATCTATCTATCTATCTATCTATCTACATCTATCTACATCTATCTATCTATCTATCTACATCTATCTATCTATCTATCTATCTACATCTATCTATCTGTCTGTCTGTCTGTCTGTCTGTCTGTCTGTCTGTCTGTCTATCTATCTATCTATCTATCTATCTATCTATCTATCTATCTATCTTGTACATTTCTCCCTCTGTCTCCATGCAGCTCTCTAGTGAAAATGCACTGTTCAGTTCTTACCTTCTTCCTTCAAGCAGATACCAATTATCCAGTTTCTCAAAGATTCCTGTTCTATAGATACAAACCTTCTCCGTGCCAGATAAATCAGGGAGAAAGCAGGGCAGAAGCTTGTGGAGGGCATGAAAGGGAGGGAGGGAACTGTAAAGGTTATTTATATTGTCTGACAAGAAAATGTGACAATTTCTCCCTGGAAAAAAAACGAAAATAGCCAGGAAGCAGATGAGCCTGGTTTGAGGTGAAAAAGAAAAAAAAATGAACAAAAAGCACATTTTAATGAGACGTTTACAAATTGTTCTGCGCACAGCGATCCACATTATAGCTGTATTTTATCAGGGAACACAATGCAGATGTGTTGTATCATCTGCATGTATCTTCTTTGTGGGAACATTCCATGCCTTTCATCTGAGGTTGAGCTTCCATACCTGGGCTGCAAAAATCCAGATGAACACTAGGTGTCACTGAAGAGATACATAAGATTTTAGTTCTTTGCTGCCCAGATGCATTAATTCTCTTTTATGCCCATTTGTTTCCTTTTATATTCCTGCTATATTTAATCTTTCTTCTTCAGAGCAGAGACAAAGTTATTTCTTAAGCTACCCTATCAGGAATTTTAGTTGTTATTTCATCTCCTCTCTTCAAATGGGGGCTTCCCCCTTTTTTGCTTCTTTTCTTAAATTGATGGCCTCCGTCATAACTTTTCTATGAACCTCTTGGATGCCTTTTAGGAGAGAAAAACAGATGGGTTGATTTATAACTTTATAAGAACTTTCTGTTTTGAATAATGAAAGCCATTTGTGAAGCCTTCAGAATCTCCATGGGCCTAGTAGACAGAGAATGAACACATGTACTTATACGACAGACACAGACGTGATCTGGTAAGGGTGGAACAGCAGCTGCATAGTTACTTTCAGAAGCAACATAAAGACGAAATGTTAGTAGTGAAGAACTGCAGATGTTTTTTTGCCCAGGTGTGCTTCAGAAAAAAAATGCCACACAATTTTTGTCAGGCTCCTATACGAGTGGCGCTTGAGTCACTACTCTGCTGAGACTTTCCACCCAAAAGTCATGAAGTTGTTAAAAGGAAGGGCCGGTAGGAAAGGGCCTCAGCGTCAAGAGAAGAACCTCAGGGTTCAATTACCAGGTAGCCATTTTTACATTTCATGCTCAAATGATTCGTTAATCCATTTCAACTAAGGTTATATACATCCATGCCCTTCTTTGTCCCCCCAAGTATCAAAATACATGGCTATTTCTGGCCTAGGATCACAGTAATGTTTTTTTTCCCCCTGTGTAATAGAAGATAAGCTGAGAGAACCAATCAATGTTTCATAAAGTTTATTTAATGACAAAAATGTAAAATTCAGGAGTCTGACTTCTGGCCAATGGTTTCATAGTTGATTTAGTAGCAAATTAGGTCCGTGGTGGAGTTGCTAGTTCAAATTTTATCCAGAGGAAGAATTCAGAAGAATACACTTAGAAAGACCATTTCTCAGTCAGGCACGCTGGTTGAGGAATTCTGGGAGTTGAAGTCCATGAGTCATAAAAGGGCCGAGTTTGTAGACCCCTGTTCCAGGGGATAGAGCTTCTCATTGTATGGGAGAAGGACCTAGCCCAGGGGTCTGCAACCTTGACAACTTTAAGACTTGTGGACTTCAGCTCCCAGAATTCCTCAGCCAGAGGAATTCTGGGAGCTGAAGTCCACAAGTCTTAAAGTTGTCAAAGTTGCAGACCCCTAACCTAGCCTAGAAAAACCCTCCAGGGAGAACCACTGAATACTGGAAGGATCATGGATTTTCTTAACCAGATGTTCCCAAACTGGATGCCCTTCACAACTGTACAATAGTTCCCAGAGCTGCCCAACCAGCTTGACCCCCGTGCTGAGAAGGCTGGGAGTTCAAGTTTGTACCTGGAAGTCCACGTAGAACCTTTCTTACCGGCTGGCCACTCCCCCATAAATCTATAGGTCAGCTGACCATCCAACTGGATCACATTGAGATCAGCTGACCCAACTGGTTTCTTTTTATGGTTCCATCACTGAAGGACACTTCTAGTCAATCCCCACACACACACACACACTTTACTCAATATAACACCCAGTTCTAGTCCTAAACACACACACACCCCAAAAAAATAAATGTTGCAATCACCCTGTGGCTTTTTCCGAAGGAACAATGGCTAAATCTAAAGTCTTAAGGATGATTACTTGGTTTTGTGCTTTGCTTATGCCCGCTCAAGGGAAATTCCGCTAATCATTCTGACAAAAGCTTGCTGCTTTTTTATAATGCTTTGCTGTCATTTTCATTAAAGGCAAATTGTTCGATACAACGGTAAACTGAACTATATTAGATCAGCTAGAAATCTTCGCTGCCTCTCAAAGGCTGCCCATTATATATTCAAAACAGGGACCCAACGTTTCACAGTTTCATATTCGCCTATAATTATACGGTTCAACGCAGGTGATTATATCTCTTCTCCATATCGGGCTGAAAAGTTTTGGTTTGCTGGCTGCCTCATAATTTACTGCCGAGGCATAATAGGCCAGCCTTGTGGGGAGGGGGAAAGAAAGATGATAAATGACACTGGTGAGGATTCATAGATTTATTAAATTTCTATCAAACTGTGCAACAACAACAAAAAATATCTGCTTAAGTTAGAAACAGGCTCCAATTTTTTTAATCAAAATTCATGAGGACCAGTATTTGGTTCACTAGGTCTGAGGAAGGCTTGAATTGAAGACTGATTAAAGAAAATAAAAGGTTTATTTGAAGTAATTTTTCAATGACGGCTTTTAATTGGATGTTAAATCAAATTCTTATCTGCCTTTCTGCAGATAGCACATTATATAAAATACCGTTAGGGGCTTTACCAGTGTAACTGATATAGGGAATAACAATTGACTTCTCACTTTCTACCCCTAGGGAGAGAAAGCCAGCAATTGTCAACAGAGATCAAGTAGGTAAATTAATGTCAAATGTAAGGGCTAGGAAGAGAGTGCAGAAGGCAGTTCCACGTTCTTGGTGGCCAACGCATATACAGTATAAGTTGACAATACATAGCTGACAATACATAGCTCATCTGTTTTATTCTTCTTTATTCTGTTTTACTCTTTGATATAGTCGTTTGAGCTGTTCAAACGGGATGTGGTTTGACTTGATTCTTTTTTTCTTCTCAAAGGTTTTATTGAAAAGGGATGGAAGACGAAGTGCAGTTGCCTGCATTCTTGGCAACGTCTCCTGTTAGACAAAGGTGGATTTAAGGAAAGTCTTTAAGCATAGTTATCAACAATAGAACCATCTGGACCACTTAGAACAGGGGTGTCCAACCTTGGCAACTTTAAGACTTGTGGACTTCAACTCCCAGAAATCCCCAGCCAGCCGTGCTGTCCACAAATATTATGATCATCCTGAATAGAAAAGAACCATGTTTTTCAACCACAGCAATTTCAAGCTGGGTGGACTTCAACTCCCAGAATTCCCCAGCCATCATTCTGGGACTTGAAGGCCACACTGGCCTTCTGGGAGTTGAAGTCCACCTATTATAAAGTTGCTGAAGTTGAGAAACACTGGGATAGACTGCTACAGTCATCCAGCCTCAGGGCCTATTCAAAGCTCAAACCTGCCAGGATAAACTAAGGATTATCTGCCATCTTCTATTCATCATTACTTTATATTCCATTTTTTTAAGGTTGAGGACATGTTCTAAGCCGAGTGATATCTTAATTGTAGATTCATTGGGGTGTCCTGGGGTCATGTGTTCCTTGTTTGCAACTTTCAAAGTCAATGGGGAAGCCAGATTCACTTAACAACCATGTTACTAATATAACAACCGCAGTGATTCATTTAACAACTGTGCAAGAAAGATCATAAAATGGGCCAGACTCACTGAACAAATTTCCCACTTAGCAACATAAATTCTGGACTCAGTTGTCGCCGTAATTCGAGAAATACCAGTATCAGCTCCTTGTCATATTAACCATGTTGTTCATGATGGTATACTATATAAATAAATAAAATTCCAGAGTCCCTAAATTCTGCAACAGCTGCAACCGATTTCAAATCTCTGTTTGGAAAGAAAAAAAAAAAAGGCATTACCTTCTGGTTAAAATTGTATTATGTCCCCGATCTCTTTATGGGCAACATTCACAGAGGGACGTCCCCTTTAACAGCAATGGAATCCTGCATCCTTTAATCCTTGAGCAGATATGGTTCTAATTATAGCGCTTGCATTTTGCTGTTTTAATTGCCTTTGTAAATGCACTCTTGATAGCCCGCCAGGAATGTGTCAGCAATTTAATTGAATAAAAGACTTTTAGTCATATCCACTGTGTTGGACAAGACTATAATTTCCAGCCAAGTTTCAAGATGTCCTTCTTCGTATCTCTGCAGGACGTCCATAGACCGTTTAACAAATGTCTCGCTTTGCAACCGAAACGTTGAGCTCAGTTGTGGCCGTACGTCAAGGGCTACCTGTGTGCACTTACTCTGCTAACGTAAAATGGGAAGGAGGGTGTAACAGCGTCATCTTTGTAACCTGCAATAGCTATTAGTTGGGACAATGATAAAACATCTCTTGTGGTCGAAAGAGAGTATAAGGTTGACTAAAGAAGGGGCATGTTAAACTTGGAATGCAACCAAGGGAAGGCTTGTGGCCTTCCAGAAGATCATCACCTGACTAGACCAAAGACAGAAGAGTTAGAAGGAGACCAGTCCTCCTAAAGTCTCCCTTTAATTTGAAGCTACCTTAAAACCCAAAATTGACTTCCTTTTCCTGTATCTGGGGGATTCCACCCACTTTTTTTTTTAAATCTAGCTTCGGACTGGTAGCTGACCACTGTTGGAAAGATATCTGGATTATAGGGAACCTTTGTCCAGTCCAATGCCTGGTAGACTACATGAATAACAGAATTAACAGAATAACAGAGTTGGAAGGGACCTTGGAGGTTATCTAGTCCAACCCCCTGCTCAGTCAGGAAGCCCTATACCATGTCAGACAAATGGCTGTCCAGTCTCTTCTTAAAAGGCTCCAGTGTTGGAACATTCACCATTTCTGGAGGCAACTTCCATTCTACTGATTGATTGTTCTCACTGTCTGGAAAATTTCTCTTTAATTCTAGGTTGCTTCTCTCCTTGATCAGTTTCCATCCTTTTGATTCTTGCCCTGCCTTCAGATGTTGGAGAATAGGTGTACCCCCCTCTTCTTTCTGGCAGCCCCTCAAATGTTGGAAGACTGCTATCATGTGCATCCCTGGTCCTTCTTTCCATTAAACTAGACATACCCAATTCCAGCAACTGTTCTTTATACGTTTTATCCTCCAGTATGATGGCCCCTCATGTTTGAACACATATCCTTGGTTACTGGTGAGCGCAGCACGCAGCTTATTGTTACAGAGACACAGATTAATGGAAAAGATCACTTCCCAGATTGACCGGTTAATCTGATCATGATGATGACTAAAGTTTATTAATTGCCGTCTAATTGGCTGTTGTCAAAAGAACATTGCTCTCTCTCTCTCTTTCTCTCTCTCTTCGCATTAGTTGGTGTTCCGGTTAATTCCAACAGCAACACACTCAACCAATTATCCCCAGTCGTTACAAGTGTAATTTTTCCGCCTCCTCTTTCCCCCCCCCCCTTCAAAGCCTTTGTGTGCCTTTTGCCTAAGGTTAATGATGACTTTAAACTTCAAGGAAACGTTTCCGGTGGCTACAAGCCCTCCAATCACAGTCTTTTTAGACTGACAAAGAGGATTAGCCGAGATTTAAACCAGCGACCTGCAAGCTGTGGTGATGGTGACCTTCCTGCTTTTGGAAAAACAACAGACCCGCTTCTGTCTAGGTTATTCTAAATCGCAGCCTGATGAGGAGTGACAGATTCCACTGGAGATCTCGGTTTCTTTTCTCTCTTGGGGTGAAACTTCCTCCAAAGAAAGGTGACCCAAGGTCAGGTTATGGGCCTAACCACCTCAGCGCTGGGATGGATTGTGTAGAGATTGTCTACAAGGAAGAGGAGGGGAGGGGAGGGGAGGAGAGAGGAGGAGAGAATTACAGAATAGAATAGAATAGAATAGAATAGAATAGAATAGAATAGAATAGAATAGAATAGAATAGAATAGAATAAATATTGGAGAATAGAATAGAATAGAATAGAATAGAATAGAATAGAATAGAATAGAATAGAATAGAATAGAATAGAATAGAATAGAATAGAATAGAATAGAATAGAATAGAATAGAATGTAGAGTAGAGGAATAGAATAGAATAGAATAGAATAGAATAGAATAGAATAGAATAGAATAGAATATAGAGTAGAGGAATAGAATAGAATAGAATAGAATAGAATAGAATAGAATAGAATAGAATAGAATAGAATAGAATAGAATAAATATTGGAGAATAGAATAGAATAGAATAGAATAGAATAGAATAGAATAGAATAGAATAGAATAGAATAGAATAGAATAGAATAGAATAGAATAGAATAGAATGTAGAGTAGAGGAATAGAATAGAATAGAATAGAATAGAATAGAATAGAATAGAATAGAATAGAATAGAATAGAATAGAATAGAATAGAATAGAATAGAATGTAGAGTAGAGGAATAGAATAGAATAGAATAGAATAGAATAGAATAAGAAGGATGAAGAAATAGAATAGAATAGAATAGAATAGAATAGAATAGAATAGAATAGAATAGGAGCTGGAAGGGACCTTGGAGGTCTTCTAGTCCAGCCTCCTGCTCAAGCAGGAGAACCTATACCACCTCAGTCAGATAATTGTCCAGTCTCTTTTTAACATTTCACTAATTTCAATATTATCACTTTCATGCTCACTTGAGATTCTCGGTGGCAGGGAAACGCCAAGTAGCATAACTCTGTTACTCCCTGCAATATATGCCCCTTTATAGGGGGGGGGGGGGGGAAAATCTACCAATCTCAAAATTTATATTTTTTTTAAATCAGCCTAGGGAAAGCCTCCTCGCATCCATCTAAATTAAGCAGATCCAAATGTAATAACTCTTCACTTTGAGGCAAAAAAAAAAAAAAGTTTAATATTCTTATTTTTGCTGACACTGCAGAAACATCCTTGAAGGGCATCTCCACATGCATTGCATTAAAATGTTCATGAGGAAAATCAAGAAAATATTTGCAGAGGAAGGGAGGGGGGAAAAAAACGTATTCTAAGGAGAAAAACCTTTTGCTCCGAAACTATGGAAATGGATACAGCAAACAAAAGACAAGATAATCCATTAATATTTAATTGCCCGTGTGTACACAGTAATAAGCTGGAAATCACATTTTTATTATGCTCGGTGAAACTTCTCTGCAGTTAATATCTGTGGCTGGTCCAAAAACTGCACTTTAATCAAGGGCAAAACACGCTAAGTTTTTCCAGCAGACGTATCTGTTGTCATGGTTCCGAAAGATGAAACTCTTCAAAGAACTTCGAGGCATTGTTTACCTTAAAGAATCTTTATTCAAATAACATGGCATCGGCATGTACATGGTCGAAGCCAAAATCTGAATTCCCCTCCGCTAAACACATAGTATCAAAGCACAATTCCCTCCTCCAAATAACAGTCATAAATCACATTCTCCAATTAGTTTGAAATGCAGACCTTCCCTCCAGTTCCATAACCCCGCCATTCCTTATCGGTCTCTTATTTCAAACAACCTTGAAGAATACTCTACTGCCATGTTGTTTTGTCTAATCCCCACACACATTCTTCCACCTCCACACACACCCATCATCATCTAATTCTAACTCTAAAAGTAACACACAGGTTGAAGAGAAAATGGCTGCCTCTTCATGTATTGTCAAAGCGAGAACATCCAATGTTAGCAGCGTTGACATCTGTCTTATCCATGTTAAAACTATCTCAAAGAGAGAGAAAAAGCAGATTAGCCCTTCTTCCAAAGCAGAGCAAAATGCAGCGTAGACTTACTGACCGGTCCAATATTTGCCAGCGCAAGTATCCCATAATGATACCCATTAGAAATGATATTTCAGGGGGAAAAAGACATATTGGTGAAACGCAGGGAGTCTCCAGAATTGGCAACCTTAAGACGTGTGCATTTCAACTCCCGCTGCTGGCTGAGGAATTCTGGGAGTTGAAGTCCACACGTCTAAAGGATGCCAAATTTGGAGACTCCCTGCTCTAACATCTGAATTCAAAAGTCACCCTCAATCATCCAAACAGAGCTTCAAGGAGCCTTTCAAAATGATAGGTGTATTAATTAAAGTCAATGCCCAAGCACAACAGAGCACCAAGATTTGGATGCTCAATCCATGCAAGCCAACCGTTGAAGACATCAATAATAGAGAATATTTGTATCTCTGGGTTGAACTGTGGGGTTCAACTTTGCTGCTCTCTTGAGCTTGGTTGTTTTAACCGAGTTGTAACAATCAAGCTCAGAGAGTACCAAGGACCCCACAGTTATGACATTTTTTGCCCAGATTAAGAAACTGAGGCTTAATTGAGGGGTCCTTGGTGCTTTCTGAGCTTGGTTGTTTTCTTCCAGGCGTTTCATTACCCAACTAGATAACATCATCAGTGTTAGAAGGGAGGGGTTTGCAGGAGGAGGAGGAGGAGGAGAGGAGGCGGAGGAGGAGGAGGAGGAGGAGGAGGAGGAGGAGGAGGAGGAGAGGAGGAAGGAGGAGGAGGAGGAGGAGGAGGTAGGAGGAGGAGGAGGAGGAACGACGGTGGGATCCTTGGTGCCTCTTGAGCTTGGTGGTTTCTTGCAGACATTTCTATCACCTATTAGGTAACATATCTGTCAGAACTAGAAGGGAGTGGGGTTTGAAGAGAGGAGGAGGAGGCAGAGGAGGAGGAACGACAGTAGGATCCTTGGTGCTCTCTGAGCTTGGTGGTTTTCTTGCAGACATTCATCACTATTAGGTAACATCATCAGTACTAGAAGGGAGTGGGGTTGAGGAGGAGGAGGAGGGGGAGGAGGAGGAGGAGGAGGAGGAGGAGGAGGAGGAGGAGGAGGAGGAGGAACGACGGTGGGATCTTGTGGCTCTCTGAGCTTGGTGGTTTTCTGCAGACATTTCATCACCCTATTAGGTAACAATCATCAGTACTAGAAGGGAGTGGGGTTGAAGAGAGGAGGAGAGGAGGAGGAGGAGGAGGAGGAGGAGGAGGAGGAGGAGGAGGAGGAGGAGGAGGATTTTTACTTTGCTTGGTAGTTGAATGGTAGTTGGCCTCCGCCATTCTCCTACATCTCTCTATTTATGCAGGCAAAGCATCTAAAAGAATTTTACTGAGAATTATTTGTTGGCTGCCTTAACAGGAAAGGATCCATTTACACTGCCTTCTGAATATTGTTTTCACTTTGATGAATGAGTTAAAGCAAGACACAAAAACCTTTGATCAATTGACGGTCTAATTCATAATAACGGAGAGAAATAAAGCTGAATTTGGAATTTGCTGGAAAAATCCACAGAATCTCTACCTGGCTCTATTGAGTGGTGTGGTGTAGCAGATCCAATCATTACTGGGTTTGTCTGTAACATTAGGCAATCAGTCAGAAAACAATTGGATGATTCTCTACTCTCGTCAAGCTACTACTCTTAAAATGCAAACAGAATGGGAATTGATATCTTGAGGTTACAAGCGTGAATATTTATTTTCTGAATGCTGCTTTTCCAGAGTACACAGTGAACTCCATTATATATACCAGCTATTTCATAGCTTGATGTAAAAGGAAAAGATGGAGTTCCCATATCGTGTTAACCAGGGCTCATTTAAACATGATTTATGAAGTAATCTACAAATGGAAGGGCTTACACATTGCATTAAACCATAAATTGCTATTCACAACTTACAACTATGGCATTCATATACTGCTATAGTATAGATCAAATCCAAACAACCGCAGTACTGCTAGTCCTCAACTCACTTATAACTGAGCCCAAATTTTCCATTCCTGAAAAATGGTTAAGTGAGTTTTGTCCAATTTTACAACCTCTGTTGCCACAGTTGTTAAGTGAATCACTACAGTTGTTAAGTTAGTAACACAGTTGTTAAGTGAATTTGGCTTCTCTCATTGACTTTACTTGTCAGAAAGTCGCAAAAGGGGATTATGCGACCCCGGGACCCAGCAACTGTCATAAGTACATGTCAGTTGCCAAGCCTCTGAATTTTGATCACGTGACCCTGGGGATAAAAAAAGGTCACAAGTCACATTTTTCAGTGTTGCTGTCATTGTGAATTGTTGTAAGTCAAGGACTACCTGTATGGCTTTACGAGTTTTGTGAACTGTTTATAGCTGGGGTGTCAAACTCGCAACGTCACGTGACGTGTCACGACTTTTTTTCCATTGCCGGCAATGGGGTGAGCGTTTCAGCATGACGCATCCGGCCCGCAGACCGGCAGTTTGACACCCCTGATTTATAGGGATTCTCCATCAGTTTTTTTTTAAAGGATATTCTAAAATTGTAAGACGAAGCTACACTAAAGGTTAAGGATAAGATGGGCATGGTTCCTACCGTGTTTCCCTGAAAACAAGACCTGGTCTTATATTAATTTTTGCTCCAAAAGAAGCATTAGAGCTTATTTTCCGGTTAGGGCTTATATTTGGGGAAATACGGTACTAAATGCGTCCGTCTGGCTGACGATGTTAACTGGGCCTTATTTTTGAGGCTTATTTTTTACGAGCATCCTGAAAAAATCATGCCAGGGTTTATTTGACAGTTGGGTCTTATTTTCGGGGAAATACGGTACTAAATGCGTCTAACTGGGACTTATTTTTGGGGTGGGGCTTTTATTACGAGCATCCTGAAAAAATCACGTTAGGGCTTATTTTCCGGTTGGGTCTTATATTTGGGGAAATACGGTACTAAACGTGTCCATCTGGCTGACGATGTTAACTGGGGCTTATTTTGGGGGTTAGGGTTTTATATTACGAGCATCCTGAAAAAAATCACGCTAGTTCTTATTTTCCAGTTGGGTCTTATTTTGGGGAAAACACAGTATCAGACGACGTTCCGATAGTCAATGAAAATCTGATTACTTGTTTAGGCCTTGGGATAAGGTAGTGATGACCCTGTAAAATTTCGTTTTATTTTATACGGTTTGTTTCTTTTCTGGAGGCACGTTTCTTTTATATTGGAATCCTGCATCCAGTTTTGGTCACCACGATGTAAAAAAGATGTAAAAAAGACGTTGAGACTCTAGAAAGAGTGCAGAGAAGAGCAACAAAGATGATCAGGGGACTGGAGGCTAAAGCATACAAGGAACGGTTGCTGGAATTGGGTATGTCTAGTTTAATGAAGAGAAGGACGAGGGGGGACATGACAGCCGTGTTCCAGTATCTCAGGGGCTGCCCCAAAGAAGAGGGAGTCAAGCTATTCTCCAAAGCGCCTGAAGGCAGGACAAGAAGCAACGGATGGAAACTCATCAAGGAGAGAAGCAACCTAGAACTAAGGAGGAATTTCCTGACAGTGAGAACAATTAACCAGTGGAACAATCTGCCTCCAGAAGCGGTGAATGCTCCAACACTGGAAGTCTTTAAGAAGAGACTGGACAGCCATTTGTCTGAAATGGTATAGGGTTTCCTGCCTGAGCAGGGGGTTGGACTAGATGACCTCCAAGGTCCCTTCCAACTTTATTATTATTATTATTATTATTATTATTATTATTATTATTATTATTATTATTATTATTATTATTATTATTATTATTATTATTATTATTATATCTTCTGTTTTATTAATCGATATTTGTAGAATGTAAAGCAGCAGTCCCCAACATATTTCAGCTCCACGGACAGGCAGGGGGGAGGGAGAAGATGGTTTGGCCAGTGCAACCTCATCCCACACATGTGCCAAAAAACCTTCGCTTGCCCCTTGTGTGGCCCGGTTCCCCATGGGCCGTGGACCAGTCCACGGCCCAGGTGTTGGGGATCCCTGATGAAAAGCATTCAGAATCACTCAGAGTCAGGAGTTTTAAAAATCTATGTCAATAAAACAACGACTAATAAAAATTATGAGGATGCCTAAGAGAAAGTTCAACCAAGTTCAACCAAGTCAACCAGGACAAGGGGGGACATGATAGCAGCGTTCCAATATTTGAGGGGCTGCCACAAAGAAGAGGGAGTCAAGCTATTCTCCAAAGTACCTTGAAGGCAGGACAAGAAGCAACGGATGGAAATTAACCAAAGAGAGAAGCAACCTGGAACTAAGGAGAAACTTGCTGACAGTTAGAACAATTAACCAGTGGAACAACCTGCCTCCAGAAGTGGTGAATGCTCCAACACTGGAGGTTTTTAAGAAGAGACTGGACAGCCATTTGTCTGAAATGGTATAGGGTTTCCTGCCTGAGCAGAGGGGTTGGACTAGATGACCTCCAAGGTCCCTTCCAACTTTATTATTATTATTATTATTATTATCCCACCCTGCTTTCCTTTTCCACCGCTAATGATACGTTTAGGGAAATTCTGGGTCCTTGTCTCCGATGTAACAATTTGTGACCCAGCCACTTTCAATTTCGTAGACCCGCTCTTATGTATTTCTGCTTCTTGCCTTGGTTTATTTCAGTCATCGGCAGGCAACGTGGTGCGCTAATGAGAGCTAAGGCACAATTTAAATGCACGGTCAGAACACAATTGCAGGGGCCGCTCTCAATTCTATAGCAACCACCGGACTTTATTCTGTCTTTTGCATGCCAAATAAAGAGCATTTTTCCCCCTAAAAGCTGAATCGAACCAAATAAGTAACTATCAATATTTCAGGAGCATTTTCGTGTTATTTGGGGGGGGGGAGGGAGGGAGAGAATGAAAA
>JALGBA010003994.1:0-60000 GCA_023970755.1 Azemiops feae | reverse complement strand
GATAATATAAATCTTGGGGAAAAATTATCTCCATAGCCTGCGTCTCATTCTACAGATTGTATGCAAATATCCTGCCTGAGCACCCTGTATATAGATGTAAGATATATCCTGGGATCCTACGTTGTACAAACAAGGGTTGTATTAACCTCCAAATCTAGATTGTGCCAATAAATAAACAGATTGGTTTCTGTCATATATTTCTGTCGTGAAATTGCTTCTGTGTATTTTTTCCGCACTTCACGTGCCCATAATAATCTAACGCATCTAAGAGACAGGCTGGTCAGCAATGTTCAACATGAACTTCATGAATCTGTTCCTCAAGGCTTTTCCAACTGGATGCCCACCAGATGTGCTGGATTTGAGTCTCCATCACCTCCAGATGTGCTGTCTGAAGATGATGGAAGCCGGTTCAAGTCTTTCCAGAGTCTCAGCATCTTTTTTTACAATCTGGTGACCAAAACTGGATGCATTATTCCAAGTGTGGCTTTACCAAGACATTATAAAGGGGAATTAACACTTCAGGTGATTTTGATTCTATCCCTCTGTTAAAGTGGTGGGTTTTTTTTTGTTTTTGTTTTTTGATGCACCTTTTTAAAATGTTTTCTATATTTTGTCCTTTTTTTCTTTTTTCCCTTTTCTGTCTTCTTTAGCATTCTTTTTGTGTGTGGGGGGGGGAAGGGGTTGTATTTTGTATTTTAACCTTGTCTTGAATAAAATAATATTTTTTTTAAAAAAAGAAAAGGATGACCCTCGTTTTGCCAGACCCTTATTTTAACAGTGTTCGGTGCCCTTGGAGGAAAAGGAAAAACCCCTCACCAACTTTGTAGTGTACACAGCCTTCTAAGTCGCCCACTGACACCCAGCCTTGTCGTTTTTCCACCTCGGGATCATTCCGCAAGATCTTGTTTCGTAGCCAAGACAAATAATATACTCGTAGCTTACTCTTTTTGCCTGCGTGGGTTGGAACAGAAGCAAAAAAAAAAAAAAGGAGCATGTTAAAATTTAATAATAACAACAACAACAACAACAGTTGGAATGGACCTCAGAGGTCATCTAGTCCAACCCCCTGCTCAGGCAGGAAACCCTATACCATTTCAGACAAATGGCTGCCAGTCTTCTGAAGACAATTATTATCACTATTGGAAGACTGCTATCAGGTCTCCCCAAGCGTTCTCTTCGTTAGACTAGTCATAACTAGTTCCCTTAGCCCAGGGGTAGGCAACCTTGGCTCTTTTATGACTCGTGGACTTCAACTCCCAGAATTCCTGAGCCAGCCATGCTGAGGGGACAGGGAGAAGTTTCCAAGCTGAGCCATGCCAGCTCAGGAATTCTGGGAGTTGAAGTCCACGAGTCTTAAAGTTGCCAAGGTTGAGGACCCCTGATATAGGGCAGGGGTGGGGAACCTTGGCTCTTTTATGACTCGTGGACTTCAACTCCCAGAATTCCTGAGCCAGCCGTGCTGAGGGGACAGGGAGAGGTTCCAAGCTGAGCCATGCCAGCTCAGGAATTCTGGGAGTTGAAGTCCACGAATCATAAAAGAGCCAAGGTTGCCTACCCCTGCCTTAGCCGTTCATGGCACAATTTACTCTCCAGATCCCCTGATCATCTTTGTAAGGTTTGGCAAGAGCTGGCAAGATTTTATAATTCGGCGCGTGGTCTAATCCTCCCCCTCTCTCATTGCTTGGTATTGAATGTTAGGTCAGGAGTTTTTAGACAGCAAACAAACCTGAGATGGTAATGAGCACATTCAGTCCTTCCAACACGTCCATCTGTTGAAAACGTCTCCTGCTGATCAAAGAGTAAACTCGACCTTGTCCACTCCGGTCCAGAAGCCACAATCCATTTTCGGACCCAACCAGTAAATTCACCCCTGTTGACATGCAAAGAACATAGTATGAACTTACAAGCAGATCTTCGGAAGGGCTGGGTCAGCTCACTGTAGGAAATCCTCATTGTGTTTCAACCATGGTTTAGTTAAAGAAAACAAGCTGGGAAATCCAAGTTGCCAGCAACTTTTGAGACCAAAGAAAATGCCGATGGATTGAAGATCAACAGAATCACAGAGTTGGGAGGGTCCTTGGAGGTCTTCTAGTCCAACCCCGTGCTCAAGCAGAAGAAAATGCCGATGGATTGAAGATCAACAGAATCACAGAGTTGGGAGGGACCTTGGAGGTCTTCTAGTCCAACCCCGTGCTCAAGCAGAAGAAAATGCTGATGGATTGAGGATCAACAGAATCACAGAGTTGGAAGGGACCTTGGAGGTCTTCTAGTCCAACCCCATGCTCAAGCAGAAGAAAATGCTGATGGATTGAAGATCAACAGAATCACAGAGTTGGAAGGGACCTTGGAGGTCTTCTAGTCCAACCCCATGCTCAAGCAGAAGAAAATGCCGATGGATTGAAGATCAACAGAATCACAGAGTTGGAAGGGACCTTGGAGGTCTTCTAGTCCAACCCCGTGCTCAAGCAGAAGAAATGCTGATGGATTGAAGATCACAGAATCACAGAGTTGGAAGGGACCTTGGGTCTTCTAGTCCAACCCCTTGCTCAAGCAGAAGAAATGCTGATGGATTGAAGATCAACAGAATCACAGAGTTGGAAGGGACCTTGGAGGTCTTCTAGTCCAACCCCATGCTCAAGCAGAAGAAAATGCTGATGGATTGAAGATCAACAGAATCACAGAGTTGGAAGGGACCTTGGAGGTCTTCTAGTCCAACCCCATGCTCAAGCAGAAGAAAATGCCGATGGACTGAAGATCAACAGAATCACAGAGTTGGAAGGGACCTTGGAGGTCTTCTAGTCCAACCCCGTGCTCAAGCAGAAGAAAATGCCGATGGATTGAAGATCAACAGAATCACAGAGTTGGGAGGGACCTTGGAGGTCTTCTAGTCCAACCCCGTGCTCAAGCAGAAGAAAATGCCGATGGATTGAAGATCAACAGAATCACAGAGTTGGAAGGGACCTTGGAGGTCTTCTAGTCCAACCCCGTGCTCAAGCAGAAGAAAATGCCGCTGGATTGAAGATCAACAGAATCACAGAGTTGGAAGGGACCTTGGAGGTCTTCTAGTCCAACCCCATGCTCAAGCAGAAGAAAATGCCGCTGGATTGAAGATCAACAGAATCACAGAGTTGGAAGGGACCTTGGAGGTCTTCTAGTCCAACCCCGTGCTCAAGCAGAAGAAAATGCCGATGGATTGAAGATCAACAGAATCACAGAGTTGGGAGGGACCTTGGAGGTCTTCTAGTCCAACCCCGTGCTCAAGCAGAAGAAAATGCCGATGGATTGAAGATCAACAGAATCACAGAGTTGGAAGGGACCTTGGAGGTCTTCTAGTCCAACCCCGTGCTCAAGCAGAAGAAAATGCCGATGGATTGAAGATCAACAGAATCACAGAGTTGGAAGGGACCTTGGAGGTCTTCTAGTAGTCCAACCCCATGCTCAAGCAGAAGACCTTATACCATTTCAGACAAATGGCTGTCCAATCTCGTCTTAAAAACCTCCAGTGTTGGAGCATCCACAACTTCTGGAGGCAAGCTGTTCCACTGATCCAAACAGACAGCTGAAGGAATGAGGTTTCCCTTAGGTTGGGCCATGTTGATACGGTTGATATGGAAAGTTGTGATGGAAAGAATGAAAAAAAAAAAAGGAAGAACTGAGTATTGTGGGGCAGGATGTGGAGGCAAAGGAAGCTCCAGACAAGAGGCTGATAAGAAGATAGCCTTCTCCACCTCAGCACACAAATCATCGCCAGCTTTGCTATGCTGTTCTGTTCTTAATTTAAAAACTTGGCCTCTTCCAAACATACATCAAATGAAACCCAGAGAGCTGTAAACTGTAAATTTACATTTCCTGGGATAATTTCTTCCTGGCACTTTCATTCATTTATTTTGTTTCTCATTTAAGACTTAAGTCAAAGCAGAAGGGCACGGGCAAAAAAAATATTGTGCCGGCTTTGTGAAGCCTGTCGCTTGATGTCAGAAAGATGGAAAATGAAAGCCGGTGGAGAACCACAAAAACGTATGCTGAAACGACTAAGACTGGAGTCCCGCATTTAATATATTAAACTTTGAAGTAGGAACCTAGGGTGACCGTCAGCTGATGCCCTCAGGACATTCCCAAACTGAGGGAAGGAGATGTATCTGGATGGACACCTTGAGAGAAGAGGCCAGGAAGAAGGCATAGTTCCAGACCTCCTTCACCACTCCCAGTTTCTCCACCAGCTGAAGAGAGGTCCAGGTTCTTGTTTACAATGGATGCACAAGACCTGTCATGTCTTAGTTTTACATGAGAAAAAGAAGCAAGGATTCTGTAGAGCAAAATCTTGTTGAGGTTCAAGGAAGATGTAAGCCAATAACTGCATCATTTACCTAGTGCAGGGGTAGGCAACCTTGGCTCTTTTATGACTCGTGGATTTCAACTCTCAGGAATTCTGGGAGTTGAAGTCCACGAGTCATAAAAGAGCCAAGGTTGCCTACCCCTGACCTAGTGCAATGACTTCTCCCCATGATCTTAGTGCTCAAGAACTGAACAGCCATCTCTTCTATCACCCTAGCATTCAATGACCATGTCCAGATATTATACTAAGCCACAGCTTAATCACAGTTTGCTGAGTAGAGCACAATGCCTGGATCCATCCACAATCAAACCACAGGTAACTCAACATACTAAGGCAAAACCAAAGCAGGCTGACCAGACACGAGGCAACTGGGGCACATGTGAGCTTTATCTTCAAAACTGTGTGTCCAGCCTGCATCAGCTGAAAGGGCGAAGAACTGACCCTGTTTGCTAGCATCTGTCTCTGCCTCAAACCAGGTTTACTCACCCCACAGGGCAGAACACAAGATCTCGGAATTGAACTTCTTTTTATATTTGCGGATTTCAGGGCTGTCGCTCTGCGGCCGGATGTTGGTAGGGTTCACGTTGACCACAGAACCTTTTCTTGTATTTTGCCGCCTGGGGGGATCCATTATCACATTGGACGCTGGGAGGAAAAGCAGAGGAGAGTTGTGAACGTAGCTGTTGGGCCTGAGCATCTAAAGGTCCATGACATCTGTATTCTACTTTCTAATAATAGTGGGATTGGTTATGATGATGGTTATAAGACATGGTGGAGAAGCAGGGAGAGGAATGGAAGAGAGATAGGTGTCAACAATCAAGAGATAGAAGATGACTCTGTTGGCAGCTACCTCGTATATGACACTTGAGTTCAAGTTACAAGAAATCCAGGAAGAAGCATTTCAAATAATTTAAAGAGACTCTGATTAAATATTTCCCTATAAATCAGACTGGGGGATTCTTATTGCCAATAGAAAAGAATATTTGTAGCTCAGGGTTGAACTGTGTGGTCTTTGGTGCTTTCTGAGTTTGTTTTCTTGCAGATGTTTCATGACCTAACTAGGTAACATCATCAGTGCTAGAAGGGAGTGGAGTTTTCTCCCTGTTTAAACCAGAATACATCCTCTCCAGCAGCTAATAACCAGATAAGCAGGGATTAACCCCAGACAAATAATCAAGCAGAAAACAGTATCCTAATCTAGGAACTACCAAGGAGAAAAACAGCTGGATAGGGAAGAATACCCATAGGAAAGCAAACCCCACTCCCTTCTAGCACTGATGATGTTACCTAATTTGGTAATGAAACGTCTGCAAGAAAACAGCCAAGCTCAGAGAGCACTAAGGACCTCATAATTCTCATTATAGTTTCCATGTTCTGCATTTACTGCAGAATAGCGCTGGCCCTACTGATATTAGGGCAGTTCTTGCTTCTTGGTCTTGCTCACCTTACCTGGAGCTTGACACTGATGGTCTGTTCAACCAACTCTGAAGATTCCAGGCACCGTCTTGAAATTCTTTGCATAGAAGCCATACGTTGTACCACTCAGCTTTGACCTCATCCTAGATGCCAGAAATTATAATTCCCACCCTCTTAGTAAAAGAGGCAAGGATGACGTAGTCTATACTTACGGGAACCACCGTTTGGTCCAGCTGGACTGGAAGGAGGTGAGATTTGGAGAAGTCTAGGATCGATGAAGGAGGTAAAAGACGATGTAGAGGAGGAACTGTTTTTGGAAGGGGTACCGTCAGTGTTCAGGGCCTGCTGTAAAAATAAGAATAAAAAATAAATTAAGGATCTACCTTCAACCGTTTGCAACTGGTGGGCTGGATATGATGAAGCGAATGGTCACATACTTTGTGTTTGATTCCTTGGGGTGCAGCCCTGAAATAGCACTGCTGTGTTTGCTGCTAGGAGAGAGAACTCAGCAACTGGAGTCAATCCAGCCAAGGTCCCTCAAAACCCAACAGGGCGATGTAAGAAAGAGACACGACCACGAGCCAAGATCACGAGTGATAGTCTACTTAGGAGCATGATAGAAGAGATTTACACCCCATCACTTTCTACCTTTAAATACAAAAAGTGGACGTGGATAATGGATTTAGGCTAGGGGAAGGAGCAGGGAGTGGATCTGATCCACCTACAGGAAATATCCAAAGCAAAACAGCTCCTTCAGCTTCCCGTGGATAGAAGCTCTCATCAATGGTAACTTAGATGCATCCCATCTTAGGATCCATCTTGACTTGCGCTTTTGCAGAGCCATGCAACTATTAAACCATTTGCCCCTCATTTCCCTTTGACCTCTTCCCCATCGTGCACACAGGATGCGGTGGTCACCAGACGTTCATCGTTCCCCCGTTTTAAAAATTCAGACTTTTAAGTTTAACATTTGTAACTGATTTAAGGAGCTTTGACCTGGTTAGCAGGAGGACTGTTCTGAAGCTCCTGAGCAGAAGTTTTCATTTGGTTTGCTGAGATCTGACTCTGTTGGAGGAGGTCGGGCAGCAGATAATTTTGGTTGTTCATGCTCCAGACGTCTTCACGAGCACCACCGGCACGTGTTCCTGCAGCATGGTCCTGCACCAAAGAACACATTGAACACCTAAGCTGCAACCAGGGTTAAGGAAGCATTCTGTGCCCCTCCACTCTCCACCTTTCTTTCTTCCTGTTTGTAGGGAAACAAATTCGGGCAACTTGTCCAAATCTCTGTCCTACCTCAAAGCTAATGGAGATCAGATTATGGAAGGAAAGTCAACACTCTGTGGGTCAAGGGAATGCAAAACAGTAATATGGCGATGAAAATTGGATGCTGGTGGACGACACGGGCTTCAAAGGGCCCTGGGCATGGTCTGTGGGGTTCCTGAGATGTCCATCTTCCAAGTTGTCCACCAGCCTATCTATCTTCTCAGTTGCCTGAGATCAAGAGACAAAGAAACCCTAGTAGGTCAGGAAAACAGCATTAAAAGTGGGAAGATCTCTGGGTCTCACCAATAGCATCACTCTCTGAACTGAAAATCCTTCGTTCCTTTCTTCCAGATGTTAGGATGGGGGCTGAGTGGAGCAGGATCTTTCCAGAATGACCTTAAGGAAGTGCTTCCCAACCCTTTTTCTCCATTATCCTGATAGCCAAATCTGGCCGTAGGTTCTGCCTCAGTTTATCTTCCCAATAAGCAACCGAGTCAGAAAATTACTTAGAAGAAAGTTATTTTTATCGTTTATCAGAAAGTCCTTATTTAAATGTCCCACTTACAATTGGGCAATGAGCTCATGTGTCCTTACCCAAAGAAAAAACATTTTTTTAACCCAATTTGGGGGTAATTTACTAGGTTTGAGAAACCCTGCCTTAACGTCTGGAGTGTGCTGTAAGAAAGGAACTTCCATTTTTCTTCTTCTTTTGGAACTAAGAAGAAATTTCCTAACAGTGAGAACAATTAATCGATGGAACAGCTTGGTTCCTGGAGTTATCAGTGCTCCATCCTTGGAGGTCTTCAAGAAAAGATTAGACAACCATTTGTCCGGAATGATATGCAGTCTCCTGCCTTTGGCAAGGGGTTGGACTAGAAGATCTTTAAGGTCTCTTCCAGCCTTAGGATTCTAAAGTCTTCCTTGCCAAATTTTGAGACAGCAGCAAGAGCTGCGGTCCGCTTATTCTTCACAAAATCTTTGTCAGTGAAGTCAAGAAAGTCCAACCTTCTTCAGATTGTATTCATGGGCTGCCTTGAATGACAGGGAGAGAAGCGGAATTGGGATAGCTTTTGTTTCTAGTGGAATCTTTAAAGAATACATCTGCCTGCAAACACGCCGGATTGCCTTTTATTAGACTCGGGCTGTTTCAGATCGAACTAGGTTTGCAGACTTAAGCCACGAAACAACCTGGCTCCAGGCCCGGCTGTGGTTTGGAAAAAAATCTTTGAATCCTTTCAGCTTTATAATCCCTTGAGACCTCTGGATTTAAAAGCCTGGCAATTCTGCAAAGGTTGCAGAGCCAGGATGGATGCAACTGCAGATAACGGGATGCTGCCTCTTCCTTCCACGAGTTGCGTGGAAGCCATAATTCGAGAAAGGTGGTTTATTGCTGGCACAGAAGATAGAAATGGTCTGCCGTGGACTTTGCTGGCTGGGACGAAGCCTCGGCAGATGCCAGCAGGCGCCCCGTGAGATCCAGAGGCGAAACCAAGTTTTAAAAAGTCAAATCGTTCCCTGGGGAAATATGGGAACATGGAGGAAACCAGGAAGTAAAAACAGTCCTCGACTTATGACTACGATTGAGCCCAACATTTCTGTTGCTAAGTGAGACAGTTGTTAAGTGGGTTTGGCCCCATTTTACGACCTTTCCGGAGTTGTGAGCGAATCCAGCTTCCCCCTTGACTTCCTTTGTTAGAAGGTCACAAAACGGGATCACCTCACCCCGAGACACGGTCGTAAATAGGAGTCAGTTGCCAAGCATCTGAATTTTGATCCCGTGACCCTGGAGATGCGGCAAGGGTCGTACGTGGGAAAAACGGTCACGACAACTATCTGATTCCTTTAACAACTGCAGTGATTCGCTTAATAACCGTGGGAAAAAAAGGTCGTAAAGTCAGGCGCAACTCACTTAATAAACTGCCTTACTTGTGGCTGTTAAGTCGAATACAGCAACAAAGTTCACCAAAGTTTTTTTCTTCAAATCTGGGAGGTTTTAAACGGGCTAAAGAAGTTTGAATGAAGCCCTGATCTCCCAAGCATTTAATCTGACTTCATAACTTTTCATAATCCCCTTGTTTTTAATCTGATTATTCTAATTCCCATAAGCCAAAGGATAAGATCTGGCTAACGGGGAGATTTCGCGTGCTTGTTCAAACCAGGAGTCCCGAGGGAACCGAATCTGAAAAACACGGATAGATGTGCCTGTCCTTTTTAAAGACCTTTTTTCCCTTCCTATATCTTCCCATTTCTTTCAAAAGACTTTAGAACCACTAGTTTAGTTTAGTGACCGTTACAACGACACTGAAAAAAGCGACTTACGATCATTTTTTTCACTCTTACAAACACTGCAACATCCCCCGTGGTCACAGGATCAAAATTTGGATGCTTGGCCACTGACTCATATTTATGACGGTCGCACAATGTCACGGGGTCACGGGATCCCCTTTTAAGACCTTCTGACAAGCAAAGTCAATGGGGAAACCAGATTCACTTAACAACCTGCCTCCAGAACTTGTGAATGCTCCAATACTGGAAGTTTTTAAGAGACTGGACAGCCATTTGTCTGAAATGGTATAGGGTTTCCTGCCTGAACAGGGGGGTTGGATTAGATGACCTCCAAGGTCACTTCCAACTTTGTTGTTGTTGTTGTTGTTGTTATTTATTATTATTATTATTATTATTATTATTATTATTATTATTATTATTATTATTATTATTATTATTATTATTATTATTATTATTATTATTATTATTATTATTATTATGTTACTGACTGAACTGCAGTGATTCCCTTAATCACTGTGGCCAGGAAGGTCACATAAAATGGGGCAAAACTTACTTAACAACTGTCTCGCTTAGCAACAAAATTTTGGGGTCAATTGTGGTCGTAAGTCAAGGACTACCTGTGTTGAGAGAGGGCTGCGTTGGAATGAGGGATATCGTAAATTAAATTATCCCGAGCTACTACAGGTTTCTTCTTTCTCTCTCAAAGACCAGAAAAGGGAATTTCACACAACACAGGGTAATTTCCACGACCAAAATGTGAGCAGATACTTGGAAAAAAAAAGGGGGGTGAAGCTAAGTTACAAATAGGGCAGAAGAGAATGTGACTTCTCTATTTTTATTTTTTTTTACCCATCCACTAGATTTCTTTCACAAAAGAAGATTACCTTGCGATCCGCTACAAGGCAGGGAGAGTTCAATTCGATCCCGTCAGCAATTCCTGCCCTTGGGAAGCCGGTCACTCCGTTGCCAAGCGGTTGCCTAGTAACAAATGCCAATTAGTGCAGGAGGAGGAGGAGGAGGAGGAGGAGGAGGAGGAGGAGGAGGAGGAGAGGAAAATAAATGTATTTTTAAGACCCTCCAAGAAAGACGCAAACGGAAAACTAACCCACACACAAACACACACGCATTAAAAATAAAAACACGAAGAAACAGCAGCCTCCCTTTAATGTCATCTCCCACCTGCATCCGGAAGCGGGCAAAGCTATCCAATCTTCCCCAAGAAACCTTCCAGGGCTGATCAACTACCACACCCCAACTTTTTCAGGAAGGATAGGAACTGTAGTCCAAACCATCAGAAGCTGGACGAATCAAAGGTCATTCATGGGTCTTCAAACTTGGCCCTTTTATCACTTGTGGACTTCAACTCCCAGAATTGGTAAGAACCAATTTGCCAATCTGTCTTCCCAAAGATATACCAAGCTCCATTAACATCCCAGTAAAATCATGGTGGGAAGTCAAACCTACGTGTCCTTCAGAAGTTGATTAATTGTTGACACGGATCAGCTAAGATACACCCTCTCTGGGCAACCAGGTGCAAACTAAGTTACTCATATTCTATTAACTTTGAAGTTAGTCATTCGTGCTTGGAGGCCGAACATTGGGAGAGCCAACCTTATGTGTCCGTCACCCTCATCTTCCTCGTCACTGCTGCCCATTTCATCACTGGAGGAGGAATATTCTAGAGACTTCCGGAGCAGATGGCTGCTGACTTTCTCCTTGTTCCACAAAGCTGGACTCTAAGAATGAGAAGAACCTGGTTTGTAACTTCAGCACGTACAAGGCCTCAACACAAAGTAGCCCCTGATCTAAGCCCCCTTTAAACACATATCTTTATTATGAATATTTATATATTGTAGAAAAAAGGTAAAATATGGCAACGTTGCCAAGAACAAGTTGTTTGGCCTGACCGTGAGGTGATTAGGAGTGGAGCTCACCTCAACAAAGTCTTTACTTTTACCGTCCTTCTATCTCTCCTAGCCTCTGCTTTAATCCTGATTTATTACAAGTATTTCTATCTTGGCCTTCAGGATAAAAGATCCCCCTCAAATAGATTGGAATACAAGCCCGCCATAAATAAAAATACAATAAACATTTGACAACAAACACAGCCCTTACTTGGGAAGGCCCGTTTTTAAGCAAGCAGGTAGTTCTCGGCTTACGACTCTAATTGAGCCCACAAGTTTGAGTTGTAAGTCCTGACAACCCTAAAGTGTGATGGGGACTGATGTTATCACTTTTCACAGCAGTCGTAAAGCAAACACCACCGTCATTAGGTGAAGCCATTGATCCCCCGTTTTTACGGTCCATTGTAACGTCAAACGGTCACTAAGCAAAGTCACCACACCAATCATTCTGATTGAGTTCAGTCTTTTGCTCCTTGCTGGTATCTAGACCAATCCACGGACCGATTTAGGATATGCCAATGACAAGGCTTTTGTATTTAAATGAAACTCTCCTTCAGATCCTTCAGGACTCTTTTGAAAGAAAACCACAGTTCCTAAACCGAATAGTGTACGCGTGGTACATTCAGAAGCCAGAGCTGGGATTTCTCAGAGGACAGAAGAGGCTTTTGAACCTTGGAAGAGCAGCTCATCATCAACCTGACGGTCCAACATTACGACTTCAAAGCAAATGCTTATGGTCAGAGATGAACATCTCACCTAAGAGGGCCGCTACAGTATAATCCCCAATCAAGATACTTATTTTAACCCAGTGGAATGTGCCAAATGTGATGGCTTCTCCATCATTCTTCTCCTGAATACAAGCAGAAAGAAGATAAGTCTAACTTGCTCTATGCAACACAACATCGAAACCCCATCTTCTGAATCTCTGAACGGTCAAAACATTTCACCAGTCCACACGTCATCCAAAACCCAAAACCCAGTGAAAACAGAGCTCCTTTGGGTCTTGATAAAGCAGAGGTAAACAGACAGGGACCTTAATTTGAGTAATTAACAGACGGGGACAAAGGATAAAGAGTCCCTCAACGCCAGGTTGACTTCAGTTGACTTGATGGACATCTTCATTAGCAGTAGGGAGGTGGTTTGGTAGCACCTCTTAGATGCCCTTTCAAATATGTTAAAGATATATATTTTTAAAGACACCCATTAGGGGTTAGAGTAAAAACAATAAAAAGGGGGGGGGGAAAGAACATTGATGAAATTAAAAGAAGAGGAGGACCACGATAAACCTTGAGACTAGAACAGAATGATAATATAGAACTGTAGAAGAATTAGAAGGGGAAAGGGGAAAAAAAACTTACTGAAATTTGGCCTGAATGAGATGTATTTTCAAGCTTCTTACAGGACTGGAGATGTCTGTTGTCTATTCTGGAGGACTCTGGATGTTGTAAAGAGACATATTTACTGGTGCATGCATATTATTTAATCATTTAAATAAGAGCACTGGATCTTGAGATGTCTATAGATTGCCCCGGGGAAGTGGTTGCCAGCATTTGTCCAAAGCAAAACAATTCAACTGTTCTTAACTTCCAAACAGATGCATTTTGTGTCTCACATATGTGTTGTACTTGAACTGGTAAAGAACACAAAGAAACTTCAGTAGATTCTTTCATCCTGAGTGCGTTTTATAAAACGGATTTGAGATTATTATTTTTTTGGCTATTTTATAACACCTCTATGTTGCTTCAAGGACATTTTAGAGTGGAAACGCAGGAAAGTTTTAAAAGAGAATAGTCTGAGCAAATTTAACTTAGCTAAGATAAGCTAAAACAGTGGGCTCCATCAACAATTTAAGAAGTTCCCTGACCTTGGATAGGGGAAAACATTATTTTCACTAACCCCTAACTGATTTTTTTGCTAAGCAACAGAGTAATTTTATGGCCTCTACACTCCAAAAATTTTGTCAACTCAAATAAGTCTCACATTCTAAAATTTTTATACCCTAAAAAGGATATTACTTTGTCATTGGTTTAGTGGATTTTTGAAGAAGCACCTGGATATTTCTTGTTTTTTTTAAAAAAAACATTTTGATAATTTTGTTTGAGTGTCATTGGTTTCCTCTATCCCATAGTCTTTCAACTGGTGCATTTAACTATTTTTTTCTGAGAAGGGGTCTGTAGATTTCACCAAATTCTCAAAGGAGTTCGAGACACAAAAATATAAACAGGATTGCCCTGGGTTAGGTTGAGAGGTGGGATTATCTGAGGACACCCAGTTGACTTCAGAGCCCAGGACCTCTAGATCCCACCACCTCATCTGTCTCCTCCGCCCACTGACTCATTTCCATCCAAGCTCAAAGAATCTCTGCTACACGAACCGCTGTAAAACATATGGAAATATTCTCCTTCCTGTTTTAAGCTCTTCCGACTGACAAATGTACATGTCTTGCTTGATAAAATAAAAGGCCAAGGCTGACGAAGAACAAGAAATATCACCACCAGTTAATTCTCTGCACACACCGACAGCTCCTCTATGGATTTCAGCTTGCCCTGCAGTTAATGGACACATCTAGAATGCAGATGTTCACCCACACACATATAAAGTCACATTAAGATGGGGCGAGCATGAGCAAAGCAGCTAGCAAACAAATGTACTTAACAGAACCCCTTTTCTCTTCTAGAACTTGCTTTCCCACATTCTCTTTCCTTGGGAATGGACACCTTAAATGCTCGTTGGATCGCTCGGAAAGTCTACAACGGGACCCAAAGATTACCTGAGATTGATTGGCTGTTCTGAAGGGACTTGAGGTCCTTTTGTCTGTTGCCGTTGAAATCTTTGTAGCTGTTACTGGATTTTCCTTTGGGATCCCCCAGGGGTGGCTGTTGTGTGCTGTGTAAAGGGTAAAGACAAGAGGAGGAGGAGGAGGAGAAGAGAAAGAGAATGAAAGCAAACAGAAGGAAGAAAGAAGGAAGAAGCAAGAAGAAGGAGGAGGAGGAGAAGGAGGAGGAGGAGGAGGAGGAGGAGCAGGAGGAGGAGAAGAGAAAGAGAATGAAAGCAAACAGAAGGAAGAAGAAGAAGAAGAAGAAGAAGAAGAAAAAGAAGAAGAAGAAGAAGAAGAAGAAGAAGAAGAAAAAGAAGAAGGAGGAGTAGAGTAGAGAGAGAAAAGAGAAATGAAAGCAAACAGAAGGAAGGCATAAGAAGAAGAGGACGGATGAGGTAGGAGGAGGAGAAGAGAAGAGAAAAGAGTAATGAAATCAACAGAGAGAATAAGAAGAGGAGGAAAGGAGGAGAATGTAGGAGGATGAGCAGGATGATCAGGATTGAGGGGAGGAGTAGAAGAGAGAAGAGAATGAAAGCGACAGAAGGAAGAAGAAGAAGAAGAGAATAAGAAGAAAAGAAAAAAGAAGAGAAGAGAAGAAGAAAAAAAGAGAAGGATGATGAGTAAAGAGGTAGAGGAGAGAGGAGAAGAGAAGAGAATGAAAGCAAACAGAAGTAAGAAGAGAAGAAAAGAATAGGAGGAGGATGAGGAGGAGGAGGAGAATAAGAAGAGAAGGAGATAAGCGAAACAGAAGGAAGAAGAAGAAGAGAATGGGGAGAGGAGGAGAGGAGAAGAAGAAGAGAAAGAGATAAAGCAAACAGAAGAAAAGAAGAAGAAGGAGGAGGAGGAGGAGGAGGAGGAGGAGGAGGAGGAGGAGAACAAGAAGAAGAACAAGGAGAAGGAGAAAGAGAACAAGAAGAAGAAGGAGGAGGAAGAGATTACATTCAGCCACTACACATTGTGTCCATGCTCTTAGGACCCCATTGTAAAAACTCATCCAAGATTACAATATACTTCAAAGAGCTAATCAATTCCAGAATAACATGCCTAAAACCACAGTAACAAGATTTCCATTAAAAACACTTAAAAGTCCTGGAGACACCACTCAGGTTTGGAAATACTACTCTTAAAGGCTTATAGAGCTCATCTCAAATGCCAGGTAAACATTACAACTCCCAAATTCTTCCCTGACGTGGAACATGAATTTGAACCAGAAAACAGAGTTATCTCCTTCCCAGCTTCCAGCTAAAAAGTGAAGATGTCTATGAGTTGAGCTCAGCTCTTGGCAACTGCAACAAAAAGCTGTTCTCTTGAGTTCCAGAGTGGTCCTGCTTTCTCCTTTTCCCTTCCACCTTTTCTCCACTTCTTCCTCTCTGCTTCCTCCACCCCTCTCTTATCACCTTCATGCTACAGGCTTCCACAGAAGACAATGGGGTCCTGCTGAAATTCTGAATTGTTGGCTTGGAAAGGACTTTTGAAGCTGGACTGACGCTACACTGCATGTATCCCAGTATGAGAAGGAATTGCACCCACCTCAAAGAGAAACTCTGGTGCCCACACTGATCTCTGGTGTAAAACGTTGACGTTGTCCTTTGAGGAACCTTCAAGATTGAAAGCCCAGGAAAATCAGAACTGATTACATCTGCAATTTTTGTAGCATCTTCTACATCGATATCTATGGAGACTCTCACCCATCCCAGGTCACCAAAGGTGCTTTTCCAAAAGGCAACTCTATTTTCTTTTTTCCTTGAAGATGTTTCGCTTCTCATCTTGGATGAGAAGAATCAGAAGTGAAGAAGCTTCTTGGATGAGAAGCGAAACGTCTTCAAGGAAAAACAAAGAAAATCCAGTTGCCTTTTGAAAAAGCATCTTTGGGACTTCTAGATCAGCGTTTCTCAACCTCAGCTATTTTAAGATGTGTGGACTTCAACTCCCAGAATTCCCCCAGCCATGTGATAAAATGGGCACCACACTAAGCTTGCCCAGGAAAGACTTCCAAGAAGGAGGAAAATAATGAAAACAAAAAAACCCAAAACAAAACAGGGAGTCTAGAAGGCCCAACCTGGAATTGTTTAAAGCTGTTTTATGGGTTATAACTGTCAGGGGCATGCAGAATTATTATAGGGCAGAACCTTGTCACAGGACCACCCTTTGGAAAATGTGATGGTCCCAGAAATGTCGTGATATATCCTTACTTTATATCCTCTCTGTCTTCCAAAAATTCTTCCAAAATGTCGTTACCTTTGGTGGTTGTTCTTCAGTCTGAGGCAGACTCCAAAACACCTCATCCTGGCTGGGACTCAGGGGTGTGACAGCAACATCAGACAACAAACTGCTGTGATACACATCCCGATTCGTTCGGAGGTTTTCATTCTTTATAAGCAAAGCAGGCAGAGAAAAAGTTTCTGGTGATGATGACTGTTAATTCTATTCCCCCCCCCCCCAAACTCTACTGGTGGCACACTAGAGGTTATATACAAAAAGCCCCTAGACACAAACTATGCCATCATGGAGGCTACTTTGGTAAATCAAACTGGCAGCAGCCAGAAGCACAGCTGTTGGTGTGGCCAAAAGACTCACGTAGTAGCAGGGAATCTGCTAGAAATATTACTCATGGCCCAGTTCTTAGGTTTGTCAGATGATATCACCCTAGAGGAAGCAAACCCAATCTCCTCCATGGCATCACAACTAATCTGTGCCATTAATTTCGCTCTGAGTGTTGATTCAAGACTGGGAATCCTAAGCTTTAAGCTATATGCTCATCCATTTCATAACACAAGAATTGCCCCGTGGATCAGGCCAAGGACTGTAGGAGAAGGACAGGCAGGAACCTGGGGGCAGCGTCAAGAGAGGAATCAGCCTGGAGTCGTTACGTTCCCACAAGCGGTCTAAGTCCATCCTCTCTTGAATTCTGCTAACTCTTCTCTAAGGACAATTTAATGCTGACCGTTAGTTGGCTAGTTTCTTGCGTATCTCATGAGCAATAAATCATCTTAACTGGAACTTAAAGTGTGATCCCGTTTTTTCGTCCCTGACAAGATAAGATGAGGTGAGGTGAGGTGAGATGAGATGAGATAAGATTGTCATTTTTTACTGTGGGCATGCTGGCACACATTAAAAATGAAATTCTGTTGCTTGCTCTCAAAAGGGTACACATACACAACACACATCTAAACATCTCTATGTACAACATATGTCACTAAGGACCATCTTAGTTAGCTCTTAAGCCCCGTCCAACTGATCAAGATAAAAAACAATACAGATAGCATTAAGTCTAATCTTTGGAAAATATACAGAGTCTTGGAAGCGACGAGGAATTTCCCAGTCTGTTTCTAGTGAGCTCATTCAATTTCTGTGAATTATTCAAGTTCTTTCTCCTCAGCGTTCTTGCCACCAGGGTTAAGCTCTGTTAATGAGATAAGCTATCGAGTAATTCACTCGCCACCTCTTGATTTAATTTTACGTCTACTTTCGTCTCCATTCCTTTCCCAAGCTTGGCAACTGACTCACATTTATGACGGTGGCAGTGTCCCAGGGGATGTCACATGATCCCCTTTTGCGACCTTCTGACCAGCAAAGTCAATAGGGGAAGCCCAATTCATTTAACAACCATGCCACTAACTTAACAACTGCAGTGACTTGCTTAACAACGGTGGCAAGGCAGGTCGTAAAATGGGGCAAAACTGACGTAACAACTGTTTCGCTTAGCGACAAAAATTTGGGGCTCCGTTGTGGTTGTATGTTGAGGAATGCCAACCAGACCCTTAGGCCAGGAATCAGCACCCTGTAGAAGAACCCCTGGCTTCACACTCTAGAGCCCAAAACACAACCACAATTCAGCAACCACATCATTATTTTCCAGCCACCTGCCGTCTTTGTCTACATTGAAAGAAAGCTCCTACTAGGCCTAATGGACTTACTCTGAGGGAAAACAGCCATCCATCCCATTCCATACCCCAAACTTTCAGCCGCAAACTCATCGGTGACAATAAACACATCAACGGCTATAGTTTCCGTGACGTTCCGTGGCTGCTGTTAAATCACCACCCTCAGAGGGAAGTGTAGGGCAGGAGTAACAGAAGAGAAGGGGGGAAACATTGTCCATCTGTCTTATGCCCAAGAAGAAGGCGGCAAGCCACGCTCGGGCACCCTACTCTAGATTGATGTCTTCTCCCAACCCTGCTTGCCGGAATTGCAGCGAATTTGATTCACTGGGATTCTGCCACATCATAGATCCTGGCAGAATTACGAGAGAAGAGCCTGCAGCAAAAGCCTTTCATTTGGCCTCTCTGTCAGGTCTCGCCTGGCGAGAAGGATCCGGCACTCTCAAGTGGGGTATCCTTTATTCACTGGCCGACATTTCTCTCTTCTGAGTCACAGCTGATTAAGGGCCATAACATCCTTCTATCTCCAGGGCTGCAAGCCTGCTCTTTCGAATGAAAAATGAAATAAAAGAAATAAGATTTCTTTATTTCACACATGGCTCTTGGGAGCACGCTGGTACATACTGGTCTATGCGCGTCCATCCATCCATCCATCCATCCATCCATCCATCCATCCATCCATCCATCCATCCATCCATCCATCCATCCATCCATCCATCCATCCATCCATCCATCCATCCATCCATCCATCCGAAATAAAACCTTTCTGAGTTTGTTTTCCCCTTTTGGTGAACATTTCAATGAAGTGCAAATCCAAAGGACACTTCATTTTTTTTCTTTCTTTCTACAGCAAACATTAATTTTTGTACTCCCCCCCCACCCCCGTCCCTGAAATAATAAGGAAAGGAAGAGGGATCGGGGGGGGGAGGGAGGGAGGAAGTGGCAGAGCAGCCAGGAAATTTAAGGGACAAATTAGACAAATCTGCATTTCAAACCAAGGCAGAATAAAGGGTAGTTGTGATATATGTGAGGCCACGTTGTCCATTCCACATGGCTCACCAGCAGAACGGGGGGGGGGGGGGAAATCAAGGCAGAAGGCAGAACGTTTTGGAAACCGCATGGATAAAGCTCCAAATTTCTTCCCTCTGTTTTTACAAAATAAAATAAAATAAAATAAAAAGCGAGGATGTTGCATGATATCATATCATCAATTTGTCTATTTCCACGCCACTGGCAGTTGCTGTAAAATGGAGAAGGGTGGAGGGGAGTAGGAGAGACCAGAAAGGATTAACAGTTGGCTGCAACACAGCAACTAGCACTCAGCTGCAAATACTCCTCAAGCTAAAATCAACCATCTTCCAGGGAGACAGGAGATTTCAAAATGGCAACCGGAAGTGGCAACGGCATCTCCAGAAAAGGCTGGTGAGCTTGGATTGTGGCTTGCAGATTTAAGAAGCAACCAAGAGTTTTCTGTGCTTGAGACAAGAGGACATTGTGTGTCCTCTACACCGGCTCTCCAACCTTGGCAACTTTAAGACTTGTGGACTTCAACTTCCCAGAATTCTGGGAGTTGAAGTCCACAAGTCTTAGAGTTGCCAAGGTTGAGGACCCCAGCTTTACACCACATCCTCTTCAACAAAGGCCAAAGCTATCACCATGCATTCCCCTCCATGCTCCATGAAGCAGAGCTTGCATGCCTGAAGTTGCACAAATTATGCACCGCCGAAGGTTTTCAGTTGAAACACAACTATCTGTCTAAGGGCTTTTGGGGTCCCTGCAAGCCTAGCATCCCCGAATCAATCCTTAAAAACAGGCCTTTCATGTCACTGCAAAGAACCGTCTGATCAGACTTTAATGTTGCTCAGAAGCAACATTAATTTGTCAGTTTGGGAGGAACAATACGGTATTGATAAACCCTGGAACCTTTCAATCAAAGCCAGCCTGTGGATGCTGGACTTGGACAGCTTTGCCCGTTGGGAGGGGGTGGGAAAAAGAGGAGAGATGTGAAGCTGGGAGGGGTGTGTGTGTGTGTGTGTGTGTGTGTGAAGAAGACAAGTGATTAATTGGTCTGACAATTGCCAAAGCAGGTGGAAAGGACAGGATGACATAATCTTGACGTTGGAAAGGAAGTAAACGGCTGATGTGGCTTCTGAGGAGCCCCCAAAGACTGGATTAAGGAAAAAAATGGATTGTCCTATTAGAATAGAGCTGTCTTAAGCTGTTGAGGAAAGGCGGAAAATAAAATTCTCTAAGTTTCCCTCCTCCAGTTGTAGCAAAGAATAATAATACTCTATCAATTGGCACAGGAATTAAAACAGATCAGATTTGGAAAGTATTGGGAATCATGCTAGTGGATTTAAGGGTAGACCCGTCCTAAAAGAGAGCTTGGGGGTGGGGGGGGGAACCCTTTGCATATGTACGTCTTGGAGAAAATGTGCTATCCTCAATTCCAACAGGTTTGGTTAGTTATTAGTTAGGATGCAGCTATATAATAATAATAATAATAATAATAAAGTTGGAAGGGACCTTGGAGGTCATCGAGTCCAACCCCCTGCTCAGGCAGGAAACCCTATACCATTTCAGACAAATGGCTGTCCAGTCTCTTCTTAAAAACTTCCAGTGTTGGAGCATTCACCGCTTCTGGAGGCAGGTTGTTCCACTGGTTAATTGTTCTAACTGTCAGGAAGTTTCTCCTCAGTTCCAGGTTGCTTCTTTCCTTGACTAGTTTCCATCCATTACTTCTTGTCCTGCCCTCAGGCGCCTTGGAGAATAGCTTGACTCCCTCTTCTTTGTGGCAGCCCCGGATGCATGACCCGGATGCAGCTATATGATGCCTACATGGTGATCCCATTCTCATATGTGGGCATGCACCATTCAATCTACCTGCAATCAATTAGCTAGCCTCCCTCTCTCCTAAAAATCCTTTCTTCCGGCTACATTATAATCTCCTTCCTTCCTTCCTTCCTTCCTTCCTTCCTTCCTTCCTTCCTTCCTTCCCTCCCTCCTAAAAATCCTTTCTTCTGTCTACATTATAATCTCCTTCCTTCCTTCCTTCCTTCCTTCCTTTCTTCCTTCCTTCCTTCCTTCCTTCCTTCCTTCCTTCCTTCCTTCCCTTCCCTTCCCTTCCCTTCCTCTCTCTCCCTCTCTCTCTCCTCCCCCTCTCTCCCCATCTCAATCAATGACTCTGGGTGGCTTACAGCTCAAAAAAATATATACACTAAAATTAAAACAATTAAAACATTTTAAAACAATAAATACTATAAAAAGAGCGTCCAAAATAAATATGCGTAGCAGCCGAGATACTTGGCCGGCCCACAATAAAGCCAGGAAATGGGACCCTTGACGTATTCAGCACCCCAGACAGGGAAACAGAGCCAGGGTTTTAGAGCCTCACTTGAAAGGCTAACAGGGTTGGGGCCATCCTGATCTCCGAGGAGCAGATATCCCGTAAGGCAAGGTGACTGCAGAAAAAACCCCTCTTCAGCTGACACTCTTTGGCTGACGGGATTTGCAGCATGCCTAATTATCCTGGATCGGACTGGACAACTACAGACTCTTGGGAAAAGCTGGTCCTTCAGGTAGCCTGTTCCCAAATCATTTCGTGCTTGGTAGTATCATCTCAAGTGGTTCTCAACTATTGTGTAGACCAGGGGTCCCCAAACCCCGGGCCGTGGACCCCAGCACCGGTCCACGGCATGCCAGAAACCGCGGACATAAGCGAAGCCCCATCCACGGGATGCAGGCAGCACGCGAAACCACGGCCTCTCCGGTCCGCGGAAAAACCTCTCTCCACGGAACCGGTCCCTGGTGCCCCAAAGATTGGGGGCCACTGGTGTGGACCTTTCTGATCCAAGGGACGGTGGGAATGACCAAGCTATCTCCCCTGTCCGATAAACATGGTGAGAATTCCCAACCTGGGCCACCACGGCTCGTTGCAAAGCTGGCGTACATGGGCTGGAACTACTGCCAGACCCCAGCCTCCCGTGAGGGGTGGTCTCCTGGCCGAGGACAGCTGTCCAGCTGAGGTCCGGCTGGACACCGTTACTTTTTGGAAGCTTCTTTTCTGCCTGCAAAGAAAGCGAGAGCAAGAACTGAGTATTGTTATTCCGCAGAGGATGCAAACCTCATCCCAATTTATCTTGTTCTCTTCACTCCGAAGATCAGATAGAGGCATCTCCACGCATTTCTTGCTAGCCCTTTGCTCTTTTTTCTTTTTAAAAAGAAAAACTTAAATCAACAAAATCGAATCTCTTCCGTTCAACAGCAAGAGATACATAACTAAAAAGGTTATATATATTTTTTGTCGCTTTGTATTGGAGAGTCTGTGCTATTTTCCTTCGCGGGTGTATATGACGGATTGTTTTAATACCTAGCCTTTGGTTTTTTGTTTTGTGTTTTGGTATATTGATATTCAGAATCCCACTGATCAGATTTTGACTTTGGCCTTAACTTATGACCCAAACCAATCCATACGTGATGTTCATGGAAGTCTTCTCTTCTTTGGGGCTTTAACTTAACTTAAGTAGCTAGCACGGCGTTGCTTTTCTCCCGGCTTATGGCGAAACGAATTTATTTACAGTTTTTATTGATAGCACAGTCAAAGCCCTTGCAGCTTGACTTAAGCTGAAAGAAAAATGCCTGTGCGGGTTTTAGACAAGCAGTTTGGGTAGATTTTTCAAATTAATCCACTATGGGAAAATATATATATATATAAAGTCAGCCTGCGCAAAAAATGCAGAATCCCACTTATTGGATATGCACCTATAAAGGCAATCCTGGACTTACAACAGTTTCATTTAGTGACCGTTCAAAGTTACAGCGGCACCGAAAAAGTGACTTATGACCGTTTTCTCACACGGACGACCTTTGCGATCAAAATTCAGACGCTTGGCAACTGACTCGTACTTACGACCGTCGCTGTGACCCAAGGTCACACGATCCCCTTTTGCGTCCTTCTGACTTAACAACAAGGTCATAAAAAGGGACAAAACTCACATAAAAACTCACTTAGCCACAGCAATTTTGGGCTCAATTGTGGTCGTAAGTCGAGGACTACCTGTTCAGTGTGCGCGCGTGTGTGTGTGTGTGTTTGTGTGTGTGTATACACACACAAACAGGACAGATGAAAAACACAAGGCAGAAGTGTCACTGTCCAAAGGAACTGTCAGGCTCAAGTTTGTGTCTTGTGACCGTCGCACACTTCCTACAGAGACTCGCTGCCTACAGCTGCTAATGTCAGAAATACACAATAAGGACATCTGGATTAAAATTTAACCAGAATGGCCTAGGCTGTATTTTACCATGCATTTTATTCCCTCTACGAAGAGGTAAATTGTGAAATGCAAGCCGGAGACGCAAACGGATATTGGAACTGACTTTTTGCAGTGCGTTTCTACCCTTTAGCCCTCCCCCCCCCAACCGAGTTCTTGCTCTTCCTTTTGGGGAAAAAAAAAGAGAGAGAATGTGAAAGGGATAAAAGAGAACTTAACAGTGTACTTTCTAAAAGCCAGGAAGAGCAATAACACTTTGCAACCACGTTTTTTTTTTCTTAAATCCGTTATACAGGTGGTCCTCCACTTACGATCACAATGGGACAACTATGACTTGGATGACCGAGAATCTCCATAGGGCAGTGGTGGCGAACCTATGGCACGGGTGCCAGAGGCGGCACTCAGAGCCCTCTCTGTGGGCACGCGCGCCGTCGCCCCAGTCCTAGGCCTTCAGCTGGGTTTTATAAAACCTTTTCGCTTTAGGCCTTCGCCGCCGTGGGCAAAAAAAACAAAACAGGTTCAATCAGTCAATTTCAACTTCTCGCGGGAAAAAAAAAGATCTTGCAAAGTTGGAATTGATTGATTGAACTTTTTAGTCCCACCCAGTCTGCCGTTACCACCGCAGCCACGCCCACCCAATGGGCCACGCCCACCCAATGGGCCACACCCACCCGGCACTCGACGATGCATAAGTGGGTTTGGGGTTGCAGTTCGGGCACTCGGTCTCTAAAAGGTTCGCCATGACTGCCCTAGACATTTAAGACTTAAGGACTTCAACTGCCAGAATTGTAGACTTCGCCTTTGTGGACTTGTGGACCTCAGCTCCCAGAATTCCCCCACAAACCTGGTTGGCTGAGGAATTCTGGGAGTCGAAGTCCACAAGTCTTAAAAGTTGCCAAATTTGGAGACCCCCCTGCTCTTAGGCAGGGGGGTCTTGTGATTTTGGAAAATGTCCCTCCAGGCTGTTTTTAACTCATCGATGAATGAGTCTTTTCTTATCCTTCTTTCTTCCCCCCCCCCCTTTCTAAAAGCATTCTTACAAAATAAATAAATAAAACCCTCAATTAGGTTTCTATTCAGCCCAAAACAACAATCTATTCATTTGCAAAGCTGGAGATGGAAAGAGATGGTTTCCAGCCATGTGAGATTTTTTTTTTTTACAACAAACAACCAAGCTCAGAGAATTCTCCCCCCCCCAAACACCCCCTGTTGCTTCTTTTTCCTTCTAAAGCCTGTTTGTTTGTTTGTTTTTTAAAAATTAAAAACCATTTTTATATGGCAAGTGGCCAAATCCGACATAGACCAGGGTTGGTGGTTAGTAAGCTGGGCTTTACCTCTTTGCTCACGCAGTTTGACGAAAGGCCCGGTGGAAGATTAAAGATCTTAGGACTCTCCTTATTCTTCTGCTGGTGCTCGTGTTGGAGACAAAGGAGGTGGGTCTGATCTTTAGGAAGGGTCCGATGAAACTTCTTCCCGTGAGCCCCTTCGTCTGCTTTTCTCTAGAACAGGGAAAAAAAAACACAAGAACGGCCCTATAATCAAAAGAAGATCGGCGAAGTTGGCTTAGGTCAACCGTGTCTTTCATTGGAGAATCAGCAACAGCAGAACCAGTGGTGGGATTCAGCCGGTTCGCACCACTTTGGCAGAACTGGTCGCTAATTTTTTGCTGCCCAAGCCCAGAATGGACTTCTGGAAGCGGCATCCACACAGAGAACCGGTCGTTCATATATTTGAATCCCACCACTGAGCAGAACCCATCTTGGATATCTGAAATCCACAGAAGACACTCTGGCAAGTAGGAGAAGACTTTAGGAATAGATAGACTTGGCAGTGATGTTGCTCCATGAGCTGTGCAACAAATGATTGGCGCATGGAATCCTCTAAGTCAGAGGTGGGGAACGATGGACCCTTTATGACTTGTGTCTGGCTCAGGAATTCTGGGAGTTGAAGTCCCCAAGTCATAAAGGGGGCCATGGTTCCCCACCCCTGCTCTAAGTCAAGGGTGTCCAACTTTGGCAACTGTTAAAGACCTGTGGACTTCAACTCCTAGAATTCCTCCCTGAAAAAGGGGACTTATGATCTGGATCTGGACTCTCCCCATGGGTCACGTGAGGTCACTTAGGGTGCTTAGCAACACGGCTGCATTCATCACCCTTTGCGGCCACGCAACTGTACTTTACGATAGTAGTGCCACTTCTGGTTTTCAGCCCATAGCAAACAATGGATTCGCACTCACAACTGCCCCAGTCACTTAATGACTGCTGCAAAAGCTGTCGTAAAATCAGGTCAGTCACAGGACTAACCCATTTTACGATCCTCATGACTGTGATGGGCAGGTTCCATTAAGGGAGTAACTCGAGGACCTCTATCGTCTACGGATATTTGAGGGGCTATTTGAGGGGCTGCCACAAAGAAGAGGATGGGGTACAACTTATTTTCCAAAGCACCAGAAGGCGGGACAAAAAGCAACCGATGGAAACTAATCAAGGAAAGAAGCAACCTGGAACTAAGGAGCAATTTCCTGACAGTGAGAACAATTAACCAGTGGAACGACTTGCCACCAGAAGTTGTGGATGCTCCAACACTGGAAGTTTTAAAGAAGAGATTGGACAGCCACTTGTCTGCAATGGTATAGGGTCTCCTGCTTGTGCAGGGGGTTGGACTAGAAGACCTCCAAGGTCCCCTTCCAGCTCTATTCTGATTGGATGCAAAATGCCCCAAAGACGTCTCCTCTGTACAACCACACCTGTTGCATTCCTGCGTTTTGGACCGCATCCCCTTTGCACCACGCCTCCTCCGGCTTGTCTCGGTTGTGTTTATCCTTCTGCAGGTTGCCTGGGGCCACTTTGCTCTCCGGGTGCCTCTTTTCAGAGTCCAGATGCTTCCGAAGCTCTTCCTTTTTCTGATGCTGAACACAGGCCAAGAAATTACGTTGCTTTCATTTCGTCTTTATTCAGAGGCATCTCATAAAAGGAGTAATTATTCGTGTCACAGGTAGCACGGGGCAGCGTCGTTCAGACACTCTCGGATTCTAAGCTCAGTGGAAACCATCCACATTTCCCCAAGAAATGTTCTTTTCCTCTTACTACGCTTGGCTATCATTCAACCGACAAATAAATTGATACGAAATTGTGCTGAGCAAGCGCTCAAATGAAGAAAAAGATATATCCTCATCCATTTTCTCCATACCGTGCATGCCTTTATTTGGCTCTTTGTAAATCTCTTTCCCCCAAGGTAAATAGATCCCAAATTAGAGGTTTCTATGTACTAACATAGACCTGGACATGAATTAGCGGCTGAACAACAACAATATATTAACATAATTAGAGATAACCTTTATTGCCATTTTTTACTGTGAGCACACTGGCCCACATTAAAAATGAAATTCTGTTGCCTGTTCTCAAAGGAAAGTATATATCTACCCATACACACACACAATACACATACACACATGCTGCTTACATACATATATACCTACCCTATACATATATATATATACATAGAAATATTAATCACTGTCCATTTTGAATACATAGCGGAAAGAGGAAGCTTGAGCGTTCACAAGATTGATACTATATGGACAAACCTGTGACTGAATCTGGATGTTCTGCTTGTTACCCAGAAGGTAACAAGGAAAACAGGTTGTGTAGAGGATGTGTAGCACTGCACCATCACTTTCATCGTTCTAGCTATCTATTTCTGTTCCTTCCCAAACTGCCAGCATCCTTTTTCTAATGCAATGAGAAAAAATGAGCACCATGTTCCAAATGTCTGAAGACATTCAACTCTTGCTTGAACAGGGGGTTGGACTAGAAGACCTCCAAGGTCCTGTCCAACTCTTGTTATTCTGCGTCCAGTTGCACCCTTGCTCTCTGACTGTGAATGCTAGTTCTCACGTGGTTGAAAGTCAACAACTAGATCTGGCCGATACTAAAACGAGGAACAGATGGAAGCTGAATCTCTTGCTCAAGAGGGAATCCCTTCCAACATTGGTGTGTGTGTAAGAGCGCAAATAAAAAAAGATGGAAGAATTTTGAATATTGTTGATTTTAAATAGAACTGGCATTCCAATACTCAAGTGTTGCTGGAATTCTTTCCCTAATAGCTCTAAGGTTCTATTCTATTCTATTCTGTTCTATTCTATTCTATTCTATTCTATTCTATTCTATTCTATTCTATTCTATTCTATTCTATTCTATTCTATTCTATTCTATTCTATTCTGTTCTGTTCTGTTCTGTTCTGTTCTGTTCTGTTCTGTTTCTATTCTATTCTATTCTATTCTGCATTCTATTCTATTCTATTCTATTCTATTCTAATCTAATTCTATTTCTATTCTTACTCTCTATTCTATTCTATTCTATTCTATTCTATTCTATTCTATTCTATTCTATTCTATTCTATTCTATTCTATTCTATTCTATTCTATTCTATTCTATTCTATTCTGCATTCTATTCTATTCTATTCTATTCTATTCTGTTCTGTTCTGTTCTGTTCTAATCTAATTCTATTTCTATTCTATTTCTATTTCTATTCTTACTCTCTATTCTATTCTATTCTATTCTATTCTGCATTCTATTTTATTCTATTCTGTTCTGTTCTATTCTATTCTATTCTATTCTATTCTATTCTATTCTATTCTATTCTATTCTATTCTGTTCTGTTCTGTTCTGTTCTATTTCTATTCTATTCTATTCTATTCTGTTCTATTCTATTCTGCATTCTATTCTGTTCTGTTCTAATTCTATTCTATTCTATTCTGCATTCTATTCTGTTCTGTTCTGTTCTATTCTATTCTATTCTATTCTATTCTATTCTATTCTATTCTATTCTATTCTATTCTATTCTATTCTATTCTATTCTATTCTATTCTATTCTGCGTTCTATTCTGTTCTGTTCTAATTCTATTCTATTCTATTCTATTCTGCATTCTGCATTCTGTTCTATTCTATTCTATTCTAAACTATTCTAAACAAGCAACGTGACAGGACAAGGCCAGCCGAATATAATGGAAGCCGACCACACCATCCTCCCCCAAAAATCAAATTCAATTCCTACATCTTCCAACTTCTTCCTCTGCAGTTTTTGCTCCACGATGCGCTTCTGCCTCTCTTCCAAAAGCTGCCTTTTGTAGTTTTCCTGGTGTTTCTGTTGCTGCTGTTGCATCGGCTGCAGGCAGGGGGGATCCGAACGGGATTTGTTCTCCTGCTGAAGTCGGAGGAACTCTCGGCGCAGGGTGGATTCACCCGGGAGATTCACAATGGAGCTTAATTTAAAAAACACACATGGACGCAAAATGAGACAGAGAAGGAGACAGGAAGAGAAAAAAGAGAGAAAGAGAAAGAGAGAAAAAATAATAAAGAGAAAAAAGAGGGGGAGAGAGAAAGAGAAAGGGAGAGAGAGAAAAGAGAAAAAGAGAGGAGGAGAGAGAAAAAGGAAGGAAGGAAGGAAGGAAGGAAGGAAGAAAGAAAGAAAGAAAGAAAGAAAGAAAGAAAGAAAGAAAGAAAGAAAGAAAGAAAGAAAGAAAGAAAGAAAGAAAGAAAGAAAGAAAGAAAGAAAGAAAGAAAAGATAATCTGTTTGACTAATTCTAGTATTAAGACAGCCCAGCAAACGCCAAAAAACTTGCCAAAAAAACAACTCTCTGCAGAGTCTCCCTGGTTCAGCTCCCAGATCAGCCTGTGTTTTAGCAACTTTTCAGAATCCCAGCTAAAGCTGATTATCTGTTCGCTAGAGACCTCACTTCACCGCTGCCTTCCCCAAACCAATTTTAGCATCTGTTCACACTTTGCATTCAACAGCAAACACTGGAAGAGGAACAAAAGAAGGATTCAGCTATATTTTTGAATTTGCATGGAAACCCATCTGCTGAGGTTCTGGGTGGTTGGCAAGGCAGGGGGGTGGGTGGGAGGAGGTGGAGGAGAAGGCATAAAAGCCCTAGAAAAATGCAGTCCTAGTTAAGCCGAATTTCCTAAAAACCTCAGCGGCTGGAGCAGGGGCCATGCGCAATTTTTGTTTCACTTTAAAAAAAAAAAGGTTAGAGACGCTTGGAATCCATGGCTCCTTATTAGCCAACTTGTCCCTTCCCTCCACACCCAACACGCACAGACTGGAGCTACACTACAATATTTATTTCCCCATCTTTTCTTGCAAGAATACACTGGTGGTGAGGGTTACCCAATCTGCCCTGACTTTTTCCTGTCATTTTAAGCATCTGTGATTTTTGCAAACCAGATCCAGTTAGCCCTACAGAGAACCGTCACCCTGCTTAAGAGAAACTGACATGGATCTCCACATGGCCAGCCTAGAAAGCATCTTCTAACAATGGTGAAGGTAACAGGCTAACTTAGAAGACACCTGCCACGCGGCCTATATACAGCAGGGGTGTCCGCCCTTGGCAACTTTAAGACCTGTGGACGTCAACAGGTTGGGGAAATTTTGGTCCCTTAGGGGACCATCACAGAACTATTCTGATTTGATCTGCAAATGCATAATGAGACCTTGGTTCGCCTTCGTCTTCATTCAGCTCGTCCCCTTCGTCCTCACTTCCACTGTACTCATATTCTGTTTCATCTAAAAAAAAAGAGAGAGGGATGGGAAGCAAAGTCATACAAAGATGCATTATTGTTCCAGGCACGGTACAGAAAATCTGTTCCATATGTTAGTGTGTGTGTGTGTGTGTGTGTGTGTGTGTATGTGTATGAGAGAGAGAGAGAAGGAGGGAGGGATAGCGAAAGAAAGTGCACATGGAGGAAAGGAATTAAGCTATCAGATTGATCTATATTCCTCCAGTTGAACTTTTCAACGGTGTCCAATCTTGGCAACTTTAAGACTTGTGGATATTAACTTCCAGAATTATCTATCTATCTATCTATCTATCTATCTATCTATCTATCTATCTATCTATCTATCTATCTATCTATCTATCTATCTATCTATCTATCTATCTATCTATCTATCTATCTATCTAGCTATCTATCTATCTATCTATCTATCTATCTATCTATCTATCTATCTATCTAGCTATCTATCTATCTCTATCTATCTTTATCTATCTATCTATCTATCTATCTATCTATCTATCTATCTATCTATCTATCTATCTATCTATCTATCTAATTATCTTCCTCTATATCAGGTCTTCCATCTCTCTCTCTCTTCCATAACTCTCTTTCATATCTCTCTCTCTCTCTCTCTCTCTCTCTCTCTCACACACACACACACACACACACAAATCTTTCTATCTCACTCATCTCAAAGGTTGCCAGTTGGGGAATTCTGGGAATTGAAGCCAACTCATCTTCAAGCATGCTGGCTGGGCATCCGGGGATTTGAGTCCACCCAAAGATTAACCATTTATGGCAAAGGGATCCCCAAGAAGAGATGGGAAAAGTCATTTTAACTGAGGCTCTATGTTCAAAATTTCACCCCTTTTTTTTAATATCCAATTTATATCCAATTTATGTTTTTTTATGTCCAATTTCTTTGACCCTTCCTCTACTCCCAGCCTATGAGATGCCTTCCTTTGTCATTACTTGATGTACAAACTGATTTTCAGGCTTTCCTCTTCTGTGCAAACCATTGTTTTAAGGTCAATAGTGACCGGAACATGGACATTACCTTTTTCTCCTTTTTTCTTCCTGGTTCTGTCTAGATGATCTTTTAGCAAGATGCGTACTTGGCGTTCGTTTTGCATGTCCCTGATGAAGGAATGTTTGAGCAAGGTCTCAGTCACAGGGCGATGCGTGTAATTTTTAACCAAGCAACTGTCCACAAAGTTGAGAAACTTTTTTGACCTAAAAAAAACAAAACAGGAAAAAGGACATAAATAACCTAACTTCATGGAGAACTTGGTTGTGTCTTCTTCTAAGACACAAGCAAAATAGTTAGGTTCCCATGTCATACTAAGCTGAGATCTTGCTTTTATGGTGTCTTGTTAAACTAGCCAGAATCAGTCTTATGGATCAGCAAACTAACCATAGCTTGCTTGACTTTCTTCCTCTTTTGAGGGGTATTTCTAGTCTTTTAGTTGTGGGGTCCTTGGTGCTCTCCGAGCTTGATTGTTTTCTTACAGATGTTTCATTACCCAACTAGGTAATATCATCAGTGCTACCAAAAGGGAAACATAGCTTCCATCAATGGGGACAGGGCAAGCCATTTGTATATAAACAGAGATCAAACCTTACTCCCTTCCAACACTGATGATGCTCCCTAGTTGAGTAATGAAACATCTGCAAGAAAATAACTAAGCACAGACAGCATCAAGGACCGCATAGTTGTCATCCTCCTCCTCCTCCTCCCATTCCACTAACCCCCATTCCCTTCTAACATTGATAATGTTCCCTAGTTGGGTAATGAAACATCTGCAAGAAAACAACCAAGCTCAGACAGTATCAAGGACCCCATATCGTTCTCCTCCTCCTCTTCCTCCACCACCACCACCACCACCACTATCACCCCACCCATTCCACTAACCCCCATTCCCTTCTAACACTGGTGATGTTCCCTAGTTGGGTAATGAAACGTCTGCAAGGAAACCGCCAAGCTCAGAGAGCCCCTCGATTTCAACCTGAAGGACATGATGAGATAGAAACTGTTGAGGGGCCCAACAGGCCTTCCATCCTAACAATACACAACTACGGATTCGTTATAACTGAAATCAAACACTTTACCATTTCCTGGATTTCAGTTTCGGAGAAGGGTTCCGTGGAATCAGAAAGAGAGCTCGCATGGGATGCATGTCACACAAAGCTACAATTGAAAAAAAACACACAAACACAAAAGATTTTTAAAAAGCCCTTTGAGCCGGGTTTACATCCCCACTGCCCATCGCTGTTGCTTAAGTTCTCCAATCCTGCATGGTGAGATACTAAAAAACCTGCCAGGAAGCTTCATCTAAACCAGGGGTGTCCAACCTTGGCCAAATTAAGACGTGTGGATTTCAACTCCCAGAATTCTGACTGGGGAATGCTGGCTTAGGAATTCTGGAAATCGGAGTCCACGAGTCTTAAAATTGCCAAGGTTGGACACCCTTATTCCAAAGAGTTTTGTGATAGTCTACTTGCGTGCATAGAAATCACCCACGGGAGGTGAGCACTGGCTTTGAAGGTCACGTCAACACTAGACTGTTCAGGCAAGCTGTCCCTTGACTAGACAATGCAGCCCTTGTCTTCTTCTCATCCCATAATCTAAACCAGGGGTAGGCAACCTTGGCACTTTTTATGACTTGTGGACTTCAATTCCCAGAATTCCTGAGCCACCCATGCTGGCTCAGGAATTCTGGGAGTTGAAGTCCACGAGTCATAAAAGAGCCAAGGTTGCCTACCCCTGATCGAAACACTTTTATGACCATCCATTAACTTCCAGAAAACAGCCTTCAATCCATCACAGGGCTAAAGGATATAAAGCCGATTCTTTCCCTTCCCTTATGCTCCTTTATCCAAAGCAGCTTTGATCCATCCCTGTTGGAACCCCATGGAAGACGCTGGGGTTTAAGAGGCAGAGACAGGAAAGGGATGTCGTAGGGTGTTCCTCCACCAGCAACATCTTCAGAAGGTTCCTCTCCCCAGGGATAGTTTCCCTTTGATTGGCCAGACCACAGGTTACTCATCAAAAACGGCAAGTCTCAACTGGCCTTTGCTGGTAAGGAGTGTGAAAGTGTGAAAATCAAACCCAGCTGAAAAGCTTCCCTTTGCAATTGGGGGGACACAACACTAATCTACATTTGAAGGCTCTTCACTTGCTCTGACAGCGACGAGAAAGATGAGTCTGAACGTGTAAAGCGTCTTTCTCTTCCCTTCTTGCCCTCACTGCTTTCTAAGACAAAGGCCTTGCTAATTTTCACGATTCCCTCCAGCTGCTAACGCCTCCTTATTTCCATATTAGCCTGTACCGCTTTGACACAGAAAACCACAATTCTTGCAGCTGCAACCAGCGTGGGGGCAGGAGGAGATTTTTGTGGCGTAGAAGCCACACAATGACTTCAAAAGGGGGTAAGAATTGGACACATACTGAGTGGCAGATCCATTTTTATTTATTTTTTGCTTTTAAGAAGAAAAGAGTCAGCCGTACAGCACATCCTTTGGTGCAAAAACAAAAACTAGAATAATAGAGTTGGAAGGGACCTTGGAGGACATCTAGTCCAATCCCGTGCTCAAGCAGGAGACACTAAACCATTCTGGACAAATGGCTGTTCAGTTTCTTCTTAAAAGCCTCCAGTGATGGAGCACCCACAACTTCTGGCGGGAAGCTGTTCCACTGGTTAATAATAATAATAATAATAATAAAGTTGGAAGGGACCTTGGAGGTCATCTAGTCCAAACCCCTGCTTAGGCAGGAAACCCTATACCATTTCGGACAAATGGCTGTCCAGTCTCTTCTTTAAAACTTCCAGTGTTGGAGCATTCACCGCTTCTGGAGGCAGGTTGTTCCACTGGTTAATTGCTCTAACTGTCAGGACGTTTCTCCTTAGTTCTAGGTTGCTTCTCTCCTTGATTAGTTTCCATCCGTTGCTTCTTGTCCTGTCTTCAGGGGCTTTGGAGAATAGCTGGACTCCCTCTTCTTTGGGGCAGCCCCTGAGATATTGGAGCACTGCTATCATGTCCCCCCTCGTCCTTCTCTTCATTAAACTAGACATACCCAATTCCATCAACCTTTCCTTATATGTTTTAACCTCCAGTCCCCTAATCATCTTTGTTGCTCTTTGTTGCTCTTTGTTGTTAATTGTTCTCACTGTCAGGAAATTTCTCCTTAGTTCTAGGTTGCTTCTTTCCTTGATTAGTTTCCACCCGTTGCTTCTTGTCCTGCCCTCAGGTGCTTTGGAGAATAGGTTGACCCCCAATTCTTTGTAGGAGCCCCTCAAATACTGGAACGCTGCTGTCATGTCCCCCCTAGTTCTTTTCTCTAGACTAACCATGCCCAGTTCCTGCAACCGTTCTTCGTATGTTTTAGTCTCCAGCCTCCTAATCATCTTAGTTGCTCTTCTCTGCACTCTTTCCAGAGTCTCTACATCTTTTTTATAATGTGGTGACCAAAACAAACAAACAAAGAAACAAAAAAATTGAAATTGTGATTCTGTTTAAAAGTCAGTCACAGGATCAAAAGCAGTGGTGGGATTCAAATACGCGAACAACCGGTTCTCTGCGTGGATGCCACTTCCGGAAGTCCATTTTGGGCTTGGGCAACAAAAAATTAGCTACCGGTTCTGCCGAAGTGGTGCAAACCGGCTGAATCCCACCACAGGAAGGAAGGAAGGAAGGAAGGAAGGAAGGAAGGAAGGAAGGAAGGAAGGAAGGAAGGAAGGAAGGAAGGAAGGAAGGAAGGAAGGAAAGGGATTCAAATATGTGAACAACCGGTTCTCTGCGTGGATGCCACTTCCGGAAGTCCATTCTGGGCCTGGGCAACAAACAATTAGCTACCGGTTCTGCCGAAGTGGTGCGAACCGGCTGAATCCCACCACAGGAAGGAAGGAAGGAAGGAAGGAAGGAAGGAAGGAAGGAAGGAAGGAAGGAAGGAAGGAAGGAAGGAAGGAAGGAAGGAAAGGGATTCAAATATGTGAACAACCGGTTCTCTGCGTGGATGCCACTTCCGGAAGTCCATTCTGGGCCTGGGCAACAAACAATTAGCTACCGGTTCTGCCGAAGTGGTGCGAACCGGCTGAATCCCACCACAGGAAGGAAGGAAGGAAGGAAGGAAGGAAGGAAGGAAGGAAGGAAGGAAGGAAGGAAGGAAGGAAGGAAGGAAGGAAGGAAGGAAGGAAAGGGATTCAAATATGTGAACAACCGGTTCTCTGCGTGGATGCCACTTCCGGAAGTCCATTCTGGGCCTGGGCAACAAACAATTAGCTACCGGTTCTGCCGAAGTGGTGCGAACCGGCTGAATCCCACCACCGATCAAAAGCTGCCTGCTGGATGATACACCCTCCCACAAACAACGGAAGGTGAGATGCAGTCAACTTACGGGGAGCTCCTTCCGCCATTTCTATTGCGGTGATGCCTAAGGACCACAAGTCACTCTAGGAAACAAAAGACTTTGATAAATGAAAAACAAAGAGTCAAATAGGAAACATGAGGAAAAATTGTCATTTATTTAAACAAGAACTGTATTAACTTAAGACTGGCAAAAGAGAATATTATTGGAAGAAGAGGAAACCAAGCAAAGCCAGTATATGGACGATAGAATTGTAGAAATTAATTGTTATCGATTGTTTTTTAAACACTAACCCAGACAACACGACGTTTACCAAATATTAAGGTGGATGCTAAAAATCAATAAAACATTATTTTTTTTAAAAAAGAGTCAAATAGGTTTGTTTAGGGTTTCGTGTATTATGCAAAGCCAGAGAACCAGATTAAGGAAGCCAAAGTTTAGTTCCCTGTTTCTCGACCTAGGCAACCTGAGGATGTATGGACTTCAACTCCCAGCATAGGTGGCTGGGAAATTTTGGGAGTTGAAGTCCACACAACTTCGAATTGCCAAGGTTGAGAAATCTCGGTTTAGTTAATCGTGGATATTCATAGCACGGGAACATAGTCAATAGGTTACAGGCAACAACTACCAAAAAAGACATAGGCTTGACGTAAGCTTGATCGACTTGCTCAATCTTGGCCTTTCCCACAGGTTGGGATACAATTTACAGAACCACAACATTGCCTAGCTCATAATCAACGTGGCCAGTATGGAGGAACATCTTAGTTAGCCAGGAGTCGTTCCTCTGTCATCGGAAGCAGCAGCGAGCCTCAAATCAAGGAGCGTTGATAAAGAAAAACCTTTGAGTATCTTCTTCCCTCTTTTTCCTGCAAAATCGTTTTTATTAGCACCGTGCCCAACTTAAAGGATGATGCTCGCTTTGCGGAAAATTCCAAAGGATTCTTGGATTCACACTTTTGCTACTCATTAAAGCAGCTCCATCTTTCCCCTTGAAAGTGGACAGGGCTCCTTTAACGAGTCGCGGAGAAAGGCTGAACCCCTGCCGAGTTGAAAATCGCTTTAGAAGCATCCTTGGCTCTGCTCTCTAATTTAGCCACACGTCGCTTCAAACCAGAGCAAAGCACAGCTGGTATCGATCGAGGAGGAAGGGAGGAAGGAAGGAAAGAAAGAGAGGGCAGAAATCAACATGAAGCATAGAAGGTGAGATAGAAATGATACTGGCTCCAGAGTCCAGGAGGGCTGCGTTTCCAAGAGAATAAAAGGCAATGTTTACGACCGAAGGCAATGCTAAGCCAAGCAGTTCATTTTGAGGAAAAAAAGAATATACTCAGCTGTGTGTGCCTGTCTGGGTCTGAAAGAGAATTTTGAGAAGTGAGAACCGTTCAACCTTCTTTTCGCTTTCCTGCTGATCGATACAAATAGTCCTCAACTTACAATCATTCGTTTAGCGACCGTTCCAAGTTACAACAGCACTGAAGAAAGTGACTTGTGACCATTTTTCACACTTCTGACCGTTGCAGCGTCCCCGTGACCACCTGATCAAAATTTGGACGCTTGGCAATTGGTTTATACTTGTGATGGTTGCAGAATCCTGGGTCATGTGATCACTTTTTGCCACCTCATAAAAAGTTGAAGGGCAAGCCAGGTCCAACCCACAACTGTGCTACCAAACAACTGCAGGGATTCATTTAACAACTGTGGCAGAAAGGTCATCAAATGGGGCAAAACTCACTTAACAACTGTCTTGCTTAACAACAGACATTTTGGTCTACATTGTGCTTGTAAGTTGAAGGCTACCTGTAGATACATGGATGGATGGATGGATGGATGGATGGATGGATGGATGGATGATAGACAGACGAGGATGAATGGATGGATGGATGGATGATAGATATAGATGGATAGATGATGGATGGATAGATGATGGATGGGTAGATAGATAGATGATAGATAGACAGATAGACAGACGATGATGGATGGATGGATGGATGGATGGATGGATGGATGGGTGGGTGGGTGGGTAGGTAGGTAGGTAGGTAGGTAGGTAGGTAGATGATAGATAGATAGATAGATAGATAGATAGATAGATAGATAGATAGATAGATAGATAGATAGATAGATAGATAGATAGATAGATAGATAGATAGATAGATAGATAGATAGATAGATAGATAGATAGATAGATAATTCTGGAAGTTAACATCCACAAGTCTTAAAGTTGCCAAGATTGGACACCATTGAAAAGTTCAACTGGAGGAGTAATTTTTTTTTCTCCTAATAAGGAGCAAATGTATGTTTCCTTTCCATTGACTTGGAGTAGATAGAAGTCAATGGGAAAACTTACTCTATAATCATAGGTTGATTCTGGGTTTTCATCACAAGCGATGACTTCAGGAGCCATCCAATAAGGTGTCCCAATAAAAGTGTTCCTCCTGCCAATCGTCCGGTCCAGCTGAGCGCTGACTCCAAAATCGACTGCAGAAAGAAAAAAGGGAGGGGGAAAAAAAATCACAAAGCAATAATTTTGACAACTGCGTATTATACACAGATGGAGAACAAGCCAGGATGCAAAACTCATTCGATCAAAGGCTGGTTCTTTCGGATATGAACGAGACCACCAGCCTTTGAGCTCAGATGTCAGAGAGAAGCACGGTGTGGCTTCCGAGGGACTCAGAAGGGCCCAGTCTCTCCCTCGGAGGCCTCAAAGAAGAGGTGGAAATCCTCTGTTCACGCAGCAGCTACAGTTTCCTGCTCTTCCTGAAGCGCTTCCAGGCTGACATGGGGCTGAGATTCCACTTGAGTTGCCGATGAATTCGAAAAAGGAATATCCTAATTGGAGCCATTAAGCTGCACTTGATTGCTCATTCAGGCAGCTTTGCCCTCCATGTTCAATCTGACAGAAGATGACACGTGTGTAGCCATCCAGAAAACCGTGCCCGATTTCGGGATTTTATCACAGCTGAAATCCTTAAAAGTACTCCCAGATATATAGATACAGATATATTTATGTATTCATGGCTAGAAAATTGCCCGATTTCGGGATTTTACCACAGCTGAAATCCTTAAAAGTACTCCCAGATATATAGATACAGATATATTTATGTAGTCGTGGCTAAAAAACTGCCCGATTTCGGCATTTTACCACAGCTGAAATCCTTAAAAGTACTCCCAGATATATAGATACAGATATATTTAGGTATTCGTGGCTAGTAAACTGCCCGATTTCGGCATTTTACCACAGCTGAAATCCTTAAAAGTACTCCCAGATATATAGATACAGATATATTTATGTATTCGTGGCTAGAAAACTGCCCGATTTTGGGATTTTACCACAGCTGAAATCCTTAAAAGTACTCCCAGATATATAGATACAGATATATTTATGTATTCGTGGCTAGAAAACCGTGCCCGATTTTGGGATTTTACCACAGCTGAAATCCTTAAAAGTACTCCCAGATATATAGATACAGATATATTTATGTATTCGTGGCTAGAAAACTGCCCGATTTCGGGATTTTACCACAGCTGAAATCCTTAAAAGTACTCCCAGATATATAGATACAGATATATTTATGTATTCGTGGCTAGAAAACCGTGCCCGATTTTGGGATTTTACCAGAGTTATAGATATATTTAGGTATTCGCGGCCAGAAAACCGTGCCCAATTTCGGGATTTCACCACAGTTTAAATCCTTTGAGGACTGTACTGTACTTCAGCTTTTTTTTAATAACAGGCTTATAAAAGACAATCATGGCTGCTTGTTATGCAGTAGCCTGGACGGGTCCGGAGGAAATCCAGAAGGATCGTCTACGTACCCAATTTTACTTCAGCATTTTCTGTTAACAGCACGTTCTGCCCTTTAATATCTCGGTGGATGACATGGTGGGCGTGCAAGTGGGACAGACCCTAGAAGAAAAAAAATGACCCAGCTTTAACTTTCCTGGCCCTTTCCTGCGTCTTTTCAAACCGTAGAAAGGATAGATTCTGACTGCAGGCGCCTGGAATAAGGAGCCTTCCCCAACCAGGCGCCTCCAAGAGGCATCCAGGTGCAACTCCGCTCACCAGCTGGGTGGGAATCGCGGAGCTGCACAATCGGCACCCAGCGGGTCAACAGAGATGGTGGATCCGACTCAAGCTTTGAAAAGAGGCAATTGCCTCATAAAATGTAGGCCACAGATACTGTAGACGTGTGAAGTCTGACCCCCAAGGTTTGTATGTATGATACAAATAGGCCTTGACTTACAGCTGCTCATTTAGTGACTGTTCGAAGTTCCAACAGCACCGAAAAAAGTGACTTATGACCATTTTTCACAGCAGCATCCCCCACGTTCACGTGATCAAAATTCGGACGCTTGGCAACTGGTTCATATTTATGACGGTCGCAGCGTCCCGGGGTCACGTGATCTCTTTCTGTGACCTTCCGACAAGCAAAGTCAACGGGGGAAGCCAGATTCACTTAACGACTGCGTTACGAATTTAACAACTGCCGTGATTCCACTTACAAATTGTGGCAAGAAAGGTCGTAAAATGGGGCAAACCCCACTTAAAAAACCGCCTCGCTTAGCAAGAGAAATTTTGGGCTCAGTTGCCGTCGTTGAGGGCTACCTGTATGTTTGTAAGCTCCAGTTCAGGTTTGAGGCTTAATTCTCAATTTCAAGCCAAGGATACTTACTCTAAGGACCTCCCTGCAGATGTAGGCAATCCAGTCTTCCTTGAGACAATTCCCTTTCGTCTTCTTCACCAAATCGGTGACAGACCCGGCTCCACAATATTCCATGACCAACTGGGGAATTGAGAAACAAAAATAAAAACAAAATTGTGATTGCCCGGTAAAGAAAGAAAGTTTACACTTACAAATATTGTCCTTTATTGGCATTTTCTTTTTTCCCAGAGACCCCTTTGGCCATGGGTGCAAATCAACTATATCATACACACATACATACAGAGAGAGAGAGAGAGAGGGAGGGAGGGAGGGAGGGAGGGAGGGGAACCAATCCAAGAACCAATTAGTTCCTAAACAGGAACCGAGAGTATCTAAATTTCCAAAGAAGCGTATAAAGAGAAGAAAAAAAGAAGAAGTGACCTACCCACAGCTGGTCATCCAGACCTGCTGGACTCTTCTTGACAAAAGCGCCATAATAGGTTGCAATGTTGCGATGGTGAGAATACTTTTTCAGCATATTAATTTCCAGTTTGATTTCTTCCTCCTCATCCTAAAATGAACAAAAATACAGGATATGAAAATACAGGTGCCAGTATCTCGGGACCTTCTCCAGAATTCTCTTGGCTTGAGATCAAGGAAGCTTAAGCCACTTTCTGCTCATCTTTGCGTGCTCTTTATCCTGGTGTAACCAAAACGCTGGGCAGATACTAGTCTGGTTTATTAAGCGATATAAAGACCTCTTGACACACGAAGGAGACATCGGCTGCTTGATGTACATAACGGTTGAGATCCAATGGATGGTGCCCACATGTGTAAATTATTCCGAAATTCACTACCCATGAATATGCAAAGGACACCCCTAGAATGCCAAATGTTGGATTAGCCTTCTTTTTCTTTTCAACCCATAGAAATAATATGCATGTCAAAACTGAGTCTAAACAGCTCATTTATCATCTGGTGTGAATTGTTTTATTACTGAATCGGTGCAAATTGAGCCTCGGTGTTGCAGAATAGGCAACAGATTGCAGTTAAAAAAAAATAAAAAAAAATTCCACACTGTTCACCAGGGAGGGTGCATGGAAAGATACCAAGGCAAAACAATCGGGGTATTGAGTTCTACTGAATACTCTTATTCCAAGCTCAGCTGGAGATTAAAGAGGGATCTGCTGCATTGAACAATAGATCCTCCAAATCCAGGACAGATCGTGCCCTGCCTTGGTTTCAGATTTAGTCCACATGTTCAGCTAAGAGCTAGCGAAAACAGACGCCATGTGGTGAGGTTCTCCATACTAAGATACAGTCAAGGGATAAAATTAAGAGGCATAATCTGAAGTTGCAGGTTACCTCTTGAGGAGAGACAGAGCATCTGGAAATAAAATGAGGGGGGGGGCAGGGGGGTCCTGGGAGATAAGAATGTACTGTAGCCCAGAACAGGGACATCCAATCTTCAACCACAGGGCTGTCTCTGGTGCATCTACCAGGGTTTTGATCAACTGTCATGAATATATTCTTAGTGGGACAGAATGCAGACCTCACTGAGCCAAGGAGACAATGATATTAACAATATTAAATTAATCTCATTTTAATCTCAATGAAAAGGGAACTAAATGTCCTCCTCCTCCTCCTCCTCCACACACCCCACTCCCTTTTAGTGCTGAAGATGTTCCCTAGTTTGGTAATGAAATGACTGCAAGAAAACCACCAAGCTCAGAGAGCACCAAGGACCCTACAGTTGCCCTCCTCCTCCTCCTCCTCCTCCTCCGCCTCCTCCCTGCACACTCCACTCCATTCTAGCACTGATGATGTTGTTTAGTTTGGCAATGAAACATGTGCAAGAAAACAAACAAGCTCAGACAGCACAAGGACGTCATAGGCCTCCTCCTCCTCCTCCTCCTCCTCCTCCTTCCTACAAATTCAGCTCCCTGCCAGAAAGTGGCGGGCAGTCCTGATGCACAGGGCACCTATAAACATCTGGAATGTCCAATATTCCAGACTGTATGAAATTTACAGTCGCAGGAGCCAGTCTGGGTCAGTCACCGGGACCAGAGGTTTAGAGTCTTCCGAGCTTTTGGACACCTGCTGGAGCCCATCCTCAGGGAACTTCTCTCTAGCTGAATGTGTTATATTTGCCTTCCTTCCTTCCTGTTATTTCTACTCAACCCCGCAGGCTTAATTGGCATCAAGCTGGGGCACCAGACCAGCCTTCTCTGCTCCTATTGTCAACCATTTCCCCTGGATCCAAAGAAAGGCACCAAGTTCCCACCTTGCCAAGAAGCGGCCCTGCCCAGTTTGCTCCGTCAGATTTCAAGAATCCAGGCGCTGCAGTTGGAAAGCTCTCTCTCCACCCCTCCCAGATACGCTCTACTGACAGAGGTCTGCCTGACAGATGGGCTGATTATCCCGCAATGACCACCATCGCATTTTGCTGCCTGAGCAGCTCACGATGAAGCAGCTCAGCAGATCAAAGCTGAAGATGAAAAGGGACCCAAGGCAGCAGCTGAAGAGAAATGGTGCCAGCCTCCTTGGAGGAACACAGCAAACAGAGGTTTTAGGAACCTCTGCTTGCTTGCAAAGGCAAAAATCTGAAGCTGCTCCGTTTAGATCCCCTAGTTCCTGGATGCTTTCAAAGCAGGAGAGCGGTAGTTAAAATCTATTTCCTTTCTAAAAAAAAATAAAATAAAATTGGGGAACGGAGACCACAAAAAACAGAAATGGAACCTACAGTTTCTCTTTGTCTCAGCATTGCAACACTGGCCTAGATTCTAAAGAGGAAACAGAACCAGGTTGATGAGCACCAGGATGTTAAGAAAACGCAGCAAGGGCAGAGGAAGCCAACAGGAAATCTATGTCCTGTCTCTGAAAACAGATAATCACCCAGAAATAAGCAGGAAGAAAAGTTTTATTCTGCTGGTTACAAACCAGAGAAAAATATTTGAGCAATTTCAACTGAAAAGTCTCCAGTGGCACCACCACAACTGAATTCTACACCCCGGGGTCAATCGTACTAATTACATGTCATGCTTTTGCAAAGCAAAGCAGGGTGCAAATTGAATCTAATAGAGTGTTTTAACCTATAAATAAATGAAGACGAACTGGTCAAATATCTATGGAGATTCTTAGTCATCCAGGCCATGGTTGTCTCAAAAAAGGTGCTTTTTTTCTCCAAATGGCAATTGGCCTTTTTTTCCCCCTTTGAAAACATTTCGCTTTTCATCCAAGAAGCTTCTTCAGTTCTGAAGAAGTTCTGGGATGAAATTTGAAACGTTTTCAAAGGAAGAAAACAAAAGAAAAGAAGAAAGTCTGGTTGCCTTTGGGAAAAAGCACTTTTGAGACTGAACTGGTCACTTCCTACCAGTAGCTTTCCCACTAGGTCCCTTCCAACTTTATTATTATTTATTATTATTAGATAACTGATGTTATAAGTCATCAGGACCCTTCCAGATTTGTCCAGGAACAGCAAACATGGCAACTAGAAGAGGGGTGGACTTCAACTCCCAGAACTCCCCAGCCAGCATGCAAGATTGTTGTTAGAGCCAATTTTAATAAAAAATAGTTTTAGTCTTCCTGTGGAGTTGATTTCTGGATCTGGTCTATCTAGGGGGTTTAAGGGGTACCATTCTTCCTTGGGATCGCCAAGCCAGAAGGCACATCCTGGTTTGAGGGACTTCTGGGAGGCCAGCAGAGTTGGAGACTCCAGGCTTTTCTCCTGGATCCCATCAAACAAAGCTCCTGAGCTGACAGGCCCCATAACATGTCCCTTCTGCTAGCCAGGGGTAGGCAACCTTGGCTCTTTTATGACTCGTGGACTTCAACTCCCAGAATTCCTGAGCCGGCATGGCTCAGCATGGAAACCTCTCCCTTTCCCCTCAGCATGGCTGGCTCAAGGTATTGATTTAACAGCTAACCAGCTTATGTAATGTAAGATGTAATGATGGGAAGGACTCAGCAGGGTCTGAGTCTCTTTAAGAGCCTCTGTATAAAGGGAAGGCTCTGCTGATGTGTTCTCTCTCTTCCGTTTCCTGCTGTAACTGTGGTTTGTTGGATCCTGCTGTATTAGCACGTGAATGTATATTGTTCCTGGTGTATGATATTGTAGATAGTGTAAGATAAACCACATTTATTATAGACCACTGTTTACTGTGTTTACTCCTGGGTTATCTCGGGCAAATAAGACTGTGCACGCTCTGACACCTCATCTCCAGGTGGGTGTTTTGGGGAACCCCATTTTTTATTTTTTCCCGGCCAAACCAACTCTTGTCTGTGCTCACCTCGGTCACATTCATAACCTTGATTGCTGCAAGCTGCCCTGTTTTCACGTGGCGACCCTGGAAAAGAGAATAAAACAAAGCCAATAAAAGCATCCCAACTGCCGAACGGTAGCCGAGTAAATGGCCTGTATAAGCCAACGCGTCAAATCCATCATTTTGAAACACGTCACTATAAACGGCTGTTCCTAAAGCCGCATCCCGAGCAATTGTAAACAATTTGCACAGCACCTAACAGGAAATCAATATTCAACGGTTGGGGCAATCAAGCCTAGTGATTTAACATTGGAAGCCACCCAGAGTCACCTCGTCGGCGAGATGGGTGGCAAACAAATTTAATAAACGAAATGAAATAAATAAAATCTGCAGCACGGGGACAGCAGGACCATCTGCCGGAAAGTGGGCCTTTTCTGTGCGAACCACTGGATTTCCAATCAGCAAAACGTTTTATGAATCTAATCAATTCCACTGCTCTGCCAAGGCTTGTTTTGCCTCTGTGTGTGTTTAGTTTGAGAGTGAAGCCGTTCCGTACTTAATACTGAGTTACAACCATTCATTTAGCAACTGGAGCACTGTGGCTGGAGTGTCTATGGAGATTCTCAGTCCTCCAGGTCCTGGCTGTCCCAAAGATGCTTTTCTCGAGGCAACTGGACTTTCTTGTTTTTCTTTGAAGACGTTTTGCTCCACATCCAAGAAGCTTCTTCAGCTCTGACTGGATGGTGGGGAACGGAAGGATTTATACTCCTTGCAGATAGCTGGACACCAACTATCTCCAGTCTACAACACAGTCCTTTCAACAGTTCCAAGAAGCTCCAGGCCCATTTTGCACCACGCAGGCGACCCTGAGGACACAGTTAAACCTCCAAGTGGCCTCAACGACCCTCTAAAAGAAGGCGAATGACCAGCTCTGTCTGCAAGGAGTATAAATCCTTCCATTCTCCGCCATCCACTTAGAGCTGAAGAGGTTTCTTGGAGGACAATTGAAATGTCTTCAAAGGAAAAACAAGAAAGTCCAGCTGCCTCCTGAAAAAGCATCTTTGGGAGTGACTTGAGTAGTTGGAACGCTGGGCAGGAGGTCAGCAAGCCCACGTTTGAGACCCAAGTGCTCTTGTGCGGCAGGGTTGAGTTCCCGTCCTTTGCTCCAGCTCCTGCCGGGGGACCCGAAAGGAGCCGCCAACTGGGTGTTCCCCGGGCAACGGTGACATCACCGGCTAATCCTTTCAACCCGGAAGCGCCTTGATGCTTCTGCCACAAGTGTCTTTAGTGACTGTTCTGTTACAACAGCACTGAAAAAAGTGACTTACGGCTGGTCCTCACACTCAACAACCGTTGCAGCATCTCCACAAGTCACGTGATCACAATGAGGACGCTTAGCCACCGGCCTATATTTATGATGGTTGCAATGTCCCGGGATCATGTGATCCACCTTTGCAACCAGCTGGCTTTCCCCAAGCAAAGTCAACGGGGGGAAGCCAGATTTGCTTAACGACCGCATGATTTACTGAACAACTGCAGTGATTCGCTTAACAACCATGGCAAAAAGGTCGTAAAATCGCTCGTAAGCCGGGGACCGCTTGTGATCAATCCCCCCCCCCAAAAGAAAACCTTCAGTTCAATCTGGCAAACAATGGTAGATTACGAAACTGCTGTCCCCCCCCCCATCAAATAAGATCTTTTTCCTAAGGACCTTCAAAGTATTTCCTCTGCAACATTTGCTCCATTAAATTCCCTTTTCAGGTTAGATGGCTTGCCGAATTTCAATTTTTGGCCATACCTCCACTCTCTCTAGTCTTGTTCCCCCCCCTTTTTTTTTGTTTCTTCTTTTGGCTAACCTTCAAGTCAAAATAGAAGCCGTTGGCTGGATCCAACCCAAACCAGCCAAGTCTGCATATTCAAAAAATCCAAATGTCTGCCAGGCTTCCTTAATTCTACAAACTAAATTCTTAATTCTAGGAGCTAAGGAAATGACCGCCTCTTAAGCGATCAGATTATGTCGGGCTGTCATTGATTGAGCAATAAATTACAGCGTTTTCCAATGCTTGGGCCGCTTAGCTTGACTTTTCATCTTTTCGCCTGGCAGGGGGCTCACAGATGATTTGGCCAGATTACAATCTTTACTGTAGGTCAGAATCCAGCCATATGGCACAGTAGATTTCCCACTAAAACAAAGATGCCATGTGTTTTCAAAGGTTTACACTCCTGGCTTCCCTCTTCCAAATTAATGGGTCTTTGGTGGAACACTTGAAGACTTGAAGTTGGAAGGTTACGATCTGTTTACATAATGGCTGTTTCAAGCCACAAAACTCTTCATTCCCACCTGGATCAGACTCAGTTCTTCCAGATTATTTTATCCATCAAGTTTAGAATTGCCTATTTTTAACAGACCTTGGAGGTCTTCTAACCCAACTCCCTTCTCAAGCAGGAGACCCTATGCCATTTCAGACAAATGGTTGTCCAATCTCTTCTTAAAAACCTCCAGTAATGGAACATCCACAACTTCTGGCGGTAAGTTGTTCCACTGGTTTATTGTTCTCACCACCAGGAAATTTCCCCTTAGTTCTAAGTTGAATCTCTCCTTGACTAGTTTCCATCCATTGCTTCTTGTCCTGCTTTCAGGTGCTTTGGAGAATAGCTTGACTCCCTCTTCTTTGTGGCAGCCCCTGAGATATTGGAAGACTTCTATCATGTCACCCTTAGTCCTTCTTTTCATCAAACTAGGCATGCCCAGTTCCTGCAACCGTCCTTCGTATGTTTTAGCCTCCAGTCTCCTAATCATCTTTGTACTCTGAATGGCAGTGATTCTCTAGAACTGTGGATAGAGAAAAATCTGATGTTGCGTGGATGATGTTACCTACTTTGGCAATGAAACATTGCAAGAAAGCCACCAAGAACATCAAGGACTGCCAGAGAAAAATCTCATATATCTCCTGGTTCAGCTTTTTCAAGAGAGATCCTGAAGGACTGATCAGGTGATCAATCGATCAATAAAATTATAGAGCGTGACAGAGAGACAGGATAACAAACTTCTCCAAACTTCCTTAAAATGATTTGGGACTTGCGCAGATCTGTGTCAGAATCTCTCACTCAAAGGCCCAGATCGATGCTATAAAATACCAACGGTAGCTCAGCCTAAGATTTGCCCTCAATTTATACCCAGCTGATGTCACGATTTGAGTTCCTGTATCGGAAACCATTGTTTTCAACTGTTTCCAGGCATTGAAAGTTTCCCAGGGCAGTGTGAAAGCCCTTCCAGACAACCTGGCACCCTAGTTTAAGTCCCAGATATTGCCAGGAATGAAATATTCTTCTAATTTCCCTAGTCGATTAAATCAAGAACGGTCAGATGCCTGGGAATTCTTTGCCCGAGTTAATTTATTGAAAGTCCTGGTCAGCAGTCGCAATAAAACTGGGTTGGAAAAAAAAAAAAGAAAAACCACGAGAATTAAAGCTTTATCCATTGGCTACTAATGAAGTTACATTAACACTGATAGGAATAATTCTTGGGAAATTACTTTAATGCAGTGCAGGGGTCTATGGCTAATTCCGGTTAATTAATAATACCCAGAGGGAAAAATGCAATAGTTTAATATATACACAGACATTTTTTTTTAAAAAAGCAGCGGATTACATTTCAATAAGTGGTTGAATTTCTCGTAAGGTTTACAAAATTTTACGTCGCTGGTGATGACAGTCAATCAAGGAAGATTCATCGTTTTCTCAATTTAATGAGTTCTTCTGCTGTAAGGAATGGAAAAGTGGCCCCGAGGGGTTTAATTTTTAACAAAGAAGTGTCCCTTTGGGTTTCATCGTTCCGGAGAAAACTTTTCAGGGAGTAAAACTTCAAAAATTAGCTTTCTGCTTGTGAGAGGGGAAAGGTTTTATCCTCTGTCTCCCAAGGCAGAGATCCCGAGTGAATTTTGTACGTGTGCCCCAATGTCAAGACATTATATCAAAAGTGAATTACATCTCTGATTGTCCTGCTTCTACTTTGTCTTTTGAGATAAATTTATATACTGGGGAGAGAAATCAATCCTGGGGAGACTTTAAGCCTCTCGTTCCCATAAGCCCCCACCAATAGCTAAATGACTGATATATTAGCAGCTGGGGAGAAAGGGACGTAAGTCCCTAAGGGCCTTGAAGGAACATCTGGTTGAAGTCACCTAGAAGCAAGATATCAAACAAGGACTTTTTTTTTTTTTTAGATGATTCAGAGGTGGAACTTCTTCCCTGAAGCCAGACTTAGAAGTTGGAAATTGTTCTTCATATCAATAGAAGAGAGTTTGAACAGAGGGTTGAACTGAGGGGTCCTTGGTGCTCTCTGAACGTGGTAGTTTTCTTGTAGACGTTTCATGACCCAACTAGGTAACATCATCGGTGCCAATACCAAGCGGTATAGGGTCTCCTGCTTGAGCAGGGACTTGGATGAGAAGATCCCTTTACTATAATTCAGCAGGGCTTGGACTATCTGAATTCTTTCACACCAAACATCGCCTCTTGCAAATTTACAGAGATTTAGGGAGCTGTGGTAGCGCAGTGGTTAGAATGCAGTATTACAGGCTATTTCTGCCCACTGCCAGCAGTTCGATCCTGACTGGCTCAAGGTTGACTTAGCCTTCCATCCTTCCGAGGTTGGTAAAATGAGGACCCAGATTGTTGGGGCAAGATGCTGACTTGGTAAACCTATTAGAGATGCCTGTAAAGCACTGTGAAGCGATATATAAGTCTAAATGCTATTGCTATTGCTAACTCTGCCCACTGCCAGGAGTTCGATCCTCACCGGCTCAAGGTTGACTCAGCTTTCCATCCTTCCGAGGTCGGTAAAATGAGGACCCAGATTGCTGGGGGCAATACGCTGACTTTGTAAACTGCTTAGAAAAGGCTGTCAAGCACTGTGAAGCGGTATATAAGTCTAAGTGCTATTGCTACCTGTTTATTTAGCAGGCTCCCTGTACACCATCCAACCTCTGTAATGGAATACTTAGCACCGAGTTACAAATCTCAGATCCTAGAGAGGGACAGGAACAGATCAAAAGAAGCCAAAAAGATTGGGATCAAAATGATTAAGCGGCTAAAGCAGTGGTGGGATTCAAATAGGTGAACAACCGGTTCTCTGTGTGGATGCCGCTTCTGGAAGTCCGTTCTGGGCCATTAGCTACTGGTTCTGGCGAAATGGTGCGAACCGGCTGAATCCCACCACTGGGCTAAAGTTTCATACGTTTTTGTTGCCAAGCTTAAATTTAGCAACTGCACACCACCAACACAACCAGGCTGCTAAAGACTCTCTCCAAGCAACACCTGGCCTACTTCTCAACAGCAGAAATGGGTCAGCTCTTTCCCACATTCACATAGCCGGGATGTAAACCTCACAATGCTGCCTGCGACAATTCAATTCGCAATTTTATCAGTCAGTTCAAATCCTTTTAGGTGAGACAGGGATCAGCATGGACATGAAACATCTGGCGAAGCTCAGACAGACACGGAACAAGTGAGCAGTGCTGCAAATAAATCAAAGCGGAGGAAGAGACTTGAGTCTAACTTTTCAGGATGCCACGTTATTGTAGGCGAATTACAGGAAGGAGTAATTTCCCCCGTGCCTTCGGTTTTCCTGCATCGCTACATCTAAAGCTAGGTCAGTAAAGACAAAGGCAGGCTCTTTTTTAAAAAAATAAAAATAAAAATCAAAGAATCTGCAAGCAGTTGGCAACGCTTATCTAGAGGAAACAGTCAACAGATTGGAAGCTCAGCACCATAATAGAATTATTATTATTTTTTTCTTCCAGCCTGTGTTGCTTAACAGCCTCTTTCTCTTCAGCACTTCCTGGTAAATAGTTCTTAAATTTAGCATGCTACTCTTCTCCAGTTCAAGCTTCTAGGACGGTGATTGATAGACTGTTTCCACCATTCCTAATTTGACAAAGCCAGAATTTAACAAAGCCAGAAATGATTAGGGGGGTGGAGGTTAAAACGTAGGAAGAACGATTGCAGGAATTGGGTATGTCTAGTATCTAATGAAAAGAAGGGCTGGGGGGCATGATAGCAGTCTTCCAATATTTGAGGGGTTCTTACAAAGATGAAAGCATCAAACTATTTTCCAAAGAACCCAAAGGCAAGATGAGAAACAACAGATGGAAACTAAGGAAGGAAAGAAGCAACCTAGAACTAAGGAGAAATTTCCTGAAGATGAGAGAAATCGACCAACGGAACAATGCCTTCAGAGGTTGTGGGTGCTCCATCACTAGAGACTTTCAAAAAGAGACTGGACAATCATTTATCTGAAATGGTATCGGGTCTCCTGCTTGAAGAGCGGGTTGGACTAGAAGACCTCCAAGGTCCCTTCCAGTTCTATTATTAGCCATTCCAAGCCATCTGCTCTCACTTCTAACGTCTTCTCAAACATGAGCCAGCCGTGTGCTGCAGCTGCCAAAAAAGCCAACACAGTGCTAGGCTGCATTAACAGAGGGATAGAATCAAGATCACGTGAAGTGTTAATACCACTTTACAAGGCCTTGGTAAAGCCACACTTGGAATACTGCATCCAGTTTGGGTCACCACGATGTAAAAAAGATGTTGAGACTCTAGAAAGAGTGCAGAGAAGAACAACAAAGATGATCAGGGGATTGGAGGTTAAAGCATATAAGGAACAGCTGCTGGAATTGGATATGTCTAGTTTAACGAAAAGAAGGGCTTGGGGTGACATGATAGCAGCCTTCCAATATCTCAGGGGCTGCCACAAAGAAGAGGGAGTCAAGCTATTCTCCAAAGCGCCTGAAGGCAGGACAAGAAGCAACGGATGGAAACTAACCAGAGAGAGAAGCAACCTAGAACTAAGGAGAAACTTCCTGACAGTTAGAACAATTAACCAGTGGAACAACCTGCCTCCAGAAGCGGTGAATGCTCCAACACTGGAAGTTTTTAAGAAGAGACTGGACAGCCATTTTTCCGAAATGGTATAGCGTTTCCTGCCTGAGCAGGGGGTTGGACTAGATGACCTCCAAGGTCCCTTCCAACTTTATTATTATTATTATTATTATTATTATTATTATTATTATTATTATTATTATTATTATTATTATTATTATTATTATTATTATTATTACTATTACTATTACTATTATTATTATTATTATTATATTATTATTATTATTATTATTATTATTATTATTATTATTATTATTGACTTCTCTTTTGTATTGTTCATTCCTCTGCTCAGGAGAGAGAAAGGCTGTCTCCTGGAGGTTGGGTTGGGTTGGATGCTTTGAGGCGAAACTCAGAAACAGGAAGATGTTACCTCCTCCCCCCCCCCCCCAAACCACAAATAGCTTCCAGGCTCAAAGCAGTCCCACCATGCCAGATCTTTTCGCCTGCTTTGGAACCTTCTGTTCAAAGAATTGGGCAGAGCATGAAATGGCTGCAAAGGAGTCCAGCAGGCCTCATGCAAACCACATGCCTGCACAATGCAGCCCTTTCTTAAGTCTGGCACAGAGAGGCCTTATCACTGGGCAGTGTTTTTTTTTTTTCTTTTTAAATAAAATTGGAAAAAAAAAAGTTCTGGAAACGACTCATTTTTTGTATGATTCATCTATTTTCTCCACCTCCAAACAGATCTTCAGCCCAGCTTCTCTTAGCAGCTTTAAGGGATTGCAAGATTGTACACACTCATGCAGCCGACGTGCCCCAGTACTAGGTTTAAAGTCTGCCTCTCTTAGGGAGCTCGTCCTAAACTGTAAGAAAAAAAAAATAAGCTGCAAGAGAGCTGGTTTGGTCTGGTAATTAAGGCACCAGGCTAGAAAGCAGGAGATGGTGAATTCAAGTCCTGGCTTAGTTGGGTGACTTTGAGCCAATCACCAGGAGATGGTGAGTTCTAGTCCCACCTTAGCCATGAAAGTCAGCTGGGTGAGTTTGGGGCAATCACCAGGATGGTGAGTTCTAGTCCCACCTTAGCTGTGAAAATCAGCTGGGTGACTTTGGGGCAATCACCAGGAGATGGTGAGTTCTAGTCCTGTCTTATCCATGAAAGCCAGCTGGGTGACTTTGGGCCAATAACTGAGAGAATGTGAGTTCTAGTCCCACCTTAGCCATGAAAGTCAGCTGGGTGAGTTTGGGGCAATCACCAGGAGATGGTGAGTTCTAGTTCCGCCTTAGCCAGGAATGCCATCTGGGTGACTTTGGGCCAATAACTGGGAGAATGTGAGTTCTAGTCTCACCTTAGGCATGAAAGCCAGGTTGGTGACTTTAGGCCAGTCCCTCTCTCTCAGCCCAACCCACCTCACAGGGTTCTTGTTGAAAGGAAAACAGGAGATGGAAGTTCTGTTGGATATCTTCGGTGCCCTGAGTTATTTGTAAAAAGGTAAAAGATGGGATATACTGTAAACCAGTGAATAAATAAGCTGTGATTTACAAACAAGAGTTGGGTTCTCCTGCTGTGTTAAGGCAGACAGTCTACCACACACCTTGTAGGACAACCGGTAGACCCAACCAAAGCATCTGGTTTCACACCTGATGGATGAGTGACAGATCAAAGCTCCAAGCTGTATCTCTTGTAAAAAAAAACAAAAAAAAATCACTTTCAAACATCTGTCCTGGATAAAAGCCGATTCCTGCTGTGATATGCACAACGGCTTATTTTGTATCCAAACGGTCCAAAAGTTGCACAATAACTACAAGATATGTCAGTGAGGAAGTGAATGTCAGCAAAAACAGTTGGAATGGGTGTTCAACCATCAATCAACGATGCTCGGAGCTTTATAATCAGATTGGAATTAGTTACATGACAGCATCACATCCCCTCAAGACTTGGTTGCATTAATCACTGGCCGCATTTGATGCGTTGAGGTTTGGCTTAACAAACTAATATAGGATCACTGCCTGTCTGTCTCACTTCTCCCTTTCCACCAGCAGAGAAATCAGCCACCAAGCCCTCACTGCTATTGTGTCTAACATGAAAATCACGGCTAATGATGTCCAAGCAAACCAGGATACCTTATCCAACTTTAACCCAGGTTTAATCAGGTTTGCACATACTATTAAGTCGTATCCAGTCAATTTTTTGAGGCCAAATTCACTGAACTGACTAAGCCAAAATCAAACAGCCATAGTATTAAAGAATACAACCACTTATAAACCGAAGTTTATAATTTGGTGAATTGTAAATAAATTATTAGAAAACTCTGGACAAGCAAAGCTTGGTTAGGTAAGTTGTGCAAACAAGGAAATCTTCTACTGATCCAAATTAAATCACATTATAATTTACCTTCATTGTCAAGCTTTACCGGATTTAAAATTGAAAACTGCTCTCCTGGTTTGTTTTGGAAAGCATTACCCATAATTTGTCAGATGGATATAGCAAGACATTATGGTTAATCATGGTTTCCTGGTGTCCTTCAACACTTTCTTGAAGGCCACAGGAAGCTGTGCAAGTAAGAGGCCATTGTCTCAACTGCCGCTGAATCAGTATCTGTCATACACACAGTTAGAGATTCATAGCAACATCTGTACAAATTCATGTTAAGAGAACCGCAATTTCAAATTTCTGATTTTTTTCCCTCTTAGCACACATTGAGATGACCTCACTTCCCTTCTCATGATGAACAATTGCCTTCATCATGGTTCAAGAATTCACACCTATTACAGGCCACAGTCAGACTAAAATGTAGCTTACAAAACCATTTCAAATCATAGCTAATCTCCCGACTTGTTTGCTGGACCACCACAGTGTAAATTGAAGAAAATTCAAATCATATGTTTATGCCATGGACTGGAGTCATACAATAGAAGGTTATAATAAATAGAATATCAGAGTTGGAAGGGACTTTGGAGGTCTTCTAATCTAGACCAACACCTTGCTCAAGCATATCTTTGTTTCCAAAATGCATTCTACCCAACTGCCATTAAATATATTAATTTTTGTAGCCATCCATTCTTCAGAAATATCCCATACCTTGTAGACTTGTCCATATGTCCCATTTCCAACGACTTGCACTAGTTCAAATATTCCAGCTGGATCCTAGAAAAGAATTAAATTAGAGGAAGTTAATATGCGTCTTAGGAAGATTAGCTCCTTGGCTGAGGTTTACAGACTGCATCCAAAGCTTATGTGGTTTGTTTGGCTAAGCATCTGGGGGTTGATGAACCACAGCTGATGGTTATGCACACTCTGCAAACTTAACCATATAGCCCCTCTCTCTGTGCCTTATGGGTTGTGTATTTTCATTTAAAAAAAAAACATTTCAATCTTTAATAATAACGATTGTTTTATAGATTCGTGACTTTATTTGATGGTTGTATACCGCCCAGAACGACTTCTTGTGAAATGGGCGACCGTATCCATTTGGTACAAAAACTCTTCAACCATCTACAAGGAAGGCAGCACGGGTGAAATGTGATCTTTGCATGATATGAAAGCTGCCTCTTAAATACAGTCTATGAAATGATGAGGGTAAAATCCCCCTGGTCCATTAAAAAAAAAATAGGTTTAACAACTTAACAGCCACCACCGCCCGCACAAACAGAATCCATCTGCAGGAAAGGAACATTTAGGATTTTAATATTTTGAAGTTGGAAACTGCCCAGAGTCTTTTGCTACAAGATGAGCCGCAAAGAAATTCAAGATGAATTTAAGAGCCTTGGGGGTGCAGTGATCAGAATGCAGCATTGCAGGCTGACTCTGCCCACTGCCAGCAGTTCGATTCTCACTGGCTCAAAGGTTGACTCGGCCTTCCATCCTTTCAAGGTTGGTAAAATGAGGACCCAGATTGTTGGGGGCAATAATACGCTGACTCTATAAACTGGCTAGAAAAAGGGTGTAAAGCACTATGAAGCGGTACATAGGTCTAAGTACTATTGCTACGAACAAACAAATAAATACTTCTTATCGGAACCAAATTAAGAGAAAAGTATGTTTCCATGTTTCTTGTGGATAAGAACTTCTGGAATATTGGAATGTTTATGCAAAGGAGCCACATCTATTCTCGGAGAACATCAACAGAGCCCGAAATTAAACTAGAGTCAACCTCACCCAGGGTCAGGCAATTCTATTTTCTAAAAACAGCTTGGAAAAGAGATGAAAGATGGCACATCCAAAATCATAGTGCAGTTGAGGTCACACTACCACAGCAAAACTCAAAACTCTTCTACAGACTGGGGCACAAAAACGTAACTTCTGCTTCGGCTAAGGATGCAAATAAGGTTTAAAATAAGTTAATTTCCACTTAATGCAAGGCTGTCTTTAAAAAATAATAATAATCCTAAAGTGATTTGAATATGTAAATGCTTGTGTTTCAATAAGAAGTCTGCAATATTCAGGCACCTGCACGTAAAACCTAAAATCTGTTTAATCTTAAGAGCGAAACAAAAGGAAGTCCAGAATTAATGTTATATATGAACGACATTCTTATTAGTGTCTGCCTCATAATGTGTTCCACTTCAGAGAGGTGTTAATGGAGCCCACTACAATTTAGTCATAAGGCCAGCAGTGTGTGGCAGCAGCCAAAAAAGCTGCTTCTGTGCCTCTGTTTATACAATCTTTGGTTGCATAAACAGAGGCATAGAATCAAAATCGAGTGAAGTATTAGTAGCGCTTCATAAAACTTCATAAGGCCACACTTGGAATACTGCATCCAGTTTTGGTCACCACATTACAAAAAAGGTGTTGAGACTAGGGGTGACTATTTGAGAGGCTGCCACAAAGAAGAGGGGGACAACCTATTTTCCAAAGCAGCAGAAGGCAAGACAAGAAACAATGATGGAGACTATAATCAAGGAGAGAAGCAACCTGGAAATAAGGAGAAACTTCCTAACAGTGAGGACAATCAACTGGTGGAACACCTTGCATTCAGAAGTTGATGAAGCCTCCTTCATCACTGGAGGCTTTTAAGAAAAGACTGGACAGCCACTTGTCTGAAATGGGATGGGGTCTCCTGCCTGAACAGGGGGCTGGGCTAGAAGACCTCCAAGGTCCCTTCCAGCTCTATTCTGATTGATTGATAGTCAACAGACATGAAATCTAGGGGCTTGGCTTAGCCAATCTGAAAATAAGCAAGGAAATGCAAAGTAAACAGGTTGAACCACTGCAGAAAACAAACGTCCATTTTGCCAAGTCTTAACCTCCATCTGGTTTAAACATCAAGGAAATCCATTATGCTCCTATTTCCTGTGCCAGCAACCCCAGAGGTACGTGAAGGCAGCAAACACACTTGATGGCCTTCAACTCACCGCCTGCCTGCTTCGTTTTCACCCTGCTGGCCTCCTCGTCCAATGAATAAAGACCAAACTAGAGGAGAAACCATATGGTGGAGTCCATTCGAGTAATTAACATCTGAGTGATAAATGGTTGGGTCAAACTGTTGACACCTGTCAAAGGAAAACTTTTAGCTATTTTGGCAGAAGCAGCAGATCAAATGGTCCAGGGACGCAAACGGATGGTTAAGGAAAAGCTGCTGTCTAAAATGGGTCCGATTTTGGAATAATTAAGAATTTGCCCGATCTGGAAGACTGTAATATATCGTGGCCGGGCCACCAAGTGGAACAAGAGTCGATCAAAGTTGAATATCTGAGTCTAAAGGCAGATTGCTGCAAGATTCCTGCCCTTAAATTGTAAGGACAGCTACAGGAAAAAAAAAAATTGGTTAAGTGAGTCCTCCTTTGCAACCACTTCCAACCGTCTTTTCCCACAACCCCCAAAAATAAAAAATAAAAAAATTGCACGGCTAAAGACGTCAGATGTGGTTCTTGAAGTGTTCTTTTTTTTTTTTTTTGTATATATATATGAAAGAACTCCACAGAAGTTTAACCAAAGTTGTGGAGGGTTGTTTTTTTTTTGTACTCAGGACACCAGTCCTCTGTAGAATTTGCAGAATGTGCAACCTTTTTTTTTTTGGTCGTTTTAATGTAACAAAATATATATATATAAAAAAACAAGTCCGGGGCAGGGCTGTGTGGCGATGACTCCACATCTCAGGGGGGAATTGATAAGTCCGTTTGTGGACAGGAAGGCCTGGGGAGGGGAGGGGAGGGGAGGGGGCGGACCACGGAGGCACATTTATTGGAAGGGCCTTAGGACAGCAATTCCACCCCGGTCTGTGCCAGTCATACCAACAGCTCAACCGATGCACAAAGGGTGCCTTAACCTCATTTCAGCGGGTTTTAAAAACTTTGCAGAACTCATATCTGCTGGTGAGACAAAGACACACAGAAGCTCTCTCTCTCTCACAAACCCAAGGATTTCCTGAACCCCACCCTTCCCAACTTTTTGGGGCAGGGATCAGCTGACCTAATAAAGGGAAGAACAAAACTTTGGATGGCCCTAATCCAGAAACTGCTGGGAAGGAACACAGCAAATAAATTCATTTCTTTAAGCAAACACGAGATTTGCACTAAATGACACACAGAGAGAGAGAGAGAGAGAGAGAGAGAGAGAGAGAGAGAGAGAGAGAGAGAACAAGCACTCTTCCGCTATCCAAAATACTGGTCAGTGGGATGGAATGACATTTCTGACAAAGCATGCATTCAGGATTATGAATTTGCAAGGAAGCTGAAGCTGCAAAAGAGACATCTTTAAAATATGAGTTTCAGACGTGCAAATGGAAAAGTTCTAAATGAGGTGACTTCATCTCCTAAAGCTTTTAGGAGTTCCAAGTTTCAGAAGAAGGGTGGTAAAAAATTTTTTTGGGGGGGGGAGGGGCTGTAGGCCCCCTTCCATTCCGGGTATTGTCTAGCTCAAAGAGACAAGGAAAACCTTTGGATTCCCATGGCAAGGGCCAGACGTCCAGATGTTGCCAAACTCATCCAGATGGTTGACCCAAGTCCGTCTGACTGCCCTCATGACCCAACTCATCTCAACGGTTGGTTTAAGCTGGGATTGGAGTTCCCGTCAAAGAACACGGCGACTGGATACCATCCAAGCGGACACCAGCCAGAACATAGAAAAACTCAAAGAAGTAGTGCAAGATCAGAAGATAAGGAGAGACCTGGCCCATAGGATCACCAAGAGTTGGACACAACTGAATACAATGAGATCTTAAGAGCATGGACACAATATGTAGTGGTTGAATGTAATCTTCTCCTTCTCCTTCTCCTTCGTCTTCTCTTCCCTCCCTTCCTCCTCCTCCTCCTCCTCCCCCATAATATTTCAGAGACTCATTGAAAGTCCCCATCTATCATGGAATCTCTCGGCCTCAATTCCCTATTTGAACAATGGAGGACCTTACAAGATTATTGTCAACCTCAACAAGGAAGAGATGCGTACAGTATGTAAACTGCTGTAGAAACTCAGGAAAAACATCGCACAGACAATCACATTTGTAACTCATTCGAACTTTGCATTCAATGACTGAAAGGTGGTCCACCACCTCAGTCTATCTAACTGGTCCACCACCAAACGAACGGTTCTAGATCAGGTGCTCTCAAAGTCTAGATTCAGGTTCCAGCTTTGTTTAGCCCCTAAATACGGAGAGCGGGACCCACAGCACCCCAAATACAAGCATTTTGAGGGTTCAGATGTAACGTCTTGCATAATGCAACAAGGAAGTTCCCCGTGGGCATACGGAGTTCATGAGTTAACGATGGTCACTATTTCCCAAACTCTCCTCCAAATCTGGACTGATTTCACATTTTCAAGATCCCATGAGAGACCAATGAAACACTTTCTGCCTCACTTCCTTTCTTTCCTCAGCTAGATAGAGTAATCTACCCCACCCAACATATCTCAGAAACAACTTTGTCGTCTGCGTTTATGAGTCTTCTTATGAATCACCAGCGTTGATGTGGCTTCAGGAAAGGCAAATGCAGTTTTAGCTTCTGCTTTCTTTGAATAACAATAATAATATACATTTGTCTGAAGAAGTAGCAATTCCTCTCTATTCAGCAGATCGAGGATTCCAAAAGGGACCAAGGAACCTGGGTAGAAGATCTGCAAAAAAATCACATTACAACACAGCTAGTCCCAACTTAACAATAGTTTGTTTAGTGACCATTCAAAGTTACGACGGCACTGAAAAACGCGATTTAGGACCTGTTTTCACAGTTACAACCGTTGCAGCATCCCCACGATCATGTGATCAAAATTCAAACGCTTGGCAACTGACATGTACTTAGGACAGTTGCAGTGTCCTGGGGTCACGTTATCCCCTTTTGCGACCTTCCGGCAAGCAAAGTCAACGGGGGAAGCCAGATTCACTTAACAACCGGGTTACTAGCTTCACAACTGCAGTGATTCATTTAACAACAGTGGCAAGAAAAGGCCGTAAAACGGGACAAAACTCACTTAACAAAGATCTCACTGGACAACAGGAATTCTGGGGTCAGTTATGGTTGTAACCCATCCACGAAGCCGCGATCCATTGTCTTTAATTCCCGAGCACCAGGCATTTATTTACTGGAGACAAAACTTATATCCCATCCAATTGTGAGATTGTAGACAGTTTATAGCAGGAATGTACACGATGCAATATGAAGAATAAACATATTGCTTCGCTATGCATATTCCTGCTGTAAACTATAAAGCACAATAACACAATAAAGCACAATAACACAATAACTTCCTGGCAGTGAGAACAATTAACCAGTGGAACAACCTGCCTCCAGAATCTGTGAATGCTCCAACACTGGAAGTTTTTAAGAAGAGACTGGACAGCCATTTGTCTGAAATGGTATAGGCCTATAGGGTTTCCTGCCTGAGCAGGGGGTTGGACTAGATGACCTCCAAGGTCCCTTCCAACTTTGTTATTATTATTATTATTATTGAACACAATGGTTTTCAGAGGCAAGGCAGCCAGTTCCAGTTGAACGTTTGGAGTGGGGGGGGGGAGAAATGCTACTCTGAAGAGTTTGGTGACTAAAAGTAGTCCCCCTAACTTACAACAATTTGTTTAGTGACCCTTCAAAGTTACGACGGCACTGAAAAATGCGATTTAGGACCAGTTTTCAGAGTGACGACCTTTGCAGCATCCCCACGGTCTTGTGTCAGCTTGGGAA
>JALGBA010003993.1:0-75802 GCA_023970755.1 Azemiops feae | reverse complement strand
AGTTTGAAAAACCTCCCCCACAGCTCTGGGCAGTTAAAATAGACAATGGAGATCCAATCAGGGCCCAAGTTACCTTTCTGTTGCAGTCTCCCAAGAGTTAGAGTATGAAAAACCTCCCCCACAGCTATGGGCAGTTTAAATAGACAATGGAGATCCAATCAGGGCCCAAGTTACCTTTCTGTTGCAGTCTCCCAAGAGTTAGAGTTTGAAAAACCTCCCCCACAGCTCTGGGCAGTTTAAGTAGACAATGGAGATCCAATCAGGGCCCAAGTTACCTTTCTGTTGCAGTCTCCCAAGAGTTAGAGTTTGAAAAACCTCCCCCACAGCTATGGGCAGTTTAAATAGACAATGGAGATCCAATCAGGGCCCAAGTTACCTTTCTGTTGCAGTCTCCCAAGAGTTAGAGTTTGAAAAACCTCCCCCACAGCTCTGGGCAGTTAAAATAGACAATGGAGATCCAATCAGGGCCCAAGTTACCTTTCTGTTGCAGTCTCCCAAGAGTTAGAGTTTGAAAAACCTCCCCCACAGCTCTGGGCAGTTGAAATAGACAATGGAGATCCAATCAGGGCCCAAGTTACCTTTCTGTTGCAGTCTCCCAAGAGGTTAGTTTGAAAACCTCCCCCACACTCTGGGCAGTTTTAAAATAGACAATGGAGATCCAATCAGGGCCCAAGTTACCTTTCTGTTGCAGTCTCCCAAGAGTTAGAGTTTGAAAAACCTCCCCCACAGCTCTGGGCAGTTTAAATAGACAATCAGGGCCCACGTTACCTTTCTGTTGCCGTCTCCCAAGAGTTAGAGTTTGAAAAACCTCCCCCACAGCTCTGGGCAGTTTAAATAGACAATGGAGATCCAATCAGGGCCCAAGTTACCTTTCTGTTGCAGTCTCCCACGAGTTAGAGTTTGAAAAACCTCCCCCACAGCTCTGGGCAGTTTAAATAGACAATGGAGATCCAATCAGGGCCCAAGTTACCTTTCTGTTGCAGTCTCCCAAGAGTTAGAGTTTGAAAAACCTCCCCCACATCTCTGGGCAGTTTAAATAGACAATGGAGATCCAATCAGGGCCCAAGTTACCTTTCTGTTGCAGTCTCCCAAGAGTTAGAATTTGAAAAACCTCCCCAACAGCTCTGGGCAGTTTAAATAGGCAATGGAGACCCAATCAGGTCCCAAGTTACCTTTCTGTTGCAGTCTTCCAAGAGTTAGAGTTTGAAAAACCTCCCCAACAGCTCTGGCAGTTTAATAGCAATGGAGATCCAATCAGGGCCAAGTTACCTTTCTGTTGCTCTCCCAAGAGTTAGAGATTTGAAAACCTCCCCCACTCTCTGGGCAGTTTTAATAGACAATGGAGATCCAATCGGGCCAAGTTACCTTCTGTTGCAGTCTCCCAAGAGTTAGAGTTTGAAAACCTCCCCCACAGCTCTGGGCAGTTTTAAATAACAATGGAGATCCAATAGGGCCAAGTTTTACCTTTCAGTCTCCCAAGAGTTAGAGTTTGAAAAACCTCCCCCACGGCTCTGGGCAGGTTAAATAGACAATGGAGATCCAATCAGGGCCCAAGTTACCTTTCTGTTGCAGTCCCCCAAGAGTTAGAGTTTGAAAACCCTCCCCCACAGCTCTGGGCAGTTAAAATAGACAATGGAGATCCAATCAGGGCCCAAGTTACCTTTCTGTTGCAGTCTCCCAAGAGTTAGAGTTTGAAAAACCTCCCCCACAGCTCTGGGCAGTTAAAATAGACAATGGAGATCCAATCAGGGACCAAGTTACCTTTCTGTTGCAGTCTCCCAAGAGTTAGAGTTTGAAAAACCTCCCCCACAGCTATGGGCAGTTTAAATAGACAATGGAGATCCAATCAGGGCCCAAGTTACCTTTCTGTTGCAGTCTCCCAAGAGTTAGAGTTTGAAAAACCTCCCCCACAGCTCTGGGCAGTTTAAATAGACAATGGAGATCCAATCAGGGCCCAAGTTACCTTTCTGTTGCAGTCTCCCAAGAGTTAGAGTTTGAAAAACCTCCCCCACAGCTCTGGGCAGTTTAAATAGACAATGGAGATCCAATCAGGGCCCAAGTTACCTTTCTGTTGCAGTCTCCCAAGAGTTAGAGTTTGAAAAAACATCTATTTCATTATCAGCTTTCAAAACCAATGAGGGACCATCCTAAACATCCTCTTCCCCCGTGTTCGCATTTCTTTCTTCTATTGCTGTCCAGGAATTTTCAGACTGAATTTTCTAACACTGAGATACCTAGCCATCTTTAGGTTATTTTACAGAGCCTTTTTAAGGAGGAAGTCAAATGCAGTCTGACACTTAACGGCACTCATCCAGAAGTACATTATATATGACTCTCCATTTCAAGCACACAAGGTTACTATTGTATACAGGTAATCCTCAGCTTATAACTGGTCCCTTGACAGAGCTACTACAAGCTACTATTTTGAAGTTACAATGACCCCAAACCCCCATGGTGATGTGATTACATTTTAGACACTTGGTAACCAGCTTTATGGCCATTTGCAATCATATGGTTGTGATTTGTGACATTAGTTTCTGGCATTTACTTTTGGTTTCCAGCAAAAGATGCCCATTGTGGAAAATGAATTTACCTAATGTTTGCTTAATGATTGATGTGTTCACTTAACAATCAATGCAGTTGCTTAATAACCAAGACATTCACTTAATAACTGCTGCCAAAAAAGTAAAAAAAAATTGGAATCTTGTCATGTGATGCCTCAATTTATGGCCCCAACAAGTTATGACCATAATTCTAGGCTCAATTACATAAGTTAAGGATTACCTGTACTTCATATGCAGATCCATTTTAAGTTTGATTTAATTTTAGCTTACCATGATCTATAACATCTTTCCTACATCACTAGGGTGCATTAACAATGAAGTTATGGAAGTCATACACTTTTGGTCCCATAGGCACAGGAGATTTTATTTTCTTCTTTCTTTCTTTCTTTCTTTCTTTCTTTCTTTCTTTCTTTCTTTCTTTCTTTCTTTCTTTCTTTCTTTCTTTCTTTCTTTCTTTCTTTCTTTCTTTCTTTCTTTCTTTCTTTCTTTCTTTCTTTCTTTCTTTCTTTCTTTCTTTCTTTCTTTCTTTCTTTCTTTCTTTCTTTCTTTCTTTCTTTCTTTCTTTCTTTCTTTCTTTCTTTCTTTCTTTCTTTCTTTCTTTCTTTCTTTCTTTCTTTCTTTCTTTGAATAACTCAAGGTGGCAAATATACTTAATATTCTTTCCTCCTACTATTTTCACCACAAAAACAATCCTGTGGTTGGGTTGACAGAGAGTGACTGGCCCAAATTTACCCAGCTGACTTTCATGGCTACTCCCATTTTTGTTCCACAAGTCATGGGGCTCTATAGTGTAGGATGGTATGGAAGAAGGCAGGAAATGAAGGATGTAGGGAAGAGCCATCACTGTTGCTGTTGTAAATGCTGTTGTAGCTGCAGCAGTAGTTACATTACCATCTTTTCTTCTGTGGCTACTTTTGAGTCAATTGTTTTATCAGAAGCAGGACAATTACAGTTGATCCCCTCCTTTCCTCAGCTGAATCACTCAGAAGTGGGGTCAAGGAGGGGCTGCAGCATGTGGCAGAAATGGATTCTGCAGTGAGTCTGGTGACTTCCCCAGAATTCTCTTCCTCTTCTCATTCTCTTCTTCCTTTTTGCTTGTGAAGAAATGTAGGAGAAAGAGTTTTCAGGCAGCCAAGGTTGGTAACCTTTGAATTTTATGCTTGAACACAATAGGAGAAGAGGTGAAGAGACACCTTTACAGAGCTCCAAGGATGCTGTTGCAACAGAAGTGAGGAAGAAGTAGTTGTATGATAGTTCTCCTGCCTTTTTCCACCCATCATTAATCACTGAAGCCAAGTTGTGTGTGTGTCTGCTCAGCTCCTGAACTCTCTTAATTTATCTTAAATTACTACCAAAGTGGGAGACAATTGTCCCTCTGCATTATTGGTTGCTGCTTGGAGAGCAAGGTGAAATGTGTATCATGGTGATACTAATGTTCAAATTTCCATAAGTACACCCAGAGAAGGCTGTGTGTGGGTAAAGGAATTCTGTAGAAGCTTGTCATCTGGAAAAGGGAGGCACACATGCTATCATGCCTAGATTTGTCCCAAGTGTTTAGCCAACTGAGCACTTTTAAGATACATTTAATGTTCATAAATACTGCAATTATATTTGCATTATAATTTAATCAACACAGTGAAAGGTCATAGAAGTATATTGGCAAAAACCCACAACTCTACTTCAGAAGAAGTTGGAGGAGATTCTAGGGAAATATGATCCCAATTAGTGAATGGAAGAAAATGACAAATATGATATTAAACATTCATGGTCTAAATTAACTCAATCTAAAGCCCTTCTTTGACGAAGTTTTTGCTTTCAACTTTACAGTCATTTACTTCAAATACATTTTTAGCTCTTTAGGATGTAATTCATTTCTAGGCAGCAAATTACTGGCAACTGGTAAGTTAAGATTTGCAGCTTGAAGTCAATAGCCTTCAGTAACAACACAACTGTTGATGGTCTTGATAAATACCAGGAATATAGAAACTGATTCCCCATCTCCTTATAATTTAGCCGTACACATTTCCTAATTAGTTTATTTTATTAAAGCACCAAATTATTATTCAATTTCCTAACAGAAGTAAACCCAACATTTCACTCCAAGCTTTTCTTGATCAGTGTTTCTTCCTGTGCAGGATTAAGCCTAGCAGGTCATGAAGTATACATCAGGAGTTTTTTTATGTTTTTATTCTATATTCTAAATATATGAAATCATTGTTGATTAAATAAAAGTCTCAAGCCATTTCACAAAAAAAACAAACACAATTTTGGCTATAGAGAAAAAAGGGAGCTTTAAGGTTGCTATTTCTCAGGTCCAACCTATGGCAAGCAAGCTAAAGGTAGTGTAGATAATTTAATAATTTCAAATAAGATGGCCTAGAACCTTCATATGTCCAGTAATACTTTTTAAAAACCTTTCATTTCATTTCATTTCAGCAATGACATAGACCAGGGAAAACCATAAAATGTTGTCCCTTGACTCTTTTTTGCTTGAGAGGCAGTTCCAATGTCAACAATGTCAATGTCAGTTGTAACTTCTATTATTAATTTATACAACTACCTTTTATACCTCTTCCTTCAATGCCCCCTAATAATTTTTATCACTTCTTCTGCACATATAAAAGACAGCATGCATTCTTAGCAAATAAACAAGACTTTATTTGTTAGAACAAAGATAAATATAGAGCAGGATCTGAAGTTTGTTTGATTTTCATCATCATCATTATCATCATCATCACTTTTCTTACAATGATCACAACCATACCTACCATTGAACCACATGAAAAATAAACCTAATATTTGTATTTGTGCTAAAGAAGTAGGCATTTATTTTGGACCATGGGGAAAAAAGAGGCATATATTAAGAACTGATAATAATTATCCTTGTTATCAGGATACTGGGTGGGGGGAGAATGGAAAAGCTTTGCAAATGCTGTTTCAGTTCTGTGACCTGCTTTATCTATATACTATATACTACTAACTGAACAAAATGGTACATTATAAGGCAACAATTTTGAACGAAGATACCTCAAAAGGCATGACTTACAGATTGTGCCAAAATTCATGACCCATGATTCCCAAGGGAATTAAATTTGGAAAGTTGTGCTAATGGCTAATGACGCTAATGGCATCAGTGCGAATGGCTGTTGTTGAGCAGCTGGGCTGCTGCTTCAATCATGTGACCTTCATTTTTAATCTTCATGATAATTTCTCAGCCAGCCTAAGCAATCTCTTGCTCCCTCCATCACCCAGCAGCAGTCCGTCTGAAGGGAAGGCAAGGTTTCTAATGCTTCCTGCCACCTTCTCATAAGAAAACTCAATGGGGAAGACAGCTTTAGGTAAGGCAATATCTCTGAGACTATCACCCAAGAAGACATGTCTAGTGAAATATGAAACTGCTATCTCAGATTCTTTCTGACCTTGCTTCATTAACTAATGTCAATTATCTATTTTTTTTAACTCTTCCCTGGACCAGGTGCTCAGCACTCTTAGTTGATGAGGACAATAACTTTAATTATATACACATGGAGAGGTTTTTTTTTCCTATCATTGAATTTTGAGCCTCTTGTGGACTGGAATAATATTACTCTAAGAATGGGACTATTGCTGCAAATATACTGTCCATATACTTTTATCCTCGTTACTATTCATTACATCCAAACTGATTAAGGCAGGTAAGCAGTATTATTACTCCCAGTTGCAAACTAATGGCTGAGAGATTTTGGCAAATCTAAGAACTAAATGTGCTTATGATCAGGCTATGAATAGGACTATATTTTACCATTAAAATACTTTATCTTTTACTTATCTTTATGACTTTTTTTCTTAAAGAGAATCACAGAATATAGTAACAATTGAAAAGGATCATAATTTTATAATTTTGCCATTTTATAATTGTGCTATTCACTGAAAATAATTTTAGTTATTTCTGGAAGATCATGGAAGCATAAAACTATAAACACAAAGAACTGAAGAATCATTGATAAATGTACTGTATATCTAGCATAAATAATTTCCAGTAAAAAAAAAAAGTGAAGGACAACTTATTCTGTATTTTGGTTTCATATACTTGCCTTACTGAAGAATGGAAGTCTAGAATGAAGGGAAAATACAAAATAGTAGAAAAAAAGTGTTGAAATATGTGAAAATATATAAAGATTATAGTGAAAGGATTTTTATTAATTAGTAATTTCAATATGTGGATATCACCACCATTTATTCAACTGACATAAAATATACTAACTATGACAACACAGCAGATCATGGGTAAGAGAAAAGCTCTCACCCCACAGCAGTCATGGGGGGGGGGGCATGACTTTCTTCCTCCACAAGAAATGAGTATTATTAATGATCCTTGTGTAATCTGTTCTCATCATCTTTTAACAATCTCCCATTCCACCATCTTTTCTGAAATTATTATTTAATCCCCAAATAATTTGACATCCATTCCTTTAGATTTATTTCACATTCTTAGATAAATGTTGCTCCACCTTAAAATATTTCACATCTGATTTGGAAACTTGGCATGGTTAGCTTTCTGGTGTTATATGGTACTGGTGGTAAGAGGAGAATCAGTCATTGAATATTATCAGTATGTGTACATTGTGTAACTCTTTCAGCAGGAAAATAGTCTAATTGCAACTGTTAGTAATATCACTAAAGAAACAGATGCTTGAAAAAAAAATGCAATCCGGTGAAGTGAGTCAGCAAAAATCCCAAATGCAGTCATCCCCAAAACATGCCTTGCAAGGACAATGTTAAGAATCAATAATTGAAACCAGGCAACAATTAATTGCTACGAAGGCCTTAACAACAAGTGTGAGAAAAGTCCTTTAAATTGTTTTATTTTAATTTTAGAATATGTAAAAATTATGATCCGGGATGAAGAACACAGGACTAACACAATGCATGGCACAATATAGGAAATCAAACCCATCAGGAAATCAAACCCATTCAGCAGTCCATCTGCTTTTGAAAGAGAAAGGTCACTCTTTTGAAGACAGCAAAGTCCACATTTTGGATAGAGAGGATCATTGGTTTAAAGGAGGGGTAAAAGAATCCATGTTAGAATTGAACAGGCCTCCCTCAACAGAGCGGGAGAAATAAGACACTACCTATCCCCAGTCTACAACACAGCCCTTTCAGCAGGTCGAAGAATATTCCATAACTAATTGCACTCTGATTCAGGTGACCCTGAGGGGAAAGATAAACTCCCAAGTGGCCTCAACAGCTCTCGGAGAGAGTCCTAATGACCAAGTGACTGCAAGGAAATACAATCCTTCCACACACACACCCAATCACCCTGTCAGTACCTATCCTTCCATCCCCCTACCATCACAACTGATGAAGCTTCTTGGATGAGAAGCAAAATGTTTTCTTCTTCTTCAAGGAAAAAACATCTTTGAGACAACTATGACCTGGATGACTGAAAATCTCCACAGACAAACACAAGACTAAATTGACCACCAACAACTTCTCATCTAAACTTTTATTCAAATTCTGAAAGGAAAAAAAAAGCATCTATTTGGAGACAGGATGGATAATAATAATAATAATAATAATAATAATAATAATAATAATAATAATAATAATAATAATAATAATAATAATAATAATAATAATAATAATAATAATAAATAATAAGGAACCTTGGAGGTCTTCTAGTCCAACCCCCTGCTCAGGCAGGGAAGACTCATTGGAGAAGGCTCTAATGCTGTCAGAGGAGAGAGGAAATAGAGAACAGGACCACCAGCAGCAAAATGGATGGATTGCACTATTGAGTGCACCATTGGGACACTTGAAAAACAGGTTAAGAATAGATTCTCAGGGAGAAGATCTGATTGCTAGGAGTAACAAACAACTTGATATCATATAATCAGACATGAGAGGAAGTGAATATAAAAGTAGCCTTAGATTCAGGAAATTTGACTTCTTTTTATTGGCTAACTGGCATAAATGTTGACAGGTGTCTCCTATCCAGTGGTGTTTCTAGGGGGTGGTGCTCATCTCTATTTTTTTAGCTGAGGGAGCCAGTGTTGTAGGTAGACATTTCTGTGGTCATGTGGCTAGCATGACTATATGCTGAGGTGCATGAAACTCTGTTACCTTCCCACCAAAGTGGTACCTATTTATCTACTCGTATTTGCATGGTTTTGAAGAACTAGGTGGTGCAAGTAACAGGAACTCACCCCATCATGCAGGCTTGGGTCTTGAATCCAGGTTGTCAGATTCCCAACTGACAAGCTCAGTGTCTTTAACCGCTGAGCCAACACAACCCCTAAATATGATGGTAATACTTACCTCCCTACTGATTTAACTTTGGAATACTGCCAAACCCTAAATTTGCCTGTAAAGTTACACATTGTTCATCACTGTGCAATATATGCATATCATATATGTTTGCATGTTTTCAGTTGCCTACAGTCTCTGTAATGAGATGAGATACAAATACAGATAAATTTTAAAAAATCATCTTTTTTTTGGGCTGGATTTGTCTAAAAAGCATACTATTTTTTTTTTTAAACAAAATTTTCTAAAGTTACCAGTTTGAGAAATAAATATCAACATGAAAATGTAAATCAATGGAAGCTGAATTCATGAAACTTCCTTCCTTCCAAATGTATAATCCTGTGCACCATAAAGATTTTCAATGATAGTTATAGTGACAGCTTCTTAGTCAAAGTCAGGCTGATGGGCATTCAACCAATATTTGCAATGAATATCTTGGGACTGATTTAGCAAAAATTGAATAGAAAAGTATATTGTTCTACACAAAATTCTCCTTCTCGGTTTTTAACACTTTTAATTTTCATAACTGTGTCTTCGTATTTCAGCTGGGCACTAAACAGGAACATCTGTATAATCTTGTTTCATTCTGAGTTTTCCATTTGTCAGCAGATAGTTAAATGTTGGCCATAGCCCTTTATTCCCAGGAAAGGCATAGCTTTGCCATCCTACCAAGGCCAGGGATGAGAAAACTTTCTCAGGAAGGGCCAAATTTGTCTTAATAGTTACGCCAGCCTTCTTGGCATTCTAAAAAACCAAGCAACCAGAGGCAGCAGAACACAGATTTGAGACAACTCAGAAAAGAACACAGAAAAGTAGTTTTTGAAATATGTCAACCCTCCCAGGTAAACCAGACAGGAAACAGGACTAGATGGACTAATTCTACTTTATTGTAAGGTTACATTAACAGAATCCTGTAAATACAAAAGTACATATTTCCTGCTGCCACTTTGAACTGCTTGAATTTATTTTTGCAACTGTTAAGTCACTGTGGACTTCTTCCTTTCTTATATGATTGTTTCCCAGAGAGCATCTATTTCCCTGGTTCCCATACAGTAGGGGTCCCCAACCCCCGGTCTGTGGACTGGTACCGGGCCGTGGCATGCCAGCAACCAGTCCACACAGACAAGCAAAGCCCCATCTGTGGGATGCGGGCAACACACAAAACCATTACACCCTTTGGGCTGCGGAAAAACCTCTCACCATGGAACTGGTCCCTGGTGGCCAAAAGGTTGGGGACCTCTGCCCTAGAGCATGCACACATTCCATTAAAAAAGGATGGGAAATTTAGGTTATAACAGAATAGAATAGAATAACAGAGTTGGAAGGGACCTTGTAGGTCATCTAGTCCAACCCCCTGCCCAAGGAGGAGTCTCTACACGATTTCCGACAGATGGCAGTCCAGTTTCTTCTTGAAAGCCTCCAGTGATGAAGTACCAATAACATCTGAAGGCAGTCTGTTCCATTGGTTGATTGTTTTCACTGTCAGAATATTTATCCTTATTTCCAGGTTGAATCTCTCCTTTATTAGTTTCCATTCATTATTTCTTGTCTGGCCTTTAGGTGCTTTGGAAAATATATTGACTCCCTCCTCTCTGCAATAGCCCCTCAAATATTGGAACACTGCTATCATGTCTCTCCTACTCCTTCTCTTCACTAGACTAGCCATGCCCAATTCCTGTAACCGTTCTTCATATGTTTTAGCCTCCAGTCCCCTAATTATCTTTGTTGCTCTTCTCTGCACTTTTTCTAGAGTCTCAACATCTTTTTATAGTGTGGAGATCAAAATTAGTTGCAGTATTCTAGGTGTGGTCTTAATAAGGCTTTATAGAGTGGTATTAGTACCTCACGTGATCTTGATTGAATCCCTCTGTTAATGCAATTTAGGATTGCATTGGCATTTTTAGCTGCTGCCGCACACTGTTGACTCATATTTAATTGATTGTCCACTAGGACTCCAAGACTCTCATAGTTACTGCTATTAAGCCTGGTTTCACCCAATCTATATGTGTGCCTAAGTGTAAGACTTTACTTTTCTCTACATTGATTTTCATTTTGTTAGATATGGCCCAGTGCTCAAGTCTGTCAAGATCCCTCTGGATCTTGAGCCTATCATCTCTAGGGCAGGGGTAGGCAACCTTGGCTCTTTTATGACTCGTGGACTTCAACTCCCAGAATTCCTGAGCCAGCCATGCTGGCTCAGAAATTCTGGGAGTTGAAGTCCACGAGTCATAAAAGAGCCAAGGTTGCCTACCCCTGGTCTAGGGTGTTGGCTATTCCTGCCCAATTTGATAAGTTCTCCTTCTATTCCCTCATCTAGGTCATTTATGAAGATGTTGAAGAGTACTGGGTCTAGGACAGAATCTAGTGGTACCCCACTGCTTACTTCCCTCCATGTAGACGTAGTACCATTAAGGACTACTTGTTGAGTGCGGTTTGTCAGCCAGTTAAAAATCCATCTGATGGTAAAGCTTTCTATCCCACTTTTTTTAAGCTTTCCAAGAAGTTCAGCCCAACTTTTCTAAGATCCTTGAGAAGCTTTAGGATGTATTTGAAAAAATAATCTGGAAGCTGTGATGTTGTCTTTTCTCAGCCCTGCCATGCTTGTCTGCCCAAAAATGTACCAGCATTAATTTGCATTTAGCATATCATAGCCAAGAGAAGTTTCAAAATGTTCTTGAAGCATCTTAAATTAAATCAGATCACATAGTTAAATAAAATGCTGCATTTTCAAACCTTGAACATTTGAATTGAATCAGGATTAATCTGTGCAGTTCCTAGTTATTAGTCACTGGTCAAATATTGCAGATATGGAAGTGAGTATTAATTCACGTAAGAACTGTAATCCTTTGATTAAATGTTGGTGTATATCTCTGTATTGACTGAGAAGTGACCCTCTTCTAGCATCACATCAAATTCAGTGCCCCAAACATTTTAGGAATTAATACTAAAGTTTATTAGGATTTCATCTACTTTATTTATTGACATCATTATTATTTTTGCATGTTCATTTTTATATTAGTCTATTTAATTTATAAATTTTAACAGATTTGTATATTTTCCAGGAAAATGTGCTTGTTGATTTTTTTAAAATGTATGCAGCATTTCTTATGTGGAAATTGAGTGGAAGACTTTTAAACAATTACATGCAATTGTATTTTAGTGTATGCAACATATATATTTACAGATGCCTGATTGTTTGTGTGCCACATCAGCTAAAACTATGATATCTAGGCATTGAAGACAAATTTGTTTGGTTTTGGAGTTATTTGAAACTTTTATTTACTTTTACTTTTAGGTAATAACCTCATTTCTGCTAGCAGCTGATGAGGAATGCCTTTCAGCCATAGCCCAGGATAATTTTGATGCAAAAGACCTGTAATTTTTCTCCTTATTTTCATATCCAAGCACTATGATTGAGAGTGTAATCACAGTAGAGCACATGCAAATTATAGGCCTTATTTCCATGCTTTAGATCTTTTTGCAGCCATTCTGCGTTGGCTAAGCCACAATGATGTAAAGTGGGAATCACCATTAGCTCATCGGGTTTGTGGTGCAACAATATCTACTTTTCTTGCTCAATATTAGGGCGTTCTCTCTATTTTTTGTCACGAGAGGAGAAAGGAAGATGAAATTTACAAAAAAGAATCAGAGGATGATTTTGAGCTGACCAATTGATTTAAAAATGTTCAAAAATGCTGCCTTTCAAAGAATGCGGAAACAAGCAACTCTCTTCCTTAACCTTCATTTCAGTAAAGCTATTCTTTAATCTGAATTCCTTTACAGATGTATCAAGAGAAGGTTGAGTCCTTGGGGGTAAATGAAATAAGAGTGTTGTAGAAGATGATTATATTGTAATGGGCAGAAGGAATAACCTTCCAGACCTAGAGGAAGAGCCATGATCAAGAAAATGGTCATATAAGAGAAATCTGAATCCAGGCCAGAACTGTAACATGTGTAAGTATCTCAGAAAAGATCTTCCCTGGTTCCCATGAAGATAAAGGGAGGGAGGGAAAACAAGTTTTTAGACTTGCAAAATTTTGTTACTATAACTTTGTAATAAAAGTAGTATTGACTTCCCTGACTTTGGTTTCTGGATCTGGTCTACCTTGAAGGACTGACAAACTATTTCCAAAGAGAAGTTGATCAAAAATAAATAAATCAGTTTGCATAAAATATACATATGTGAATTATAATTACTGTATATTATATACAAATAAGTCTAAATCTAAATAAGTGGCTTTCCACATTTGAATTAAATCCCAAGGGAAGGTATCATTATGTTCTTTTCAGACTGAGAAATGCCCTTTAACTTTAATACTAGACTGGAAATAAACTCCCCAAGGATGGTTTCCGCTTCCTGGACATCACTTTTTAACGGAATGTCCCTTCCTATTCCAATTTTCTTTATGAACACCATGCCATTGCTGGACTTATTTTTTTTTCCAAACCAAAGCACATATGTGTTTGCACCAGCTTTGGCACCCATACAGTTATTTAGATGAATCTTTAGAATTCAAGCTACAGGAGCAACTGAAAATAGATAAATGGTTTGTATGTTGGGTGGTGGAGTTGGACTTCAGAGCAAATAATTTTATCAAATTCTTTCAAGACTGCTAACAAAATCATTCACTGCAGAGTAAGGGTGAATGGAAATAACTCCATTCAAGTGATGTATGGATACAGTTACAGCAGTGAATTTTGTTTGCAGTTGATGTTAAGGTTTGTCCCCACTGTTATCGCAGATGTTTATGCAACCATTTTTATGGTTTTTGTTTTCCAAATGGAAATTCTGCTCTGACTTAGACTGGCATATTGGAATTCACAGTACTGCTGTTTATAATGTTATTTTACCCTGTTCAATCTACCCCTCCATATTTCATATTTTGCATCACAGACGAAGAAGATAAGATTGATGATGGGATCTTTCCTTAAACCAAATCAGATGGTTCAATGCACTGCTATTAAACATAGTGACTGGCTATTCTTATTCAATTTTAGGCATTTTCCTACAAATACCTTTGTATATACTGTATACATGTATATGCGCATGCATGCACCTTCTTTTCTTTTTCTCTCTTATTTTTTTGACTTCTGCAATTTCCTGGACTAGTTCCTGCAGTTTTCTTAGCAAATTTTTCAGAAGTAGTTTGCCATTGCTTCCTTCCTAGGGATGTGATGGAATGACTAGCTGAAGGTCACCCAGCCGGCTTTGTTCCTCAGACAGAACTAGAATCCACAGTCTCCTGATTTCAAGCCTAATACCATAATCACTACACCAAACTGATTCTCTTATGGCTACCATACCTGGGCTGAAACTCCAGATGACCAATAGATGGCAGTAAATCCTAGCTCTTTTCTGCTGCCTAGTGGTCACATAGATTTTGGCAGCCCAGATACCATAGCTTTACTTTTCCTATTTGGTTTAGCTAGCAGCTGAACTTGGTATCTTCTGGAAAACAGTTTGATGATCAACGGCAATACTTAAATTTACGAGCAAAACGTGACATTGGCCAGGGCAGTAGAATGAAATAAATGGGACGAGAATGTTGATTTTTTTTTGAAGTTGATTGAGGAAAAGACTATTTGATCTTTTTATAAGTCAAAAAGACTATTATAATTACTATAAGGCTTGCATAAGAGCCTACAGTTTTTTATTCCAAAGTAACAAGAAACAAAATAGTTTTGTCTTTTTAAACTGTAAATACTCCATTCATTTCACCAAGGTAAGCGCTGGATGTTCCTAAGCCTTCTAGTGTTCTAAACTTTAGTATAATCACTGTATGTCTTGAGATGGCAATCCACCAAAAAAAAAGGAGAAAAGATCATGCAAATACAGTTTTTATAATACAACTTTGTTTATTAGAATTTAAATTAAAAAATACATCTTAGTATATTGGAAAGGATGCTAACAATATAAGTTGCCTTCCTGATGCTTGGTTAGATCAGATGCTACTCATTGTTCAGCAGCTTAAAATCCTTTGCTTTTTTTTTTTTTTTTTTGCCTTCTTGTTCTTTGATACCAGGCTTCGATTTAACAACTCTTAAAATGAATGGTTATCTCCTGTAAAATAAGATACATAGATATTTCACTACATTTGTTGGAATCTTAGAGACTAATTTTGCAAGAAGGGAAAGGGATAATTTGAACTGCAGCATTAACTTTAGACATGGTATTAATATTTTACAGTGTATTTTAAAAAGGGATCATATCATTGTCTTTAATAGGAAACATACACAGTAACTGCCAACACACTTGTAGCCAAACCGTAGCCAAGAAAGAGGAGCTATTAGCCAAGAATCATAGAACTGAAAAGACTCATTCTAGTAACTGAGTTCAACTGAGTTCTCAATGCAGGAATCCACATATTCATGACAGATGGCTGTCCAGTCTTTGTTTGAACACATCAAATGAAGAACTATTGCCTTCTTTAGTAACCTCAAAAGATAACCAGGGTCTACAGCAGTATGAAATAGATCAAAAGCTTAAAATCTTTGAAAAAAAATCCAGTGAATTATTAGCATGTTTATTCATGTTGAATGACATGATGATGGGTTGGTCAAAAGCTGTATCGGTTTATGAAATAGATTACCCTGACATAGTTGACTAGTTGGAACATGGCTGTTTAGAGGTGTAAGAAGTAGGGAAGGTGTTCTGGACCATTTTTATACAAATCTCAGTACTTATACTTAGCAGATAAATATTTGTAAAACAAAATAGGCTAGCAATGAAAGACACTAGAGAAGATATGTGCGAAAGACTAGAAAAGAAGAAATAACATAATTCAGAAAAAAAAAGGAAAACAATAGTGAAGCCAAATTAACATGGGTAACTTTTGTGGGTGGCAAGGAAAGGATAGAAAATAGAAAAAATGGCCTAGTGGTTAAGACACTAATCTTGTCACCTGGAAAGTTGGCAATACAGGAGTCAAGCACCACATGACAGAGCGAGCTCCTGTTCTTGCCCCAGCTCCTGCCTATCTAGTAGTTCGGAAGTATGCAAATGCAAGTAGATAAATAGGTACCACTTCAGAGGGAAGGTAACAACATTCCATGTGCCTCAGCATATGATCATGCCAACCACATGACCATGAAAGTGTCTTTGGACAACACTGGCTCCCTTAACTAAGAAACAGAGATGAGCACCACCCCCTAGAGTTGGACATGACTAGATAGGGGAAACCTTTACCTTTAAAACAGATCACTGCCAAACAGAGAGCAATTCAACTTCTGAAATTTACCTGCTCATTTCCCTATTTATGCAGCCACTGCAGAACGATCATCTGAATCAATGATTGTTGGTGTATTCTGATCAACTTTTAAATGGATTGAGACAGATACAGTTAAAATGACTGAAGATGTGTCAATCTCCTACTTTTCTTTTCCCCCTACGATATGTAGAAATATGGTCTAGAGAAAAGAGGAAGCAAGAAGAAATGGGTGGGGATAAAGCCAAGTGGCAGTGACTAATAATAGTATTAACTACCATAGTGAAATATGATGATCCATTTCAAGGAAGCCAAAAAAATCATTGTACTTCCAATAAATCATCTTTTCAGAATGGAAAGATTTACTGTAGAAACTCTTGATGAAAGGAGAATAATAATAATAAAACTAGAGAAGGTCTACAACTCCTTTTCCTGTATGATTTGATTTAAATTAGTTTATATAGAAATGAGAGTTGCTCCAGATTTTTGCTCTTTGCTAATTACCTCTGTTGCCTATGACCCTATCATTTGTATCTGTATATATTTTGGCATGAAAGGAAGCTTTGCAATGTAGATTTTTTTAAAAAAATTCAAAAGGGAAGTTGTTTAAGGGAAAAAAAGATGCAGAACGTATGATCCTTTATAAGGAGAATATAAGAAAAAAGAAGAAAATGGGTGAAATGTTTTACTCATTTAGAGGAAGACTGCTCTGCATTTAACTTGTCTTTCATGAAATCTGTCTGCCTGCCTGCCTGCCTGCCTGCCTGCCTGCCTGCCTGCCTGCCTGTCTGCCTGTCTGCCTGCCTGCCTGCCTGTCTGTCTGTCTGTCTGTCTGTCTGTCTGTCTGTCTGTCTGTCTGTCTGTCTGTCTGTCTGTCTGTCTGTCTGTCTGTCTGTCTGTCTGTCTGTCTGTCTATCTATCTATCTATCTTTTAAAACCTTTTACCAGAACATGAGTTGAACATAAGAATACAAAGGCAGACAATATTTCAGAGTATCAAAGTAAGACTGATAATTTTTTTTTGATCAATAGTTATTCTGGCAGTCTGATTTGCAAAGAGTAGCAGGTAAACATTTTCACGAACTGGAAACAAATATTAATTTCTGCCGGTCAGAGTGTGGTTGCTATTGTAGTGGTTGATAATCTTCCTGAGTTCCAAAATATATTTTCCTACATATTATAATTCTCAAAAGTATAAATGAGACATTCTATAAAAGCTGCTAGCAGCGGTACTATACGGTAGTTGTATTTTATTATGCAACCAATGTGATTTGCTCTTGAATTTTTTGTCAGTGGTTCTGAGTACCAGTTCAGTAATTTATAATCACTTTTCTTAATTCTAGTAAATTGAAAGCAGATGTTTTATATGCACTGCACTAGCTTAAGGCACTGTATCCTTACTAGTGTTTTCAAAACTATAGTTCTTACATAAAGGCAAAATTGCTTGGCCATTAAGAGACCAGATTTTGATTAAATTTGGTTTTAAAATATATTTTTAAAAATTTAGCATATGGTTAATCCTCTTTTAACTTTGCAGAAGAATCAATTTATTATAAAAACTGATTAGGAAATTGAAATCATTCCAGTTTTTACATTCATTGTGGGTAGAAGTGTCTTTACTTCTTGGGGGGGGGGGGTCATGGAAATGCTATGTCTCGGTTCAGGGGTGTTCCTAGGTTAGGGCCAATAAAGTCAAGAAGGCAGCCATGACATATTAAAAAAAACAGGCAGAGTTTCAATTATACCACTTAAGCCATCATCTTGACATTTTTGAACATGCCCCATAGACATTCCTTCCTTAAATTATTTTAAATACTCTGATCAATTGAGTTTGTGGGCTGTTAAGACTCATTGTAGGGTTGTTCACATTGTTATATGTACTACCATTATGTATCTGAGCTACAAAAATTCTGAATGATCATAAAAGCTGGAGTACTTTATATGACTTTGCTGCAAGTAATGGTGTCTGTATTTTTGCAAGAAGGGCTGGCTAGTTTTGCAAGAAGGGCTGACTAGTTTCAAAGGACTGATTCAATTTAATGAATCGCCAATCCAGTCATGCCACTGAAATATATTCTTGGATCAAAGATCAGCTCTGGAACAGCTGATTGACTCAAGTTGTACTGGAAGTTTTCATAGCCTTTCAAAGCGCATTACAGATTTGATGGTTTTCTTGGTAATTCTGGTAATATTACAGATAGTATATACAATATTATCACTTTTGAAGAAAGTGGAAGAGGGGAGATGGGTTGAGTGTTGTGACAGGCTCTCTAATGCTGATAGAAGTAGCTAGCCAATATATTTTATTTGCTGTTTAAACTCTCTGCCTATCTAAGCTCTATTAGGCTGGCAAAGTTTAAAATGGCTTTGGACTTGGTTTCTCAACTCTCAAATTCTTTAAAGGGTCAGCCACAATTCTTAATTTTATTATCTCTTGTGCAAATGTAATGTTACACATCTGTGCTGACTCTGCCTGAACAGCTGGATTCAACTTAACCTTTTGAATATAGACTTAAACTGACCACTCCAGGATATGCTGTGGAGTTAACGTTTATTTTTAAATTCTGTGTGACTATGGCAAGTTGAAATCTCAACAGGGACTGAATGAGTGCCAATGTAATACTTAAAAGCATTGGCATAAATATTTACTTTTAAGAAGTAAAAATCTGACAAACCTATAAATGTTATTTGTTCTGTGTGAGTCTGTCTCTCTGTGACCTGCCACAGATGTGTTACCACTTCCATGGCACTAAATCTTGTGCCAACCTGTTTCCACAGCCACTCTGAAAGTGTTACTAGCAAGCCACAGATCTTATAAAAGATCCCTTTTCAGAAGAGGCCTTGCTTGCCAAACATCTATGCTAACCAGAGGAACCATGGTGGCACAGTAGTTAGAATGCAGTATTGCAGGCTAACTCTGCCTACAGCCTGGAGTTTGACCCTGACCGGCTCAAGGTTGACTCAGCCTTCCATCCTTCCAAAGTCAGTAAAATGGGAAGCCAGATTGTTGGGGGCAATATGCTGACTCTGTAAACAGCTTAGAGAAGGCTGTAAAGCACTAAGGAGCAGTATGTAAGTCTAAGAGCTATTGCTATTGCTAATTCCACTGCTACCTGACAAAGCAATATATTAAGGGCAAGTTGTTACCATACTTCCATTCACATCAAGCCTAGAACTCCAGAAAAAATCAGATAAAAAAAAAAAAGCATTATTTTGAAATAAATTTTGAAATTTTGATAGAAGACACTATGAGGAAGTAATCATCCTTCCTTCATTTCTATGTGAGAAGAGATATCCTTATTGGAATAACAATAAGACAGTGTGGTGAAAACCTTGAACATATTTAGATGAATCGATGGCATCAGCAAGTATTGCGGGGCCAACTGGCAAAAGTAAACTCAGGACCATATAGGTTTGAAACATGCGGAAGAGGCCTTCATCCTGCAGTGGATAGACAATGATGATGATGATGAATATAATATTAAATCACATACTAATGTTAAAAGTTTACAAGTTTGTGGGGCCACATTACTAACTATCCAGGGCCATGGCATGTAGGCTGTGGGCTGGAACGCCTGCTTTACAGGATCTACGATCTCATTCTTTTTTTAAAAAGTAGCAAATACTTTGCTATTTCTTTATAAAGGTTTATAAAAAGTTGCTAAAATAATTTGCCTTTAGTTTTTGAACCACAAATTTGAGTTGCATTATATGTAGTCTGAGGCTCCAGTCTGAATTAAACCAGGGCTGATTCTTAAGATCTATTAAGCACATGCCACACAGGTTGGAAGATCAATTCAAAGGGTTGCTCACAGAATTAAAAAAAACCAGCATACTGTTATTAGCTTGTCCCTTAATCCAACTATCTTGGGATCTTTGGTGGTGATTAAGTCTGAAATCTGTTTTATCCTCATACCACCTATATATTGTACGTGCTACTGCATTCAAGCATTGCACAACTATGTGAACTAAGACATTCTGACTGAATCAGATTGTACCAACTCTTCATCATAGGATAAGTACACATGATCACAAATGAATGAACCTGCCTTGTAAGGATACATTGTGAAAAAGGTTGTTTTGTATATGTATATGTGTATATGTATGTGTATGTGTATATATATATGTACTGTATATGTATATATAAAAAATGTGGAAAAGAAAAAAAGAAAAACACACAGAGAAAAGAAGATAGAAACAATAAAAAGAAAAGTACAGAAAACGTGTATATGTGTAAGTTAAAGGTTTCCCCTATTGAGTTGTGTCCAACTGTAGGGAGCAGTGCTCATCTCTGTTTCTTAGCTGAGGGAGCCAGTATTGTCTGAAGACAATTCTGTGGTCATACGGCCAACATGACTGTAACTGAGGTGCACAGAACGCTGTTACCTTCCCACTGAAGTGGTACCTATTTATCTACTCGCATTTGCAGGCTTTCAAACTACTAGGTTGGCAGGAGCTGGAGTAAGTAACGGGAACTCACCCTATCATGCGATGCTTGGGTCTCGAACCTGGGCTGTCAGCTTTCCAGCTGATAAGCTCAGCATCTTTAACTGCTGAGCCATTGTGCCTGTATATGTATATGTACATGTATATGTATATGAACAATGTATATGTATATAGTTATGTGTATGATTATGTATATACATATACAATGTATATGTATACATATGATTATGTATATGATTATGTATATGTAAATTCCCTACTCATGCTTATGGGTGGTATATATCTTCCATAATCTTGGTCCTCTATCAGAGGCCTGAGAGTTTGGGGGTTCCGTGCAGGATCTTAGCTGTTCCTAGAACTGCATTAATCATCAAAAGTCACAAATCATCAATCAAAAGTCCATAAGGGGTTTCCAATAATTGATGAATGTCAATAATGACCTTTCTTTAATCATAGAAGTGAATTTGTCCATCTCAGCAAGTTCACCAACCATTCCTCCATAATAGGTGATGCAAAATCTTGTCATCTTTGTGCATGTAGTAATTTCATTGCAATACTAATATATTGAAATAGTCTTCCAAGTTTCTTCTCTAATATTTTTTCCCATCACTTATAGAAGGAAATGTTGTGGCTTCAATTGAATATTAATCTTTACAATCCTCTGCATAGATGTATGTATTTGAATCCATTTTTAAAAAAAACTTTTTTACATGTCCACTAAGCTTGATCAAATGTCCCTGCATGTTGTTCATATTTTAAACATACATTTCAAATTCCTTTATACTGTCTAATAATTTCTTTGTAATCTCTCTGGCATCATGATATAAAAACTATTTTTAAGATCATAGCAAAATAGGTATTTCAACTCTTTTAATCATATATTTCCCATTGATCCAGATGTATCTTATAACCAAAATTCTTAGCCTATTTTATCATATGTGTTCTTTAACTCATTCTTTCTCCATTTCAGATTTCAAAAAAAGTTTATACATTGTAGCAGTTGGATGTTCATCAATGGTACACAATTGCATTTACATTGTGAGACAACTAAATGGAAGAAACACTTATTTTGTTTAAGTTATCCACATACAGTTCACTGAATGCATAAGGCTTTCTTTCTTTCTTTCTTTCTTTCTTTCTTTCTTTCTTTCTTTCTTTCTTTCTTTCTTTCTTTCTTTCTTTCTTTCTTTCTTTCTTTCTTTCTTTCTTTCTTTCTTTCTTTCTTTCTTTTCTTTTCTTTTCTTTTCTTTTCTTTTCTTTTCTTTTCTTTTCTTTTCTTTTCTTTCCTCTTCCTCCAGCCTCACAGGTCATTCTGGAGTGGCATGATTCATTCTATATGGTCACTGCAATTTTTTACCTCTCCTAAGTAATATCCTCTTTTTCCATCTTGAGCTGACATGTGAACAAGCCACAACAGGATGGTGCCGTACACTTGCTCAAGTTGATTATTTTTATCCAGTAATGAATAGCCCCACTTCCCTCTTCTCAACAAATGATAGTTCTTCTAAAGACCTTTTGTTGCATCAGAATTCTTGCACAATTTATCTACCCTCTAAGTTGATGAGATATTTTAGGAACAGTCAGCATCTTCATAGGCTTATAGCTTTAACCACATTAAAATCAACCTTATAATAATTTGCAGGGAATTAAGATAGCAGAATATATCTGGAAAATTTCTAGGAAGGAGGGAATTTACCATTCTTATCTGGGTGGAAAAAAAAGGCACATGATCATCCCTAAACAAATGTTGTTATAGCTTTCTCATGTGTCCCCCTACAGCAAGGGACTAAGCACCAAGAAGCAAATCCTGTATGTGACAAAGGCCTAAGGCTTTGTTCCTTAAAAACAGCTGTGTAGCTGAATATTTTGCAATATGTGGATATGTGCAAAGGATGGAGAACCTATGGCTTTCCAGATGTTGCTGAACTATTGTCCTAACAGCATAAATCAGCATGGCTGCTATTGAAGCATACTGGAAATTCTAGTTCAGGAATATCTGGAAGGCTATTCCCTTCCCCTAGTGTAGGAATGAAAATGAAAGGAAAACATAAAGGCAAACACATACTACTCATAAACATTAAAAATAATAAGAACAAAACAGGTATACCCTAGGGAAAAATGACACTATTATAATATTTTAAATTTCAATGTACAAGTGAGACCCTTCAAATACAGATGAAACAGTAGTCTAGGAAAACTTATTTATATCAAGGACAGGCAACCAAAGGTCTGTAGAAGTTGTTGAATTCTCATTCTCATCAACCTTTACAATGTGCCTTAGAGGAGCTATTTATTTATTTTATTCATTTAAGATATTTATAGCTTGCTCACTAACGGCCTCAGCTTTCTTATCCAATAGACTATATATTATTGAGCCATGTTTTTTTCTTCTTTTAATCATTAAAAAAGCCTTAACTTGGCCAGAAAGTGAATGTGATATTTAGGATGTGGTTAATCTGTTTTCTAATCTCATTGTTCCAAGCTATTTTAGTTATTAAGTTTCTGCTGCCTGAACTGAGTTAATATTATATTTTTTCCTCTGCTCCTTCTTAATATATCCATTCTTGTTTACAAATGTCTGTATATGCTTAGTTTGCTTTCTAGTGTATTCACATTATATAAAGCAGAAGTTCATTTTAGCCAGTTCCTGCACTAGGAATTTAAACTCCAACTCATGTGTACTTTTTGAAAAAAAAGTGCTTTTTAAAACTTGTACATATATGAATCTAAGTTTAACAAAAATATATATTGCTTATGTTCCTGTAGGCACATTACTTGGAAATTAGCATAATTCACATTAAATTGTCATCCAAATTGATCATTCCTTTTTCTATTTCTATCTCAGTTCTAACATTAATTATGGGATACTATCTTTTATAGTCAGTCCTATAATAATCCTCCTCCTTGTTCTCCCCCTCCTCTAGTTTTTTTATCCCACTTTCCTCTAAAAGTTGAATATGGTACACAGCAATATCTCTCCTCCACCTTTTAAATTGGCCTGAAAGACTGGCTCAAAGTCAACCAATGAGCCTCCTTGGTGAAGGTTATGCTTAAATCTGGGTTTCCCTGTCCTTAATCAATCATTTTAGCCACTAAACTACACTAGCCCTCAAATTATTAACTATCTGTCCATTGAAGTCACTGCAGTACAGCCAAGGGTATGCTAGTACTGAACTCTTTCAGATAAGATTTAATCAGATTTAATTTTTTTAAGAGGCATCATTATTACTGCTATGTTACTTGATTATGGCATGTTTGCTTAGAAAATACTTCTGGTGGGATCTGGAAGAAAATATTACCATTTCAGCCCAAAAGTAATTAGGATATGCATCTTGGCCACAACTAGGCCACAGAGGTTTTGTTTCTTTCACAATGTGTGAAGGAAGAAAGTAAGGAAGTAATTTATGAATTAATTCTGAGCAACATATAGATATGGTTAAAGTTTGAGAACTGTAAGATGTGACTCAGAACTGAGAGTGTTTCGTATATTTGGAAAAAAAAATAGATTTGATAAAATGCTCATTGGCCTTGGAAGAACTGTATATAGCAATGCCTTTTATATGAATGAATTAATGAGAACAGGCTGAAATGGAAAAATGTAATTATATATGATTTGTTGAGATTTCAGCTAAAATAGAAAACATGTATTAGGGAAATTGGATTAAGCAAATAGAGGTCTTCTCATGTCACCAATTTTTTTTCCTCCTAGAATTCTATCCTGCTTTTCATGAAGGAGTTGAAGATGGCCCACATCTTTTGTTATTCCTCCAATTTTGTCATCACAACTTTCCTTTGAGGTAAGTTTGGCTGGGTTCACACACTTAATCAGCCAGTAGTTGCATTTACAGAATCTGTTAAAAATGATTAAATCTAACCTTGACAAGGTTTTTTTGTGGGTTAGAATGTGAATTCACCTCATGTCAGAATTTTATGGTTTATTGTGTTGCATCATGCCAGAAAATGTGTTTATTCCATATGAAGTTAAACATGTTGTGTGAATCTAGCCTTTCAAAATGGCTGAATATAACAATGAAATAAAAGTGAACTTCAGTCTGCATAGTTGCAGTCAAGACCCCATAACTGCTACATCACACTCTCTTTCATATATATAAACAAATTTTAATAAAAAAAACCTTTGTGAAATCTACTCATAAACTACTAATGCTTCTATCCTTTTCTAACATTTTCAGTAGTCTTTTCAGCCTGAAATGTTGATTCATTAGGTACCTACTTTCTTTACAGCTATAATTACTGCAATTATTTATTGTTGTGCAACTAATTTGTATTTTCATTTCTTTCAAAATATACTCTGAAATAATTTGAGATGATAGGAATATTATAAATAAATGCATTTATTATTTACATAGCACAGTACTATATGGTGCTAATGAGCTAATATCTGATTAAATAATCTTATTGGCCCTAGGTATATCACATGATAATTTGGGGGCTTTAAATTGTGCTCTATAATAGTTGACTGCCTGATATGTTGCCTCAAGAAGATAAATTATTATCATAATATTACAGTTTAAAATTATGGAACTAAACTGTTAGTTAAATTAATCTGGAATCAATGAATCCCAGAGAAAGTAACAGAATTTAAGATAGTAACAGAACCACAGAATTCTCTGAGTAAATTCACTCAAATCTTTCTTTATTGACAGTTGGGTAGCAAAGATGTATTTTTCCCCCAGACATTAGTTTGGACACTCTTAATCCAAATAAAAACATCATAGTTCTTCTTGTTTTCTATGTGTGGTTTAACAAATGTATATACTTCCATTTGTCTTCCGTCTAATGTAATATTCTATTCTATTAACCTACATGTTTAATAGAATTTTTTGTTTAAAACTGGGAGATAGTAATAAAATGAATAGTGGTAATACATGTAAAATTAGAGTTCTGCTAAGACTAGGAATGTTTCTTGTCCAATCATTCACCCTTCTAGAAAAGCGCCTCCTCATTTTTATTCACCTGGGTTTTCTCCTTCTCACTGAGGGAGAAGGAGACTATCTCACAATGGCATTATCAAACAACTAAATCTGTTTGGTATTGTAGTACTGTAATTCCACCACATTTAGAATGTGATTCATCATTGTTTGGAATGATGGTGCAAAAAAACAAAGCAAAAAGCACTGAAGACAAAGTCATAGGAGGCTTCAAACAATGAATGATTAAATGAAATGCAGGTGTAGGAGTTATTTTGTTGAAGACTTATAAAAACTTGACTTTTCTCTTCTAATATATTTGCCCTTAGTTCAACCTTAGTTACAACTAGCTGAAGTGGTGCTGGAAAAGTGATTCCTTAATTAAAGCATGATTTGAATATGATGGAATTCATCCTGATAAGCACAATCCCTGCACCTTGTAAGACTATCATGAACTCACAATTAATTCATGGAGAAGATATTAAAAGCAGCAGCTCTAACAATCTCAGATGTTCAGGGCTTTTTACAGCCATATGTTGAAGCTAAGAGACCCTCCTAATCAACATGCAAATTTGTTGGAAATATTTTTTTTCTTTCTGCAAAAATAAGCTTGAACAATATATGTTTTAAAAATGATTGTTGCTTTGGTTCATTTGACATGTTTGGTGGAGGCAGTTTCCATTCCTCTTCATTCTACTGTGCACTAAAGCTGCAATACACGAGTTTGAAGAGTGGGAGACATGCAAAAGACTAAATAACTGTCTCTAACTAAATAAAATAACTGTAATAAAAAGTTAATTCTAGCACATTGTTAGTTTCCATTATAAAATTGCCATGGGACTGAAGGAACTAGAGTGGCACTTAATTTTAATAGTTCCATCATTGTAGACTGGCTGGGTATTAATTGTGTTAATGGTGATCATGTTGAATTCATTTGGTATTTATTGAATGGCCACCTGTGCACCCATATGTTTTACATCATTATTTAGTAGTAGTTAATGAACCCTTTAGGAGTTAGCAGCCGGGGAGGGGGGGGGAAATGTGCTGGCATTTCTTCTTCGGAGGAAAGGCTGTTGATAAGTCTCATAATATGATGTTCTTTCCTTCCCCCAGATATTTCCTTTGCTTGCCAATTTAGGTAAACTATAAGCAATCTCACTCTGGCATAAAAGTAGGCATAGCTTTCTTCATCATTCCTAACATCAAAGATACTAAATCAACCTCATCTCACCTCTATTCTGAGCTTTCTTAATGTTAGGAAATTGTTTTGCATTGTAGATGTTTAACGTGTAGCTTGTAGGAGAGTGAAGCTACATAATAAAGTCTGAGCAAGCTTCGCAGCAGCAATAAAAGGAGATGTGGAAGCTCTAGGAAGAAAAAGGGAAACTCAACCCCACCCCCCCTTCTCTCTCCTTGCTGTCCTCTCATTCTCTATGATCACTAAGTGATAGCTTTGGTTCATGCAGCAGATTTTGATTGTGCAATACCTGAAACCAGTGGCAGGGGTGGGCAATGGGGAGAGTCATGTGCAGAGATTTGGTTTTGACTGTCAGCAAAAAGAAGGAGGAACAGATAACAGGGTGTGGATGTGGCCACAGTGACCTCCTGGTATTGTGCATGTATTACTAAGTTTGTCGTGTACATTGGTTTTCTTTAAGAGTTATGCACTGAGTGTAGACAAGATGCTTTTCAAAAAAACATGCATACAGGCGCAAAACCTGAATCCTTGAAAAAGCCCTCAAGCTGCGATTATATCATGTGTAACTGTCTGATATAGATGTAACTTTTGTGAAGAAAAATCCAAATGCAGCTGTTTTGTGTATGTGTACATCTTGAGAAGTTGCTACTAAACTTGGCTGCTTACCTATTGTGTGCAGCATAAAAGAGCTGGCTTTTTCCAGCCTGACTTTTGCAAAGGATTTCCTTTATTTGCTCCAGTCTCCTTCTTACAACTCTTTTGTATTTGAATAATAGGCCTTTTATCTTCATAAAGTTCAGTACATTAAGCAAGATGGGTGTATGCTTCCTCTGAGTTTCACTGAAAACCGGTCATAATAATCCTTTGTGTGATAGGCATTTTAAGGGTCTCTGCATTCAAAATGAGCTTTTATTAAAGAAGTGGTGTCCATATAGAACAGCAGAGGTTAAATGTACAAATTCCTACTTTTCACTACCTCAACATGGTATCCTCTAGCTATATTTTGACTAAAATCCCATTATTGTTTAGATTCTTTGGAACACATGAAGAGAGTTACAAAAAAGATGGCTGTATCAGAGAAAATAGATTTTAGTACATAAAATACATATTTCCCCTACTTTGAAGGCGGATATCACTCTTTTTACTATAGTATATCAGTGCAGTTTAGCGATGACATGGGTGTTCAGATTGGGAGTGGAGACAAACAGTGAAAATGTTGGCTGTGTAATTGAAGCCCCCCTTCTTTTTATATGCATCAGACAGGCAATATATACTGTATTAAAAGTATTAATTGTCTGCCTGAAGTTCTTGTCTTGACTCTTTTGAGCTCTCCTGTTATTAAGCTAAAAAAGCATAATGTTTGGTTCAAAACTTTACTCAGCTGTAGAATTGGAGATAAAACTGTGTAGCTCCTGGATTTCTCCCCCCCCCTCCAAAATTGTGAAATTATCTATTTTAACTTTATTTATTTGACTTTTATCATAAGTTAAAACCTGAAATTATGATAGAACTTAGAGAAACTACTGGATGAACCAGTCAATAAATGCTTACTTAAAAGTAAGCTCTAACTAACCTTGTAGAACTTACTTCTGAATAGGCATTTCATGTTCATTGCTGTTTAAAAGTATACTCCATAGTTGTTTTCATATTATTGCATCTATTTCCTCTGTTTTATTTTCTTTTGTTAACAGTTAACTAACTAGTAGTTTGGACAAAGTCATACTTTCCACTTGAGTTGCGAGAATGATGATGTGGTTCTCCTCCCATCACTACCCATTGCAAATATACCCTGTGTTGTGTTTCCCAGCTTTGATTCAAAATTGCTATTTTCCAGCCTGAGCCATCTTAATCTCTTTCAAGTGGATGATCTCCAAGTGCTTCATTCTCTTTTGTTGACAGCCCCAGTGCTGATTGGCTGCAGTACCTGGAGCCCTCCTCCTATTGCCCTGCTGTGTTTTCTCATCACTCTAGAACAGGGATGTCAAACTGTCGGCCCACAGGCCAGATGCATCACGACACATCATGTGACAGGATAGAGTTTGACACCCGTGCTCTAGAAGCTCATGGCTCTATTTAGCCATTATATCTCCATGGGCACCCTTTTGGCTTTTATCCAGGTTGCATGACACATGTTCCTCTTGCTTTTCCAATGTTCTTCAATGCTTTACTTTCCTTAAAAAATAAATTCATGTTGGAAGATAGGAAAATTGCTAATTTGGTTCTATGGAACTGAACTCTCAACTTTTCCTTGCCATAAATTTTCAGGGACCTACAGAAGAACTACAAATAAAAGAACAACTGATTTCCTATTGCTTTCATTATTGCAGAATTGGAACTACAATTATACCAGTAGAAGGGGGAAAATGGTAAGAGACAGTATTAGTGTTCAAAAAGAATAAGGAGAAGGAAGCCATCCTAGGAAAGCAAGGAAAGGCACAGGGCATAATGAGGAAGGAACAATCCCTAAAACAGCCAGGAACAATGTGGGAGACAAGCTGGTTAAACACTAGAACAGAATTGCTTTTGGTCAAAGTTATGTGTAAGAATAATCTAGCATAGATTATATAATATCTGAAGGATATTTTGTGTGTTTTGTGTCAACATGGGTACAGCTGCTGGTTAGTTAGTTCAGTCCCATCTCTAATAGCTCTTTTTTAAAATTCAAGGACTTCTGCTAATTATTTGAAGGCCAACAAGTTGAAAGCCTCAGATGGTTATATAACAAAGTACTAAATAAATTAATGACAAAATCAGGGCAGAGGAATGTCTGCTCTTGTCTGGCCCACCCATGTGTGTAAAAAGCCATAAAATGAGTGGATTGACAGTGTTGGCACTTCAGACCTAGTTTGCTGATTAGAGGACTCCCACTGTTCTTGGAAATTACTGAATTTCTTTTTATCTTTTTTAAAAATGTAAGTGGAGTTACAGCAGCTGATTGAAATACTAAAATCAAGCTGAACAAAGGAAGTAAGTAGAATGGAATAATTTTGTTCCAAAAGAAATAAATCATTAGATACCATACATATAATTTTTATATTGTTTTCGTAGTCCAATTAGCAGAAAGATATGGACTGCTGGTGATGAGTAAAGCTGGGTGAATTTGGATCCCGATTCTAAGCTGAGATCATGTTTTATCTGACATTTTATCTCAGAAGAGATTATCTATGGATTTTGAAGGAATCCTTTTGGTATAGCTTTCTACTCTCTCAGCCCGGGAGATAAATGATCTATTACATATCTTGCAGTTTTGTTCAGAAAAGGGAAAAGTAAAGAAATAAGGACATTCAGAAATGAAAGTGAAAAATCACCCTTGTTCAATCATAGGACAACGAGGAAAGAAAAACTATAAAATAGCTGCAAGCCAAAGTACAATTTCTAGAAAAAAACATACTATAGAATAACAGAGTTGGAAGACTTTGGAAGTCATCTAGTCCAACCCCACAACTTCTGAAGGCAAGCTGTTCCACTGGTTAATTGTTCTCACTGTTAGGAAATTTCTCTTTAGCTCTAGGTTGCTTCTCTCCTTGATTAATTTGCATGCTCCACACAAGAAGATGAGCTCAAGATTTTTCATCTAACATCCATTTACCACTAATTTCAAGTCCAAACAAAATCTTCACTGTTGTCATGGGCAAGAAGAAAGTCTGCACAATAACTAATACATTTGTAACTGAAGGAGGAATATTAAATTTCAGTTCAAACAAGATCAAGCCAGCCTTCCAACTTTTAAAAGAAAAAGTAAAAATGGAATGGAAGGTATAGTTAGCTTCCATCTTAGACCACAATGCATAGATTGGTAGTAAATCTATTAACTTTTTTATCTGCTATAGCTTTCCTATGAGGCAGCTGTGTTTAGGTTAACGTCCCCAAATGCTGATTCTACAGACCTAGTGAACTGAAACCTGGTGCATTTGATTTAGATCAGGGGTGTCAAACTGCCGATCCGCGGGCTGGATGCGTCATGCCGAAACCGGCAATGGAAAAAAAGTCATGATATGTCACGACACGTCACATGACGTTGCGAGTTTGACACCCCTGATTTAGATGATGTCAACCAGTAAAATAGACATATATAAAATGTGGTCAACTCTTGAACTTCCAAGCACCCATCTCCAAAAACTATAAGAACTAAATAGACACATTTCATAGATAGCAGAAGAAAGAATAGTATATGACAATCTATATATGATCAAAGTACTCTAGGTTAGCCCGTAAATCTTTTTCTTTTGAAACCAGAAATAGGGATGGAGTTAGAAAAGTTAAAAGGAAAAATTGGCTGCTTCTTTTAGGGATTTTTCTTCCTCATGCAACTAACTTTATAGTAATCATTACATTCTTTCGCCTCCCCTCTCCTTTCCTGTTTGAGGCTGCAACTTATAAAAAGGAAAACTCTTGATGTTGCCCCGGGTTGGCTTGCATTTTATATATACCCACTGAGCTTGTATTAATATAATATAAATACCATAAGAGTGTTCTGACCAAAATATATGGACAAAATGAATACAAATTTAAGAGAAAACTATCCAAAATTACCTACAGTATAATGGGAAAAATAGAAAAAAGTGACTATACTTAGAAGAATATAAAAAATGCAACTGATGGTGGAATGGTTGGAAAATAGATATTTTAGTAGATATTTTAGACAAAATTATTACAGGCTTTGAGACAGTGTCCCAGTAGTAGGATTAGGCTGGATTAAGAGAGAGCTCTAATATTTGGGGAGGAAACTTGGCATCATATTTCTCCTCCTGTCTCCTAAAAAGTCTTGAAGTTGTTTTTTTATGATATTAAACTCAAACATTGAAAATAGCTGAAGAATATGGGGGCAAGAGTAAGCAGGCATGAGGCTGGGATATTGATTGTTTGGCTGATCAAATTTCTCCCATCATACAGAATGGAGGTGATTTTATTTTTAAATGGCATTTTTGCCAGGCATTTTATGGACACATTGGCAAATGGATGAAGCAGGATAAAATGAACCTGTACTTCAACAATACATCTCTTGTAGAAAGCAACGGTAATGGATGTCAACATTCCTAAGTAAAAGCCACACAGTACAGGGGCAAAAAAGACAAAGTGTTTCCACATGCTTCTTGTTTACCTAATTCCTCACAACTAAAAGTTAAATATCTGATCCTGATGAATGTTTTGCAGAAACCGTGTCCCCCTGAGATCATGAGCTAAGTTGTCTGAAAAGTGGAAAACTTTTCAGGTATTCTGAAAACTAAATCTCAGAACTAAATTTCACAGCTTTGTCTTCTTTCCTGTCACCCTTCAGTTTCTTTTCTTTATGCACACATCATCTGCAGTGAATGGAAAGTCTTGTGAACAAAGTCATTTCCAAGTTACATGATTCACCCAGAGGGGACATGGCTGTTTTGTTTCTTCTAAGTAATGCCCTCAGTTTCCATATAAGAAGTCATGTGAAGCAGAAACCACAGCAGACAGGAATATTTGCAAAGCTGGAAAGTGAGCAAGAAAAAGATTTTTCATCAAAAAGAGGTATCTTTCTTTGTAACTTTCTTGGGATGTTGTCAAGACCAGCAGAAGCTTCCTGAAAATCCAAAGAACATTGTCATACCTGACATATCAAATCTTCAAGGCAAAATAGCTTCAGCTTATTTTTGGAAGAGGCATGAGATACTGTAAGGAGAACCATCTCATAACTTAATTAATTCTTGCAGGAAAATAGTATTTTTTTTTCATGGAAAAAATGAGTCTGGCTTCTGTCTCCTGAGCTGCCCCCTCCCCATCCCACCTTCCTTGAAACTATATTCTTAATTTCTTTTCCATGCTATATAAACTGAATTGAAGGTACCCCTACCTAATCTATACAATGTACAGTGCAGGATCAGCTTTACTTGCAAAACTATGTAGCAGGCTTGCTATATCCAGATAATTTTGAAGAAAATGTGCCAACCTTTTCACTAGATGATTCTAGTGAAATATACTGTTCTTCCTGCACTCTAAATAGAGGAAAAATAAATAAGAAAAACAGCCTGAATGAATGGGTCAAAATTCATTGGACTGGATATATATCTATACTGATACACACAAAGAGAAATGCATATGTTAGTTTAAGTATGGGAATACAGTCTGTTCTTCTCATTTGTTTTGAAAGATGAAATCACATCTTGAGAATTATCTTATCATATTCAATTCTCTTCTGATTAATTTCTCAGAAAACCTAAATAATGGCATTGTTTGACTTGGAGATAGGATTAAGTCAAACTGTATGTTGTAAACTTAGCAATGGGAAGATATAAATTCCAAGTTAATTGATAACTGGACAACTTTCCAAGTAGGGTGGTCATACAACATGCAGATGAATTACACATATTCACATATATATGCATGCTAACATGCATATACACTTCTCCATCTCAGTATTCAGTGTCAGTGATTTTAAACTACATGCAATGGCCATGCAATCTGCAAGAACTTTGCACCTCTACCTTGCTAACCAATAAAATTCTGTTTAATAGAGAAGACAATGTCCTGAACCATATTTCCATTTAAATTGTACTCCTCACAGATCACCAAATAGTCATGAGAGTTTGTATAGGGGAAACTTTCTTTTATAAAGAAAGAGAGCATATTTCTTTTTGTGAACCTTTTTACGTCTTAAAATGAACCATTCTGAGGCTACAAACTCTTCATAAATTGAATATCCCTTTAACGAAGGCTAGAATTATATTATTCAAGAAATAAAAACTAATTCAGTCTTATTTAATTCAGTACCTCCCAGATGGGTTAGCAGGAATAGTGGAACTACAGAGTATCATACCCAACCAACAGACAGATTCTTATTCCACGATGTTTGAGGAGGGTGGGAAATTAGCTGAGGGCTATGAATGAAAACCAAACAGAAAGTAGCTTTTTAAGAATACAGCTGGAAAATGTCAAATTTTGTGTGTTACAGATCTGCCGCAAGACACTGTTGTTGTAACAGATGTCTTTGTGACACACAACACCATATTGTTGTCATGAGTTTTACACACTTCAGTTGACACCTGTGTGTCATACCCTACAGATACTCCAGTGTGCACTGGATTGAGCCTTGAACAACACAGCTGTTTCAATACAAGGACATTTTCCACTTAACAAACCATAAGAATATAAGCTCCAAATCCTACGGCTAGACTGTGGGAAGTAAGATACTTGTTTCTTTGGGATATCTTTGCTCTTCCCAGTAGTTTTAACTACATGTTCTGGATGGTTTTCATCTGGTCTGCTGCACACAGGAAGGCAGTTCTGATTGCTATCATAAGTGACAACTAAATCTTTTCACTTGTTCTTTTGACTCATACTTTTATTTCATTTACTCCTGCACTACCTGTTCCGGTATTCTTATCTTGAACTACTGAGATGAAAGTGGAGAAAGGATTATCTCTGTTTCACATTATTCCTTTAAAAAAAAAAAAACATTGTGAGACTACAGTATTTCTTATGGCAGAGTTAATAATCCCAGATGGAAGGACCAGACTGAGGGAAGAGAAATTCAAGAATAATTGGGATGACTCTAATATGAAACATCCATGTTTTGTTGATAAGTTAAGTAACATTCAAAATAAACTATTCAGACCTAATGAGTTGTTGTCTGATACAATTTTGAACAGTTTATTATCTTTATCAAGAGAGAGAGAGAAATTTATTATAGACTAATTTATTTACTAGAGGCTATCTAGTACAAGAGATATGAGGGAAAATTTTAAGCTATATTTTAGGACAATCTGAGGTGTCTTTGGAAAAATATTTATTTTTCATATACATCACATTTCTACACTGTCCATCACACCTAAGGGACTCTGGTGGCTTACAATAAAAACAACATAAAAGTAGGAATAAGAACAAAGTTAAAATCAATATCTAAAAGGTAAGGTTACAGTATTAAAAGTTAACAAGGTGAAGAAAACAACCTCACAACACCAGCCATCCACAGGGTTGTATATCACTCTTTGTCTCCCTTGCCAATTGGCAGAGTCAGATCTTAACACTGTTTCTGAAAGCCAGAACACCTAACCTCTGAGGTTAAGGTGTTCCATAGGGTGCAAACAATGGTAGAGAAGGCTCTTTTTCTCATTCTCACCAATCAAAAGTTTTTAACCAATGGGATCCACAACATAGTCTCCCTGCCTGACTGGGTTGGACAGGATGATAGAATTGGGACAACAGTTCCTTGGGTAACCTGACACCATGCCATGAAGGGCTTTAAAAGTGATAACTAACATCTTGAATTGGATCTGCCAGCAAACTGGCACCCAATGCAATTCACATAGCAGAGGTGTTAATATGCACAATCCTAGGAGCACCCAAGACTGCTTGTGCCACTGCATTCTGCACCAGCTGCAGCTTCCCATGTAGAGTGCATTGCAATAGATGACCAGGGCATCATGAAATGCAGAAAAGCACACAAACTTATTTTATATAGTCACTGAAACGCTTTGCAAAATAATAACTGCCTGTGATGGGCACAAGTACTAGGTGAATAATTTGATTGGTCTGAGTACTTTGCAGCTTGATTTGGGAAAGGGATTCCCATTTGTTGCTCTGCCTCAGGCAACTAAGCATCTTGAAGAAACCTCATGGAAATGTTTCTTCTTCAGTGGACACAGTCTGAAAATTACTACAAACATGAAATTATATATACTGTATTATATCAATAGGAAGAAGGGATAATTCAATTAGTGAAAGGATTTTGTCAACAGTTACTTTTAGATGATCCTATTTAATCCTATACCCATGAATGCTTTTCGGTGTGAAAAATTATTTGTCACACTATTATAATTCTAACCAGAACCTAAACTTTCTAACAATATATCTTTTATGGGTTTCTCTTTTAAAGAAATACTATAATTATATGCCAAGGGTCCCTGTAAATTTTATCAAGCTATAAAATATCTTCCTTTAATTATTTGACAGAGTGAAAAAAAAATCTGGCCCTGCAAGGGTACCTTTGCAACGATAGGCAATCAATATTTCAAAAGGCATAAGGGCTTTGATAGACTTTATGGTGTCTTCCTATCTCAGAAGATTTCTCAGACTTGTTTTCTCTATTCAGTAGCTTGGAGATCAGTTAGCAGAAATGTATTTGATTAATTTGAAGAAATTGCTTACTGTAGAATATAGCAAAAAGAAAATTTACTAATAGAGAGGGATTATAGAAATTTTATACTTGTGTGTGTGTGTGTATTGTTAAATTTGGATTGCTAACAAAGAGTTAAAGGGAAGCTGATATAGCTATTTCGAGCTCCTTAGCCCTCATCAGCCAGCTATACCATTCTGAGATTCGAACCTGGGCTGCTTGCACGTTAGGCAGCTGTGTTGACCTTTAAGCCACAGGCTCTTTCTCACTTTGTCAGCTGTGTCAGGGAGAGAAGAGATTCCTTCTTCCCATATTTGGGCTGACCGGGTGCATCATAAACACACACACACACACACACACACACACACACAAAATGTTTACCTTAACTGGAACAGAAGATCTAGGCATTTCAGAAAAGAATTGAACATGAGAGACTGTTGCACTAATTTTATTGAATGCCTGTGCTGGAAACTTTTAATGTAAATTTACCATCTGTTAATTAAAGTGGAATGTATTGATTTTGATTTGGACACACACATTCCTTTCAAAGTTTTCTCCTTAATTTTAAATGAATTGTTTGCTGAAAAAAAAGGCCATTTATGAAAAACATTGATAGAACAGGCATCTGGGCACATAAATATCATCCATTCTTGTATCAATACAATTTTTCACTGCTGGAACAACTAAATGAATCTCCAGATATGGGGTCTGAATGACTGCGATATACCAAGTAGATAAGCAGATTCAGTTTCAGAACTTGACAAGCTGGTCTATTTGCTTCAATCAAATATTTCTTCTTGGTGTTGTCAAAATTGTTGCTTATTTGTTCCCCATACTAGCCATACCTTCCCCACTCCCCCATACACTTGTAACACTATTTCTATTTATGATATTGCTACCAGAGCTGGCCTGCAACAATCTGGATCACAACTAGAAAGCAACAATCATGAAACTACAATTGTTGCTATTTAAAGGCTTTCTGAATATTTGTGGGCCAGATCTGAATAACATTTATAATTGGAAAGGATACCAGTTATCAGTAATGTTGTCTGTACTGAAAGCAAAGAGAAGATCTAGTCACTATAGACCAGACTCTATGGAACTTTGTGATAGAATAGAATATGAATAGAATAATAACTTTATTGTCACTTTGAATGTACACTAATCGGCATACATTAAAATGAAATTTCATTGCATACAGCTTTCAAAGGGTCACCACCTCCGATATACACTATATAAATATGACAAAAATTAAATAAATACAGAATTATGCATACACCCACATATAGTTTTTGAAGCTTTCGGCAGATAAGGTACTCTTATTAAACTAAATAAATTCCAGTTACTTTGCAATGTAACAAAATATATATGAAGAAGTTCAAATGCATATAACAGCCAAGTAATTGGAAAGTTTTTGAAATTTTCATGTGTAAATTCTCCACCCTTTCACTGCAGTGTTGTATCCATTAGCAGGGATAAATACTTCAATTGTCTTTCAAATAGGACAGATTGGGAAATATAAGGCAAATTGGTGGACTTTGGTCACATCTTCAGCAAAGGCTACCTCCTGAGGATCAATGTTTTGGCTATGCCTTTTGATTTTTTTTAATTCATTGCCACTATTATTCTGCCTGTGATACTTTACCACCCCATATTTTGTTGTCCTGCACTTCTTTTTGTAGAACCCTACATGTTGAGAATAACAGAAACAAAATCTTCTGGGGCACATTAGCAGCAATGCCAGAGGGCAGGCAGTAGTTGGAAACTAAACAGGCAACTGAGCCCTAGGGATACCAGCCTTGCTTTAGGCAGGTTGAGTGACAATTCAATGCAGAAATTAGTAGAGAAAACATGCTTTACCTCTGCTGGGTGAGAATGGAGGGTTTGTTCCTCAAAATACTTTTCCAGTTAAAATCTCACTAATGAAAATATTTATTTTATAACAAGAGGAATACAAGAAGGAATCAGAAGGATAGTTTCATATAAACACAACAAATGTTTGATAATTTGGTGGGCATGCATATTTCTCAACTGTCCTTTTTTTCTTTGTTAGCCTTTTGTATTTGTCTGACCAGCCTAATTAGCAGCTTTTAATTTTATTCCAAAGAATAATATTTCATTTAATTAGAAAATGTTGCTTGGATTTCTTCTGGGACCTTTGATATCAGCAATTATGGTATCTTTATAACCAGGCTTGGGGGATTGTTCTCCTTCCTCCAGAGCTGATTCCAGACAGTGTTGGTGAAAGGAGTGAGATCTAGTTCTTAGAATTCCCCCCCCCCCAGTGCCTTTGTGGAATTCTTCAAGTCTCTCTTCACTCCTGTTTAACATCTACATGAAACCACTGGGTGAGGTCATCTCCCAGCAGAGGGTCAAGTATCAGCAGTATGATGAAGATACTCAGTTATACATTCCACCACAGCTTTCACTTAAAAAGAACGACTGACCCTTGGTTTGAATTCCCGGGATAGACATGTCGCCTTTTGAGCATGTGCTCAAGCTGCTCTCACTTGGTTGGATGAGCAGCTCACAAGAGGCTGTGATTGGGTGTCTTGAAGGACCTAAACTGTTGCATAGTTCTGGTAAAGGGATTTTTTATTAAGGGAAAATATTCCCACAGTCTCAATGGGACTCCTTTTCTTAATTTCCCTAGACACCAATTAAAGAAACAGTTTAGAATTTTTAGTGAGTAATGAACACATAAATTTCCAAGTATTACTAAGCTTTATTGGAATGAAATGCTCACCACCCACACTTTCACTCTTGGACTCATTCTTCCCATTCACTCACTTGATTTTTACAACCAGAGCTGGCCAAGCCCTTTGTTGGGACAGGGGGTTCTGCCTGGATCTTTTATTGAGAAAGTGAAGCCCCTAAGGAACTGAATTACTTTCATAGCCTCCCCCTGGAAGAAAATATGCAGACACCTATAAAAGAGCAGTCATCAATAGTTTCTAAAAAGGAGACACAACCCAGCATTTCTGTGACAGAAGGAATAGTATCCCAGACTCCCTGAGGACAAAAAAGGTGAATATTGGTGATAGGAAATTCAATTCTTTGGGGAACAGAAACTATAGTCTGCAGACTGAACAGTCAATCTAGGGAAATATGTTGTCTCTCTGGAACAAAAATCAAAGATGTAACCGAGAAACTTACTAAAATAATCCACCCCTATGGATTACTATCACTTTCTTTTCCTACCCATGGGGACTAATGATGCAACAATGAATCTAAAAACAATGACAAGAGATTATGAACAGCTAGGGAAGAAAGTTCAAGAATTAGGAACTCAAGTGGTGTTTTCATCTACTGTATACTTCCAACAAAAGGCCAATATCCAATGAGGAGCAAAGGATTTTAGAAATGAACCACTAGCTTAAAAATGGGTGTCATCAAGAGAACTTCAGTTTCCTACACCATGGTCTGCATTACCTACATGAAGGGCTACTGGCAAGGGATGGAGTGAACCTTACAAGAACTGGAAAGAACATATTCAGAAAACAACTGGCTCATCTTTTCAGAAGGGTTTTAAACTAAAATTGAGGAGGGATGGAGCCAATCTTCAAGACCTTTAGAACCTGATTCCAAGCAAAAATCACTAGATAACCAATCATATAAGGAGATAGGGAGTAAAGAGAAAGAAGGGGAAAAAGGAAAAACACAGTGAAGTAGAGAGTAATGGAAAGGATGGAAAACCCAGATACAAAATAGGAGATATAAGAAACATACCCAAGACCCATAAATGACTCAAATGTTTATACATGAATGCTCAAAGTTTAGGGAACAAACAGGGTGAAATAGAAATACTAATACATAAAAGTTAATGTGATATAGTTGCTATTACTGAAACATGGTGGGATGAAACTCATGACTATAATGTACTGATAGAAGGATACAAACTATTCAAAAGAAACAGACCTAACAAAAGAGGAGGTGAAGTTGCATTATATATAAAAGATTACTACATCTCTACAGAAATCTACCAAACCAAGGATGCAAACTTCCTATAATTCATATGAGTCAATATAAAAGGAAAAAAAGAATGACATTGCTATAGGCATATTCTACATGCCACCCAACCAAGCAGAAGAATTAGATGAACTTTTTGCTAAAAAACTAACAAATGTATGTAGGAAATATAGTAATGGGAGACTGTAACTACCCTGATACCAACTGGGAGACAAACTCTGCAGCAAGTGGGAGATAAATCAGATTCCTAACCAACCTAGCTGACAATTTTATCATCCAAAAAGTAGAGGAAGAAACTAGAGGAAAAACTATACTAGACCTAATTCTTACCAATAGAGAAGAAGTGATAGAGGGAGTTGAAGTTGCTGGACCTTTGGGTGGGAGTGACCACATCATATTGGAATTCAATATAATGTAAATACAAGCAATAGAACATAATATAGAACATAATACAGGCAGTGTCTGAAACTTCAAAAGAGTTGATTATAGCAAACTCAGAGAGACCCTAAGAAAAATTCCATGGATGAAAATCCTAAAGGGGAAAACAACTCAAGAAGTGTGGAAAACTCTGAAAAATATGATCATAAAAGCCCAATCCAGCACAATACCACTAAAAAAAGAAAAACAAGAAATCAAAGAATAAATCAGCAGAGTTGCACAAAGTTCTCTCTGATAAAGTGAAAGACAAAAAAGACAAGTACAAAAAAGTGGTCTAGATGGCCTCTGTAATGTTTGCGTTTCACAAGTTGCACTGGTTTCTGGTAGGCTTCCCAAATACAACCAAAGGTGCTAATTATCAAATGTATTCAGGGCACAGGGCAAGATTATTTGCAGGGACCCCCTGTCTCCTATTATTTCAACCATTCTCAAGGTTTGACAGAGGAGACATTCCCCTATATTAAACAGGATAAAACTTAGAAGAGGTACTTTCTCTATCATGGCACTTCTGCTGTGAAATAGCAAACCCCTCCCTCCATGATCAAGATTCAATTGGCCCCAACATTGCCAGATTTTTGTAAGGTGTTTAGGATCTTGTTCTCAGGCATTAGGCTAGGGCATTATGTGTGCCCATTTTTATGAAGTATTAGTCAAATATATGAGTGGCTTAGGACATGATGTATTTTTAGATTTGTTTGTTGTTTTAATTTTATTTTATCCTCTCAGACTCACATCTGCAAATTGTACAAATAAATTGAACCTCTAAATGAGAGAGAATGAAAGAGAATGAGAGAGGGAAGGCACACATGATTAAGATATCATGGTTGACAGACTGTTTTTCTCACTTCAGAGCAAGTACTTGAAGATGTTTATGTTTTGTTTATTACAGTTTTATTTGCTGAAAATGGGCCATAAAATGAGCACATGGGCCCAGAATATTTTTATTCATTTTTATATATGTTGCTTATAGAACACCAGTTTGGTATAATGGAGAGAAGAAGTCTGTGGAAACATTTATTTATATCCCAATTCAGTGATGAAGGTCACTGCATGTGTCTCGATGGCAGAAAACCATATTTATCACTCAAAGTATTGGGAGGATAAAATGGAGAACAATTTCCCCAGGTTCCAGTGAATGTAACAATAATAAATAATCTTACTGGAATTCAGTTAAAATCTTTCAACATTCTGGCTGAATCTTAGAAATGGGCCCTAGTTTTATATGCATGAAGAAAATTCCAATTTTAATATTTAATCTTAAGCATCTTCAGAAAATGAGCACTTTCTGTGATGGAAGTGCTTCAGGATCCAAATGGGACAGGTTGTCTAGTACTGTATTTACCTTTGTTTTTGTGGTTTAGGAGAAAATCAGTGGAGACTTTAACTGAGAAACATTGCTAATTCCTTTCCCTCTTTTTGTTTTTTCTAATCCCAAGGAATGCTGGAAAGAAATTGTGTAAAGAGGATCAGGCTTTTGTTGGTCTGTCTCTTTCTCTATCAGCAGGATGCCTATGCAAAACCTAAACAATATGGGATCAAATTTGGTGTGGTGGCAGAAACTGGCAAAGATATCTAGACTTAGAAGCAGTTAATCTCTCTGGAATAAGCAGTTGTGCAGTTACTCAAAATATTGCTGAATGTTCCATTCTTCTTCCTCATCATGAGACTCAGAGCAGAACATAGAGTACCTTGTGCTTCCTAGTACACACATAAACACAAAACCAAGCAAACATAATACAAGGAGAGAACAGAATCACACCCACAGAGATAATATGTAGAGACTCATCCCAATTAGTCCTGGGAGAAAAAGTAAACACACATGCAACCCTCACCAGGTAACAAAAAATGAACACCTTCTATAATCTATAGCCACTGTTAGTAAGAAATGGGAAAGAATTCTAGAAATGATACTCTGCATGTTAATGTTGTTTCAGAATTCAGATGTTTTGCCTGAAAAGAACTCTCCAAGTTTACTTCAGATAAAATCATTTAGGCCATTATCAGTTAGTGTATTGTCTTAAGCATCTGCTTCTCTTGATATTTAAATATGTTTTTATGAGACTTCCCTCATTCACATTCAGGTTTTGGTTCAATTATTTAATCCACAGCCATGGGCATGACTAAATGTAATGTTTTTTCTCCTTGCTGTTTCCTTAGCTTTTTCCTTGCCCTTCCTTCCAACCTCTTCTGTTTTCTCCTGCACTGCTACAATTAGGTTTTAACCATATGAGTGTAATTACTCTGATTGCATTTATTAACAGCTACTAGTTATGATGCTCCTAAGGAAACCTCTTAGTGCCAGTAATCAAGAAATCACAGTGAAGATGTGTTCATGTCCTGTTTGTGGGTTTCTGAGGGACATCTGATTATTTACTGGTAAAAAAAATACTGAGCTAAATTAACTTTTAATCTAATCCAGCAATATTCCTTTTATTTTCTTCTTGGGTTTTTAGTTGTATATTAGTATGTAGATTTGCAATTAAATTGTAATTTTCCACTATGAATACATATGATAATTCACATGTACAGGAGGGACCTATTTGCCATTTCTTTATGGAAGGATTTTTTCCGTCCCTCTGAAATTAAGATTTTTTTCTAGTGGCGTTCACACCATCTTTACATTTATTTTTCTTTTCTTTTTTTCATTTTTGGCTGGGTTTATATCCTGCTATTCCTCCAAAGTGGAAGGAGACTTCATTTTATCTCCATAATGGCAACCCTATGAGGTAGATTAGCCTGAAGGAGGGTGACTGGTCCAGAGTTTCCATGGATAAGAATGGGCCTCTCCCACTTCAAGTCCAACCCTTTAATCATGTATATTTACAAAGAGTTGTTATTAGAACTCAAAATGCATCATCTTCTAGATCCAATGAAACAGTTCATAATTTAGGAATGCCTGATAGAAACACAGAAACGCCTGATTATTCTTTCAACTAATATTCCTGTTAAGTGGATTATAGTTTAAATTCCTTTTAAACTATACAACATTCCTTTTAAACTATACAACATTGTTGTACCTCATCAACACCCCCCACTCCCCCCACCCCCAAAAAATGTGCATCAATTTTGTGTATGGTCAGATGTTGATTGCTTTACAGAAAGCAGCAGCTTAGAAACATCAGGGAATAAAGTATTATGCAATCTTACATCCAGACATGTGGGGTGAAAAAGAAAAACCCTATTACACAGGCCACATTCTGCATGATATACTATATAACACTGAGATGGCAAACAAAGAAAATTAAAAACATAGACACAATGTTTCTAAGAGACTATATACATAAATCAGAAAATCAGAAAATTACGAGGTGTTAAACTACACATCACTAGTCACAACAGAAAGAAGACATTTGCACTTTAGCACAGGAAGAATGAATTTGAAATCAGAGACAACCTGTGTTACTTCTAGCTGTAGTAACAGAATGATATATAGTCATTTTTGAGAAGTCTTTCTGTTTCACGTTAGATTCTGTAAACTTCTTCTTAGCTCTCTTGGAGATTGAGACTGTCTGCTTCTTATCTGTAGATCTGAAATAGCATTTATTTTTGCTAAATTCTAAGTCACTCTTTCAAAATGTTTATCGACAGATCTCTATGGAAGGAGACACCCTGAGGCAAATGTAGTACTCTAGAATTAGTGCAAATGGATAGTCTGCTAATCAAATATGGACTTGAGTTAGTGTTCTTTTAATGTTATAGTTTAGTAAGCTTTAACTTCATGGTGATTGATGCAGACTGCACCCATTTGTGGAATCAAAATCATGGGCTATCAAGGGGAGAAAAACCTATAATAAAAAGGGAGCCAGGATATCATTTGCCTTCCTAATAACTTTTGAATTGTATTGATGGTTTTATAATGGACATCTAAGGCTATAGGATCAAACAGAATATGTGAGCATTACTGCTTTCAACCATTCCAAGTTGATCTGAGCTTTTAAGTTTAAGAGAGATAGGGAGAGAGAGAGAGAGAGAGAGAGAGAGAGAGAGAGAGAGAGAGAGAGAGAGAGATTTATTTTCCATTTTGTCTAATAGCATGGTAAACAATAAAAAGATGAGCCAAGATCACTTCTTCCATATATCTTATGAGCGCATGTCTCAAAACCTATAGTTAGCTATATTACTGACTTGTTAGAGAAAGAAAGGAACACATTGGAATTAACTAGAGGAAGTATAGATGATTTAGCTCAGCATCATATGGTTCACAGACAACTGCCACCATGTGTGGCTTCTGACAGATTTGAATCTGTTCTAAACAGCATAGATTTGAAATGCTTCAATAGAGATGATTCCTCTTATATTTCAGGGAAAAGGGATTAAATCACATCTATTGGCATATTTTAGCAGGCAGCAATTTGATTCAAACATTTTGCTTTGGGTCACTGGCACACTGATTTCATTCTCTCTTTGTCTAAAACTGCTGTGACATGGATGGACTCAGAGGAACTGCAGTGACCTGAAACTATAATAGGGGAGTTGCCTTTGAAGACACAATGGGTAGGGGTGGTCTGCCTCTTCCCACTGAATGTAGGGGTTTTTTTTTGCTTCTGTATTGATCCTGTTCATAATTCTGATCCCACTCAACTCTTTCAGTATCCTCATTCTGATATATACTATATAGAGATGATGATGGTTTTATCTTGTCTTTTTTCATATCTCTATATTTGTATCTATAGTTAACTCAAGATAAAAAACATACAAAGGTATTCCTCATTTAGCAAATTCCTCTATTACTGACCATTCCCAATTAAGATGGTGATGAAAAAGTAACTTTGCAACCAATCCTTAAATTTGCAACCTTTGCAAGCAAAGAGAAACTGAAGTAAGATCATAAGCACAGTTGTGGTTTCACTTAATGACTGTTTTGCTTAATGATCAGGTTGCAGGTTCCACTTGTAGTTTTTCAAAGAGAATGAGTGACTGGCCCCAAATCACCCAGCTGGTTGCGATGCCTAAGGGAGGCCTAAAACTTACAGTCTCCTAGTTTTTAGAGAAGCAGCTTAACCTATATAAAATTAACTTTTAGTTGTGAAGATAAAACACAATTCACTTCTTGGTAACCTGACAGGTACCCAAAGGAGAGAAAAAAAAAGCCAGTGCAACTAAATAGATATTCTAGTAAATAAAAGATTATTGATTTCCTTCAGTAGATCACCATGGTTTTGTACAGTCTGTGAAGTCTTCACTCAGTTTTTCCCAAGAACAGGTCATATTTAACTGTATTTAACCAGATAGATGGCTGAGAAAATATCTACAGACCCCTCACATCCTAGACATAATCTATTTCAACTTCTCCCCTCAGGATGCCTCTATAGGGCATTGCATGCCAAAACTACTAGATACAAATATAGTTTTTTCTCCCGTACCATCACTCTGCTTAATTCCCACGGCAATGTCTCATTTCTCATCTTTTCTCATCCTCTCATCTTTCCCACCATCTTTTCCTATTGGTTTCTTATGATTTATCAATTGTTTATTATGCTCTATGACCTATTACTTGCTCTTTATATGTACTCTGAGCTTATGCACCGGAGACAAATTCCTTATGTGTCCAATCACACTTGGCTAATAAAGAATTCAATGATTCAATGATTCTATGAATCTATTTAACATATTTGTATGGCATTAGGGATGTATGGATTCTGGATTATTTTCCAGTTGTTAGAAACACAATGAAAAGAACACGTCAATATTTTGTTTCAACTCTTTTCTTCTTTATCATCATTTATGATTATTTGTGAGAAGTTGCCTTATATATTAATTTCTTTTATAATCTAGATCCTTCACACTATAGAATGTCAGATGTTTTCTATTCTGGGGAACTCCTGATGTTTTCGAAAATACCATCAGCAATCAAATGAGTTCCAGTAGCACTGGTAGATGATTTCCCATTTGCCTTTTAGGAAATAACTTGTTCTGCATTTTGGGTTGCATGATTTTAATCAGCATAGCCTAGTAGATATTTGAATACAACTATTGTCATTATATTCTACACTTCCTTGAACAATTTGAATCTCCAGAAACAGCAGTAATTTTGGTCTGACTTCTTTGGATAAGGGATTATTGTATATATATATATTATGCTTGTTATATGTAATTTATATATGTATAAATAAGCAGAGGCAAACATGGTATGCATTCCAATCAAACAAGAGCTCATTGCCCCTTATGGATGAATGGGAAATTAAATCTATCAGAATTTTAAACCAATATATTTATGTGCCAAAGCTTTTGTGTCTGTCTGTAACCTTCAATTGGGCAAAACAGTGTGTCACAGAACAACAATTATTGAGCCAAGGTACCTCAGAGGACTAAGTTACAGAATTCTAGGATCCATTACTGCTGTGGGAATGAAATTTGGGAAAGTTGTGGCCACTTCCATCCTGATGTGCTGCCATTGTTTGCTATGGTCGTGTGACCTCATTCCCAACATTCCCTGACAGCTTCCCACAAGTCAATTCAGAAGCTGGCAGGGAAGGTTGCAGGTGTTGCTCAGGTGTCATGTGCTCCTAATGCCTCCAAATATGTGGACCACTGCATTTTGAACCAATGGAAGTTTCCAAATATTCTTTAAAGGCAGCACTAGGTGGAATACATTACAATATTCTAGACGTCAAAGGAAAGAGGTGACAAGGAAATGAATTACTATTGCAAATGGTGCTCCCCCAGGTAGGGCCACAATTAGTCGATCAACAAGAGTTGGGTGTAAACCCAGCTGACCACAGCTTCTACTTGGTATTCTTGCAGGAGTCATGAATCCAGAAAGTTCTCAAGTTGTGAACCTGTTTCCTAATAGTTAGTGCTTGTCCATCAAGAAGAAACTCTGGTGGTAACAGAACACCCTGAGGTGTCAACAGCAACATCAACCTGTCAGGGTTCAGCTTCGGGTTTTTTCTCCTTTTTTGGGACAATTGTTAAGGAAATCACTGCATTGTTAAGTTAGGAACTTGATTGTTAACTGAATCTGGCTTTCCGATTGACTTAGTTTGTCAGAAGGTTGCAATAGGTGATCACATGAACCCGAGACACTGCAACTGTCATAAATACATGCCAATTGCCTGAATTTTGATCACATGACCATAGGGATTCTGCAATGGTCATAAGTGTGAAAACCAGTCATATGTTGCTTTTTTTTAGTGCCCTTGTACCTTCAAATGGTCACTAAATGAATGATAATAAGTTGAGGACTACCTCTATGTTCTGGCAACCAATAATATTAATTTTCCTGAACTGCTTATGTGCTATGTATCACATCCAATGTCTGTTCTTTTTTTCCTGTAATAAAGCTGTATTATTTTGTTCTGTTTGAGGTTCCACAAAGGCTATTTTTAAAAGAACATTTCCCCCCACCTTCTCATTTTGGGTGACACTGATTTACTTAAGTCAAGTTTGCCAAGCTCTTAACTCAGGGGATGCAATCTGCATATTCAGCCACTCTCTTTATAGAAAGAAAAGAAAAAGCTCCTGGTTTTCTCATCAAGGGTCAGTTCCTGGTTTTGGAGCAATTTCTTGACTCCTGAGAATTTCCTTGGTCTCTACCAAACAGAGTTCCAAAAAAGATGATGGGAAAAGTCTGAGAATGGGAAGCTAATTTTTACAACCTAAGATTGCTGACAACATGAGATTGCTGACTACAGAGTAGAGAAAAAGAGTTTTGTGCCTTGGTGGAAGACGTGCAACCAGTTTTAAAAGAAAAAAAGGTAATTATTCTAGGCTCAAGGAAAGGCTTATATTGTTTTTTTGCCCAGAATAAGGAAAGGCTGAAAATTACAGTTGGAAAACAGTCAAGCAATTTGAGGATAAGCAACAGCTCTGAGCCAAAATGCTGATATATTTGCATGATGCTGCCAAACGTTTTGTAGAAATCACATCACATGATTAGGTGAATGATTTGGGGGCAGATACAGGCTCCTTGGGTGCAATGAACCATGAGGTCAAAGGACAATTATATTTAGCAACAAGGAAATTCATAAACTGTAAATGGATAGTGCATCTTAATCTCCCAGAAAAGTTTTTCTATTAAAAAAAAAAAAAGTTAGCTGACAAGGTAACTTTTGTGTGATGAGAAACAGTTCATAAAAGAAGAAAAAAAGAAAAAAAAATATTAATTAAGATAAACACACAAACACACAAACACACACAATGGAGGAGAGTCCCAGATCTAAGCAGCACTTGGATCAATTATGAGTATTCTTTTTTTAATGATAATTTTATTAAAGTTTACAAATACAGTAATCAAAAAAACCTAAGATGAACTGAGACAAATACAAAAAGTAAATTAAAAAAAAGAAAAAGAAATAATAAAAAAGAAAAGAGAACAGGAGTAGAGAGGAAACATTAAAGATGACTCTCCACTCCTTCCAGACAAGTATAAACAATTTGTCTAACCCAACACCTTTAGTATTTCAATTAAAAAACAACAGTTTTTTAGAGTCTCTAGCCACCAGTTGGCAAACAAGCAGCCATTATGCCATCAATGCTATTTCAGTATCCCTTTGAAAGCTTTGCCAATGATATTTGATTCCCTTGGGATTCATTGTACTCTCGTTAGGCAGGATTATATCATTTGATTTAATGTCAACTGCCTTTCCCTATCATGTCCGGTGGTTTCATTATAGGAACAAATATTCCACTAATCATTGTACTGAGATCATAAATTTTTTTTTCCTCAGTCGCCCTTGGCAGATGTCCCTGTTTTAATGAAGAATCCAGTTTTCTCAGTCGTCCTTTGGAAACAAATGGAGAACAGATTTTGAAAAGCAGCACATCTTTTCACCATTTGGAGTAATTGATCCAACAGTGATCTCTCTTCAGGAGTTACAAAAGCCTCACTTCTCAAGAGTTAGAGTAAAAGCCAAAATCATCCTCTATGATTCTTGTGATGCAAGAAAATGAAACATTTTCTACACTAGAAGGTATTTTTACCTGAGGAACGATTTTGTCCCAATTACATCAACCTGTCCTACCTGAATGTATATTACGAACTCTGTCAATTAAATAATTAGATAAATATGCCAACTATATCATTAATATATAAATTAAACAAGAGTAGGGCAAGAATACACTCTTGTTTTGCATCTTTTTAGGTAGATGCAATTTGGGTTTTGTTGTTGTTGTTGTTGTTGTTTTATGGTGCCTTCATATCATTGTTGACTTCTGGCTACTGGCTGTATAGTCCCTGCAGTTTGTTTGGCAAGATTTCAGAAATTATTTTCCATTGTCTGCTTCCTAGAGCTGAGAGAGTACAAGTGGCTCAGGATTACCAATGGGCTTTGTGCCTAAAGCAAGACTAGAACTCATGGTTGCCTGGTACCTTAACCACTAAACCAAATTGCCTCTCTTTAAGGTAGGGATAGGTTCAGATAAATTGTCAATGAAATTGTTCTGTATGCTAATATTATTATTTTGTCTGCTTAAGGAGGCCAATCTATGTGGAAGTAGGTTTCCTCTAAAATCTATCAGGTCATTTATATATTTTAATTTAAAAAAAACACAACCCAATAGGCTAATTCATTTTTCAATGATGGAAACATTCTCACTGTTATTGGCTGATCTGTTATTATTGTTAAATACTGTAGAGATATCAGAGGAGTGGCTGAGAAAACATATGCAAAGAGATCTGATTCAAGACTGTAACATATAACATTTGTAACTTTACAATGAATATATTACATAGATTTATAAGCACCAGGATCTTATTAAAGAGATAATTCCACAGGTTGGACAGAGTTTGTCAATTTGTGTAACTTATTCATCATCTCTTTTTATTAAAATTTGTTTTATTGCTTAACGTTGGTGTCTATGAGTTCAGTTTAGTTTTTTTGCAATATATGGGCTTTTAAAATGTGGCAAATGGAAACAATGTAGTCACATTAGTCAAAGTCACATTTAAGTATTTGTGTGGGTATCAAAGTGATGATAATTCAGCCAAGACAAGTGGCTGCCACCCTGATCTCAATGTCATGAGCCTGACACTTTCCTGTTCAGAAAGAACATAAGTTATAAAAAAAAACTTGCTTGCATGTAGTTGAGAAATAAATAAATACACTGGATATCCTCTTGTTTTAATGAACATTTCTACTTAAGAATGGGCAACATGTACCTAAATCTGTAACTGGCTTCTGGCATAATTTCAGAGGTTCTCTGCAAGAGATATGTTCTTTGCGCTCATATTTAATACTGTAAGTCTCTTCAACCTGCTTCTTGGAAGGAGGTAAACAGGATGAGAAAAAGAAATAGGTAAACTGTGTATGTGTGAGAGGGAGAGAGAGAAAAAAAGAAAAAGAAAAAGAAAGAAAGAAAGAAAGAAAGAAAGAAAGAAAGAAAGAAAGAAAGAAAGAAAGAAAGAAAGAAAGAAACTGAGTCAAAAACAGGAAGATGTCAGAAAAGGAAAATAATATCTATCATAAAATGAAGGTATGACTAAAATGTACCTGGCAACTCATATGAGATTAGAGGGGAATCTTCAGATCCCTCCTCTATCCCTTATCTATGTTGTAACCAGCCATTTATACGTCTGCAAACTCTTCACCTCAAAGAAGCATCAAAATAATTCATAGTGGGGATCTGCTGAGCATGGGGTAGATGTCTTCAAATTCTAAGTAAATTTAGATTAGTTTGAAAGCTGGCTGACATTTTCCACTTTGCTTACAGTGTGAGAGATGTTTATTTTTCATTTTTAAAACAAAATAGGAAAAGTATTCTCCTTGCTTCTGATCTTTAGGGGCATCCAATGTGATAAAGAATCAGATCCAATTTATAGCTCTAGCTTCACTAAGATAGAAAGCCTAGCTGATCATATCTAGACTCTCAAGCTAGGCAGAGTCAGACCTAGTTAGATGGTTGGATGAGAAACCACCAGAGAATTCCAGGATTGGAAACTAGATTGGAAAATAAAAATTAAGAAAGCAATGGCAAAACACTTCTACTATATACCGTTCTCAAGAAAATTTTATAGACCTGTTCATGAAGTTGCCAGATGTCAGGACAGACTCTACTTTATATAGCTCCATTTACTATACTCGGGAAGGTTGTTGTAAATGGGATAAGGTTATCACCATCATGCTTACTTTGTTAGTTTCTTATATTATTCAGCTTTCTAGTGTGACTTGGCACGTTTCACTAGACCAGGGCTTGCCCCATGCACCAAGAGTTTTCTTACGTTCTCATGATCAAATTATATTGTACTTGTCCATGTTGGATTGGACATGCTTCAACTTAGGCCTTAACATCTAGAATTGGACTGATAATTACTGATCATTGCACAATCTCCTGATTTTGAATCTGTATGGGTTTGTTACCATAGAAGGTCCCTTCATTTGGCAAGATTTATGAGAAGAACATTGAAAAAGTTTGGCCAGTTCCTGTCCATGCTTGCTTGTAAAGTTCAAAGAAGATTTTGTTTTAAGTCCATTATCTGCTTCTTTTGTATGAATTATCTCTATATGAATGAATGAATGAATGAATGAATGAATGAATGAATGAATGAATGAGGCAGATAGTCATTGTTTGGATACAAATTGAAGTTAAATATAAGAACACAAACAAATAAGAATGAGAATCTATCAATTAAGCATTTTACACATTATCTGATTTTAATAGAAATATTTGCAACTGAAATCCTACATCTATTTACCATCAAAATTACTGTATACAATATTACATCAAGAAAGAAAGAAAAAAAGAAAAAAGAGAAAGAAAGAGAAAGAAAGAAAGAAAGAAAGAAAGAAAGAAAGAAAGAAAGAAAGAAAGAAAGAAAGAAAGAAAGAAAGAAAGAAAGAAAGAAAGAAAAAGAAAAAATTCCTTTACAATGACCTTTGGTATCCTAACTGAGACAGCTTTGTAAATGTCAGCTACATTATAAATGAAATTCATGTGAAAATAACACATCTGAAGGAAACAGGATTATTTCCCACATGGGAAAATTTTAAGTTTCTTTTAACCTTATAGTTATGTTATTTGAGAATGATGGTGGTTTTCAGCCACACTCCAGCATTTATTGTTAGCTGAAACTGCCAAAAAACACTTTAAACAAAATATAAAGCAAAAAGAAACTAGGTAAATCTTTAAAAAGACATGATTTTTTAAAAATTCTCTGTACAGTGGACATACATGAGTTTGTATTGTTGTATTGTTGTATGTGTGGAGGGGTGGATACATGTTGATTATTATTCATTTTCTAAACATGTCTGGTTTTAATTTGTGGAGATTTTCTTGTACATAAAACAACCACATGTGTTGAACAGGCACCCCATAAATTCTGTTGTAAAATGTCTCTTCCAATGAAGTTTGGTGTTGGAGCATTTGTTCCTGATTATACAATAATCACAGTAATGATGACAAAATTATGAGGGAAAAAGGCATGCAACTTTTAAGAACTATAAATGAATGTTTCTAACAAAGTGACAGGAAAAGCTTTTCCTCTTTTTATGTATGCAGCATGTTTCTTGGTAATTGCCAGTGGAAGAAATGGTTTGGGAACTTACTTTATATGCAACTAAAACTGGATTATTATTATTATTATTATTATTATTATTATTATTATTATTATTATTATTATTATTATTATTATTATTATTATTATTATTATTATTATTATTATTATTATTATTATTATTATTATTATTATTCACTGAAGTCAAGAAAAAGATTAGAGATGAATACATCAAGAGAGTGAAGAATATCTTAAAGTCCAAACTCAATGGAGGAAATACCATGACGGCAATCAACACCTGGGCAATTCCAGTCATTAGATACACAGCTGGAATAGTGGACTGGACTCAAGCAGAACTAAAAGCAATGGATAGGAAGACCAGAAAAATAATGACAATGAATCATGCCCTTCATCCATGCAGTGACATTGACAGACTCTATCTACCAAGGCAAATAGGTGGGCATGGAATGCTGCAAGTACATCAGAAGGTTGAAGAAAAAAAATGGCTTTGGAAGAATATCTGAAGGACAGTGATGAAGATGCACTGAAATTAGTATATCAGGAAGGCTTACTGACTACTGGAGAGACCAAACTGACCTACAAGAAAGACCAAATGAAGAACAGAATAGAGGCATGGGAAGACAAAGCACTACATGGCCAGTACATTAAAAAAATAGCTGGGAAAGCAGATAATAACAAGACCGGGCAATGGCTAAGAGCAGGAAAATTAAAGAAAGAGACCGAGGGACTAATTCTGGCTGCACAAGACCAAGCCTTAAGGATAAATTTGAGAAGACAGCAACAGACAGTAAGTGCCGCCTATGCAAAGAAGCTGACAAAACAGTGGACCACCTGGTAAGCTGCTGCAAGAAGATCGCACTGACTGACTACAAGCAGCGGCATGACAAAGTAGCAACAATGGTGCATTGAAAGATCTGCAAGAAATATCATTTGCCCGTAAGCAAGAACTGGTGGGATCATAAAATAGAGAAAGTCATAGAAAATGATAAAATTAAACTGCTCTGGGACTTCAGAATTCAAACAGACAAGCACCTGCAACATAACACCCCAGACTTAACAATTGTCGATAAGAAAGACAAAAAAGTCTGGATAGTGGACGTGGTAGTGCCTGGAGACAGCAGAATAGACGAGAAAGAACTGGAGAAGATAACAAAATACAAAGACCTACAAATAGAAATAGAAAGACTGTGGCAAAGGCAAGCAAAGGTAGTACCAATAGTAATAGGCACCTTGGGTGCAATCTGAAAACAACTAGAGCACCACTTGAACACCATTGGCATTGACAAATTTGCCATTAGTCAATTGCAAAAGGCGGCCTTACTAGGAACTGCTTCCATCCTGCGATGATATCTGTAATACCATCAAACATCCACATCTGCCTATCCCTTGGTAAGGACTCGATAGGTAGACAAAAATGCCAAATCCAGTCTGAACATCTGGCTGACTGTGCGATGATCAATAACAATAACAATAACAAAATAATAATAATAATAATAATAATAATAATAATAATAATAATAATAATAATAATAATAATAATAATAATAATAATAATAATAATAATAATAATAATAATAATAATAATAATAACAATAATAATAAATAACAATAACAACAACAACAATAACAATAACAATAACAATAATAATAGAGTTGGAAGGGACCTTGGAGGTCTTGTAGTCCAACCCCCTGCTCAGGCAGGAAAACCTATACCATTTAAGACAAATGGTTGTCCAGTCTCTTCTTTTACTGTTATTACTGTTGTTGTACGGAAGTATGGACTATGTTTGTTACTTAGAATTACAATGAACTCGATAAATATTTAGAGCAGGGATCCCCAACCCCTGGGCTGCGGCCTATTCGGAACTGGGCTGTGTGAACCAGGCTCTCTTCTCTCTTGTGTGAGTGGAGCTGCCTACTTCCGATGCTCCAAAAGCAGACTGGTGAGAGCAGAGGCTGAGTGGGGTGAGTGCATCCTGCTCAGCTTCTCTGACTCACCAAAGCTGCCTGTGCTGGACACCCGATCCACTTTTGCAGTGTCAGGCAGCCTCAATGAGTCTGTAGGAGTACCAGACCACGCTCCCAAAGGCTTCTCTTTTCCATGCCAAAAGCTTTTCCAAATGGACAAAAGGCTTGCAGTCCCTTTGCAAAAGCTTTCGGCACAGAGAAGCCTGAAGGAGCATGAAACCGTGCCCCAAAGGCTTCTCTTCTTTTGTATGTGAGTGGAGCTGTGCATGTGTGTGGCCCAGTTGCCCTCTCCCACCCCAGCGGGACCACAAAGCTGTAAAGATTGGGGACTGCTGCTTTAGAGGACATAGTAGAGGGAAAGGGATGTTGCCTCTAGGGCAGGCAACTCCTGTGCTTGAATCCTGTGGGAACATTTGAACTCAGAGAATGTTGTGGGCTGGGAATGCTAAGATGTGGATTACTATAACTGAACTTCTTAAAAAGAAGACCCTTTAGAAAAATATCCAGTATGATGTCTGACTTTTCTTTCCAATATTCAAGCTGGCTTTTATAGGATCTATCCTTAATTTTATCTCCATAGCAATGTTGGGAAATAAATTGGATTGAAAGTGAGTGACTAACCCAAAGTCACTTAATGACTTTCAGAGTCAAACACTGGCATGAAAGTTTCTTTCTGGTCATAGTCCAACACATCATACATGCAAAAACACATATACCTAGATTCATATACAGTTTTCAAGCACAGTGATATGCTGGCATATGTACACACACCACTGTGTGCCTCCTGAACACTTTGTGGTTTCTGTCCTTTACTATTAGTAATAATACCAACAAGAAAAAAAATTGGATTCTGAGCAGAGACGGTGCAATAAGTGTGAAGCACAGCTGTATCCTTAGTTGGAGCTGGGTAGAGGTAAGCAGCTGATCCCAGAGAAAGGGAACTGACAAAGAAGAAATGAAGCAGATATGGGGAGAAGCAGGGCAGAGAAAAGAAATTGGACAAGCAGTGTGATGCCACATAGCCATGGAAAAAGTGTGATGGCCCTGAAATTAGTTCAGAATCTTTAAAACAAACAACAATCCAAGACATTTTAGCTTAAAACTTTCCTCACTGGGAGAGGCATTCAGAGTTCAAAACCTCTACTTTTCTAGGAAATATTTGACAGAAGATGAGCCTGTTTTTATTTTTGTCTTTCTAAAAGAGTGCACCTTTTTTAACCTTGTGAATTGGGGCATTCTGTGTCTTATCATCTCTTTTTTCTCTGAAGTTTACTCTAGGTCCTAGGACACGGGTCGGCAACCCGCGGCTCCGGAGCCGCATGCGGCTCTTTGAGGCCTTACCTGCGGCTCCGGAGCCTCCTCCGCCATTTTGGCGAGCGCATGCGCGCTTGCGTGGGCGGGTGCGGGGGGCGGGTGCGGGGGGTGCGCGCGCGCAGGTGCGCATGCACGGACGGCACGCGCGCATGCGCGAACGGCGCACGGGTGCGCAGGTGCGCATGCGCGGGTGCGCGGGTGCGCGGGGCGCACGCGCATGCGCGAACGGGGCCGCGCGCATGCGCGGGTGCGCGCGCATGCGCGAACGCGCGGCTCCCAGCGTTTTTTTTTTTAAGCTAAATGGGTCCGTGCGGCTCATCCGACGTTTCGGATGGCCGACCCATGTCCTAGGATAAGCAGTCTTTGGATGAATGAAGCCATACTTCACATTTTGAGAGAGGACAGAAGCTGCGATGGGAAGACCAATAATGTCAAATGGACTGCTGGACAGGACCATTTATTTTTTCTGTTCAGAATCACATTCTTTGTTATTGAACTACAGTCTTTTTCAGGTATTTACCTGAATATATGACAGTAATTCAGTCTTCTGCTCTCTCCACACATTCATCTGGGAAGACTGAAAAGAAATGTTATTTGTGGGACATATTTACTTGAAAATAAGTAAAACTCTACATATGTCCAGAAATTGTAATAAAATTTTCCCAGATCTGGTAAACAAAGTTCTAGTTCAGTAATTTTTGCCAAATGTGTGGAGGTGGGTGAAAGGATGTGGAGTGGGTTGGAGAAACAACTCAACTCTCATATGTTCCCTCCTTTATTCACTTCTAAATCCTCATGAGTTAGGCAACTGCCTTTTAGGGCTTTTTATCACATATTTTACATCCTACAAAACCTCTGTAAAACCCTGTAGCTTCAGGATGCTCAGTTTTGCTTCAGGGTTCATTGAGTGTGGGCTAAAGACAAAAGGTTGGATCAAATGGAAGCTAAACCTTGGCTTTTTTCTACCGATCGAAGGGAGTAATAGATCCTGATCCTCTCCCTTTCTGAGGGTGCTTCATAGGCACAGATAAGTATTGATAAACTTCTCAAAGATATAATTAACAATTTTTTTCCAGGAAGAATTAATTTGGACAAATGTTGTAATTAAACCTCTGTCTACCTGGCTTCATACAGATTTTTATGGAGAAGCTCTCCACATGACATTTTCTCTAAATGTGCCAGTGCTTATTTCCTTGATACAGAGAGTGCTGTTCCATGGCTAAACTAAAAGAATATCCATTTATGTCTTTGTAGGTCTCCATATCCCTTTCTATCAGCTAAGACAAATAACTAGTGCATTCTCTTTTACTGATCCCAGAGCACCTGAACATAGATTTTATTTCTCAAAAAGATGAAGATGATAACAATGCCCTCCTGCAGCTATGTTCATTTAGCAAGGTTATTGGAGTTGATCTTTCACAGTGGAAGGCTTTTAATGAGCATTAAGCCTATTTTAGGGCTTTTATTATATAATTGTTTTTGAGTTTTGAAGTATGTATTTCCTTGTAGGCTTGAGTAAATCAGTTCTGTTTCAGTTTGGTACCTGAGATTCAAAGGAAACTTGTTGCAATTCAATTGAGAGAAAGCCAATTCAATCTGAGCTTCTCAAAATTTTATTTGAAGAAAGATTTGTCCAAAGGCTATAATGGGGATGTCTATAGCTATTCACATTTTGGAGAATGGTATGTTCCTTTAGAGGCCATTAACTCTGCCAAATCTGAGTTGGAGATCTTGATTTTCACCATAAAACATTTTTGAAATATTTGTTTTACAATTTTCTAAAGACAGATATAGCAGAAATGAGAAAAGGAGAGCAAATTGGCTAGAAACAAGCCTATGTTGTGTTGAAGAATGTAAAAAATGCCCAGTTTAAATACACTGCTCAAAAAAATAAAGGAAACACTGAAACAACACAATGTAATGCCAAGTCAATCACACATCTGTGAAATCAAACTGTCCACTTAGGTAGTTCACATACTGTTGTGCAAATGGAATAGACAAGAGGTGGAAAGCATAGGCAGGTAGCAAGACATCCCCAATAAAGGAGTGGTTCTGCAGGTGGCGACCACAGACCACTTCTCAGTTCCTATGCTTTCTGGCTGATGGTTTGGTCACTGTTGAATGCTGGCGGTGCTTTCACTCTAGTGGTAGCATGGGACGGAGTCTACAACCCACACAAGTGGCTCAGGTAGTGCAGCTCATCCAGGATGGCACATCAATGCGAGCTGTGGCAAGAAGGTTTGCTGTGTCTGTCAGCGTAGTGTCCAGAGCATGGAGGCGCTACCAGGAGACAGGCCAGTACATCAGGAGACGTGGAGGAGGCCGTAGGAGGGCAACAACCCAGCATCAGGACCGCTACCTCCGCCTTTGTGCAAGGAGGGACAGGAGGAGCACTGCCAGAGCCCTGCAAAATGACCTCCAGCGGGCCACAAATGTGCATGTGGCTGCTCAAACGGTCAGAAACAGACTCCATGAGGGTCGTATGAGGGCCCGACGTCCACAGGTGGGGGTTGTGCTTACAGCCCAACACCGTGCAGGACGTTTGGCATTTGCCAGAGAACACCAAGATTGGCAACTTCGCCACTGGCGCCCTGTGCTCTTCACAGATGAAAGCAGGTTCACACTGAGCACATGTGACAGACGTGACAGGGTCTGGAGACGCCGTGGAGAACGTTCTGCTGCCTGCAACATTCTCCAGCATGACTTGGCGTTACATTGTGTTGTTTCAGTGTTCCCTTTATTTTTTTGAGCAGTGTTATATATATATATATATATATATATATATATATATATATATATATATATATAAAATAAAAAAATCTTTAACTTTTTCATTTGCATTTATGGGATGCATTGCTTGGCATGACACTGGGATAACTTAGCTCCATTCACTGGCTGAAAAGACAAACCCTGCTGGGTAGGACCTCCTAATTACTGGCTTTGAAAAGTGACCTTTTCTGGGGAGGTCTCTGAAGAATTCCTGCTCTCCTGGTGGAGAGGTAAATAGCTTTGCTGCTTCTGATCATTGGGTTTTGAGAAGTGACAAGACAGTTGGCATAGTTTTGTGGCCAACTTGGCCCATCCTGGTAAGAACCCCGTATACAAGGCAGGACTCATTTTGAGCAGGATTATTATGGTTTACTGCTAATAATCTATACAGGGTATTTAATTAACAGAGGTAAAAGCAGGTCGACACAGAAAGATTAAGTGGTTTACAGATAGGCAGGCCTCAGAGAAATATGATACATTAGAACAAATGTCATCTGTATCAGTTTCTATTCCTAAAAAGAGCAAACTTTTATGCCAGGCCCTGTTAGTGTTACCTGGCACTCATTCGATCATTGTCAAGAGCCTTAAATCTATCCTAGTCATACAGAATTTGAAAGTACAGTTTTGATTCATGAGTGTGTCCTGGATTGATCACCTGAGTCTATATTCAGAAAGCTGAGAGCTGATGGAATTCCTGGTTATGTTGGCAGGATCAGCTACGATGTGTAATAAGTGCATTGGCAGAAGAAAGAGCAAAGTTAAGGGACTTGGGACCGATCTTATGAAAGAAACTGAGGGCTGGAAAAGTGAATGAAGCTCAAGGTAGTTTAAAGCCAGGCCTTCCCAAAACATTTCTGATAGGCAGAATGTTTAATGACGTGACAAATTTTATTGATTGGCCGCTCATATCAATGTCAGAGAGACCGACAATGTACTCAACTCCTTCTCAGCCTTCTTGAAGGGCATCTGAAATACATGTGACTGGGTGATTAAAGCCTGCCCCATTGCACATAAAAATGGGCAGAGTCTCCATCATATGGTTGCAGAAGCTATTTTACATAAGACCTGGCTTATGTAAACTAGACTCCGTGCAATTATTTCCATAAACCACATCTAAGGGGTGTAAAAATGTTTGTGATGCGTGTTATGCAAAGTTGTATGGCAAGTAGATGAATACCTAAATTATCCCCAAAGCAGGTTAATCAAGGTTTTCCAGAATGGAATGATTACTGTATACAAGTTGGTGAGGGCCTGAAAATCTGTAAATTGCTTTGAAAAGCTACCAAGCACTTTGAAACCAAGCATCTGATTCAATTTCCTGCTTCAAAGCAGGTCCTCACTTTGATTTACAAATCTGGTTCTGATTGGATTGAAAGATGCTTTGTCAAATTGAAGCATTCCTACCTCAAAATGGCAAGAAAAATTAACACCAATTTTTAATTGCAACTGTTCAAAGAGCACCTTTACAGCTTCCAGAGGGGTGTGGATTACTTTCTGTTTAAAACCATTCTTATAGCATTTTTCTAAATGCTATAAGAATTTATAGCATTTAACATTTATGCTATTTTCTTTATAGGATAAAGAATGATTTTTCCTATAATTTATAATAGGATAAATTCTTTATCCTATTCTTTATCCTATATTCTTTATAGGATAACCTATAAAGTCTGTAACTATGAAATCTGAGTGGCGATTCAAAGGGAGAAATATGATTTGGAGCACGCATGGTGTGTATGCGTGTGTGTGTATGTGTGTGCGCACGCGCACATAGCACATACCAGAAATACTCTAAAGCAATTGCTTCTTTTCTCAGTGTGATGTGGTTTCCTTCTGCAGGTTCTATACAATCCTGGGAAAATGGAAAATACCCATTTGGTTTAAGGTGCTATAAGTGTCCTGCCCACTTTGGTGGGAAGGTAACAACGTTCTGTGCACCTTTTGCATATAGCCATGCTGGCCACATGACCATGGGAATTGTCTTTGGACAATACTGGCTCTCTTGGCCAAGAAACGGAAATGAGCACTATGTCCTATGATTGGACATGACTGACAGGGAAATCTTTACCTTTATCTTTTTCTCTCTGCAAACCCAAATCACTGCAAAGTCCTAGAAAATATACTGTATATGCTGAGCTGTAATTCCAGGAATGTAACAGCTATTACAAGTATTGGGGCGCGATAGCTCAGTGGTTAAAGACACTGAGCTTGTCAGATGGAAAGCTGACTGCCTGAGTAGGAGACCCAAGTGCCGCACCACAGAGTGAGCTCCCGTTACTTGCCACAGTTCCGGACAACCAACAGATGACCATGGACATTGCTGGCTTCCTCAGTTAAGAAACAGAGATGAGCACTGAGCCCTAGAGTCAGACACGAATGGACAGGGCAAACCTTTACCTTTACTTTATTACAAGCATAAACGTGGCTGTTTGAGGAAAACTGAAATTTAAATAAATACACAGCATTTATGTTTCTGTTTTATATTTTCTTGCTGTGCAAACTAAGCAAAGCCTAATCACCTGGATAAATAAAAATGTGCCACTGGGTAACTAAAATTTTACTAAGATTGGAGCTGGGATGGACACAACAGACTCAAAGAACAAAGCTGACTCAGTTTCCTTTATGATTCTAAGTACTGGCTTCAAATTGAAGGCTGTGTAATACAATATCTGCATATGGAAGGAATGAAGAGATGTGCCATGAATTCCTGGCAAAACCAAAAGAGAAGCCAAGACATTGAAAGTGAGTCACTGGCATTACCTTTCACCTAACAAACGAATCATGCATGAAAAGAGTTGGAGTGGTACAGAAGATATCTGCTGATACTGCTCATTTTGTAGCATCTTCTATAGACAAGCATGGCACGAGGCCTTATGAATCACACTTTATCATTTTCATGACTTTCCAAAATACTCAGACTTCTTCATAGACTATTTGTCCTCAGTAAACTCTGTCTTGTATACTAATTATGCAACATTTTCATGTTCGGTTTTATATAAAGTTCTTTCTCAGGAAAGGAAACAAGATCCTAGATACTTTTGTATACATTTAATGTTATTTATAATAACTTTTATTATACTGAATCCAAAAATTCTGCATAGTGCAAAACAGATTAAAAGTGTAAATGAAATAGCCCCAAAATAGCAACATTTCTTGGATTCTACACTACCCAAATGGAGGCCACGTGATTTTGGAATTGGAGTAGCTTAGTGTGTGGCACCTTAATGGAGAGGTGTATCAGAATGAAGGCTACTAGGTAGGCATCCAATGAGGTTACTAGGGGGCTTTGTTAAGAATATTATTAGAATAGTTGAAAAGGGTAGGAAAGACTTCTGTGCACTCAGACATAACTATTACACTCTGTCTACAGGTTGGTGTACGGGATCCTGTCAAGATTGTGCCAGTAACTGGAAGTTACTGCTTCTGGGTTGGGGACTCCAAGTGAGATTACAGGAGGTATGGGAGAATATGGGAGATATGCAAGTGGGATCCTGTAGGATAGGAAACCCATTACAGGGGTGTGGGTAATAGGTTGGATGCAGAGGTGAAAGGAATACTTGAACTGCTAGTTTGATTGATTAAGATATGTGAATGTGCAGAAATGGATAAAGAAAGCTAGTGGGCTAACTGCAGTAGCTTTCAATAGGCTCTATCAAGATGGAATGGGCCAACTTGCCATGGCCAACTCGACCTGGCCAAGTCGCCATGGCCAAGTAGCCACGGGACAATTCAACAAATATAAAAGTTAAATTAATTTTGACAGAACAGTGGCCACTAATAATAAAATAAAGTCAGTTCAGAAATACTTTTCATCAATAATTTTGAGGAAAATGTGGTCACCAATAATAAAAAAAAACCTGAATGAAACGATTAAGACAGCATTGAATTGTCCCATGGTGAGTTGTCCTGCAGCGAGTTTGCCAGGTCGAGTTGGCTGTGGCTTGTTGGCCATGGCAAGTTGGCCGCAGCAAGTTGGCCATGGGAAATTGGCCGTGGCAAGTTGTCCTAGACACCCATCAAGATTGTGGGTTGTAATGGAGGGAGTTGGAGTAGCTCAGGACAGTTGTACAGATATCTGCTTTTTCAGCAAGATGCCAGAATGTGAAACGTTTGCAGAACATTTGTGAAAAAGTTGCCCAATTTTTTTCCTTTTCATTCATAATCTGATCTGGTGATTGATTTGTAATCTGATTTGGAACTAATATTGGTCTTTGGATTCTAATGAAAGAGTGTGGGATATATAAGCATAATTTTTGTGACTGGTGACTTATCTTCATGCCCCTCCTATCTTCTTTAGGGAGCTGAAGGGGGGGGGAGAAGTCAATAGCTGCATCTAGGAAGAGATCAATGCCTCTTTGATGGAGATGACAATTCTGGATAGCTTCAAGGAGGCAGTAGTTTTATAAACTGATGGGAGTCAGTGTATAAATATAATAAATATATAATGCATAAATAGACCAACACCAACACTAATTGAAAATAACAACAAAAAATGACTCAAATCTTGTAGAATTTTGATATGATGCCCAGACATTTTGTGGGTCTCATTTGAGCACACCACATTTATTTATCTTGCTTGTTTTAAGGTTTAAAATTTAATTTTGAAGGGCTGATTTTAGAGTGTAAGGAATACTGCAACAAGTGCACAGCTATTTCTTTATTTATACCGTGCCTTTCTGTTCTAGCATATAGTGTGTTCATGTATGCATACATGCACACATACATACACACATACATTAATCAGATTGTGTGTATGTGTCACATTGTGACAAAGTTTCATACTCAGCATGAACAGCAAATACAAGCTTGCCTTGCTTTATTTTTTTTTAAAAAAACAATAGAATGTTTAATAAATTGTTGGATGGTACCTGGCTGCACTTATAACCGAAAAGTTACCATTCAGAAATACTCAAGACACATTTCTTTCTCTCTGATGATGCAACCATTGGAGATGGGAAAGTGAATAATGAAAGAGAAACCATGCAGGGCATCAGCTTCTCTTATTAGCTTTTTCAGTTTCAAAAGGAATGATGGGATGAAATTGCAGGTATCATTCTGGCTTGTAAAGTTCTTGTAGCCCCAAATCTATTTTTATTTTGTACTATCTACCTGATGCAATAGAAGCTACAAGTAAATGTTAATTCATTGCTATTCTAACATTGCTGATTCATAGGAGGAAAGTCAGTGGAGCAGCATATCTTCCATGCATATATATCTCTACATTTACCCAGTGATGGGATTCAAATATGTGAACAGCCGGTTCTCTGTGTGGATGCCGCTTCCAGAAGTCCGTTCTGGGCGTGGGCAACAAAAAATTAGCTACCGGTTCTGCCGAACTGGTGCGAACCGGCTGAATCCCACCACTGCATCTACCCCCCCTTCTCTCTCTCTCTCTCTCTCTTTCATACACACACACACATCCACACGAGACTTGAAAGCTTTGGGCTCATGTTAAGGGCAAAAGACTGACTGTTCAAAGCTTTGTTTCATCCAGCTGGTCTGAAGCCAACAGTCCTACTGAGAAACAAACAACCAATGAATCTGCCCAGATCAGTACATTCAGCTAATGAAAATGTATGTAATTGATATTTTATAACCATAGAAAGGATTTTCTTTAAGGGCTTTAATGATATTGATTGAAGGAAAGAAGCCAGATAAATGTTTTCCAGCTTCAGTGTGAGAGGTTTAAAGTGCCTTTGAATGAAGAAATGTACACTGGTTTAAAATTCACCACAAATTTCCATGCAATCTGCAGCTTTTTAATGCCATTGCACAACCTGATAATTAATCATGAGAGTCAACTAGCTCTCTTTTCTGATCAATTATCAGTGTCAAGACCTCTCATTGTGAATTCTGATCTGTATCAGTGTAACTAAGGAAGAGAGCATTGAAAGCATTAGGAAATGTATTCAGGGGATTCTTTTACTGCATGCGATTCTACAGTTCTTCCTACAAATCAAAGGTCCCCTGGTATATCCTTTAACTAGATTTATCACATCACAGGGGAACTAAATATTCTCATGAAGAGAGCTTCGTGGAGAAGCAGCTTTTTTAATGTGAAACGTTGTCACATAGAGATATCAAGACGTATACTATGCTTTTTAAATTTCTAGTTATAATGAGAGACAAGCTGCCAAATGTTTAATTTTGTTATTTTCTCACCTATAACCAGGTGTTCTACATAGCTGGTATGAAAAAGAAAAATGTTCATATCATCCTTGCTGTATTCCTTGCGATCCTTGCCATCCACCTCACCCACTAGCCTTAATCATCCCTGAAACAAAGAAACCCTAAGACAGGGGTGTCAAACTGGCGGCCTGTGGGCTGGATGCGTCACATGGAGGCCACGCCCACCCCAGCTCCACAAAGGCAGTTTGACACCCCTGCCTTAAGGCTTTCAGCCAAGTTTGACACCTTGGTTGAAACTGATAGGAAATTGGCCAACATCAGCAACTCAATCTAAACCATTAGGAATCCTCTTAAGATATGGACATCCCTTACATACACAATAGGATTCCCCAAAGTGAGACCCATCAACCAAGGTCGCCACCAGGGCAGACAAAGAGAATGAAATTGACTAAAGGTGGCAGTCCATTTGGATAAATATTCCTTTCAAAATACCAGAGATTCCACCCATTAAAAACATAAACAAAAGATCCCTTCCTCTATGTGACTGCACTTCTATCTGCAAACTTAATTAAGCAGGAAACCAGTTGATATGGTAAATAAACAATAATAAAAAAAACCCCACAAGCTCAAGCTAATCCCTGAGTGCCTATATTTGGCCATCCAGCTAACTGCAGTTTTCAATACTATAATTCCCAAAGGTTGGGTGCTGTTCCTGGGAGGAAAAAAGGAAAGATTTTCTCTAAAGTAACCACTTGAAAACTACAGTATGGTGCTCTCTAATGTTACTCAGTATTGGTAATCAAATGTCTGCAGGAAAACAACCAAGCTCAGAGAGCACCAAAAATCCCTCATTTCAACCCCGAGCTACAAATATTTCTCCTTTATTGATAGTTCTTAACTCTCACTTATCTCTCCCTCTTATATATGTATTAGAAGAAAATTCTAAGTTCAGTCTAGGCTGGGTCTTCCAAAGAACACACAGGGCAAATTGCAGAGGCAAAGTTTTATTCAAAGCAGAACAGACAATCACAACAATGGAAGGTAGGCTACGAAGTTAGTGATGATGATGTTACCTAATTTGGGTAATGGAACGTGTGCAAGAAAGCACCAAAGTTTGGTGACTAAATATGAAAACAACTATGAAAAAATAATTGGAGTAATTAAACTGATACCTTGTTTCTTTATCTATTGGGGAAAGCGCCTTCTCCAGGATGTAATCTAGTAGCTTATTTGTGAGATAAAATAATAATATTTTTAATTGTAATATCCATAATGCTCTCAACTATTTAAACATTAATAGCCCTGTTTAACTATTCAGCTGAACAGGAGAGTCTGCAGGGTCCAGTACTTTTATTATTTACCCCCACTTAACTACCCCAGAAATTTTTTGGTGAACATGTAGAGCAGGGGTGTCAAACTGCCGGCCCGCAGGCCGGATGCGTCATGCCGAAACTGCGCCCATCCCATTGCCAGCAATGAAGAAAAAGTCACGATACGTCGTGACACGTCACGTGATGTTGTGAGTTTGATACCCCTGATGTAGAGGATTCAGTCCTGATTAAAAATAGAGCTGTGGACACTGTCCCACCCCTAGGACCACACATTTTGGAAATTTGAGGGAGAACTATATTTGTGACTGCATATATAAGAATATAGCCGTTGACATGATCCAGGAACCTGGGAAAAAAATTACCATATTCATAATTGCCTTGGAAATTCTGGTAAGCAGAGGTTGCCAACCAGGGGGCAGAATTCATGACTAAATATAAGAGTGGTTCTCCAGTTTGAATATGAGGCAAATCAATTGCTCATATTGATTTGATAAATAAATCATATTTATTCACTTGATTTCCTTTGTTTTGATTTGATTAACCATTTGATTCTTTTCAATAGTTTTGGATCTCCTTTATGATGTAATGGCATAATGGTGGCCTTGTGGTAGCTTGCCATGAAAGGGAATGGGGGGTGTCTTTAGAAACCATAATCAAACCCCTTTCTACCTTTGCTTACATAAAGTGCTCATCTGAAAGAGATGGAGGAGTATTGGATAGTCATGGGAGGAGTTGCAATACAATTAAAAAACAAAACAAATATAAAAGCATTAAAGTTAACAAGGATTAGATAAAACTAGATAAAATTCCGTAAAACTCTCTCTGTTATAAGTTGCTTTCCCCAGCAAGAAGAGCCAGAAGATAGCCAAGATGAGTTGGGGACGGGGTGCCATTTTCTCTTCTCTCCTCACAGAAAAAAAAAAATCACATCTATTCTGTTTCTCTAGAAACGTGGATCAAGATTTGCATAGTCACATGTTCCTGTCTTCTTAAGCTTGAGCAAGTCAGTGCAGAGCTCCTGCAGACAAACCGAACCATTTGCATCCAAAAAGGAAAGAGGTTAAAAAGAGGCTTGGCTGCTCTGCAGTGGCTGAGGCCCAGGCACTATTTCAGTTTAAAAACTTGAGGAAAGAAACAGTCACTGTCAGGTAATCTCTGCATTATGAGCAAAGAAATCTTTTACTGTGTTAATGTAATTGGATAAACAGCCATTACCATCTACTTTTGCCAGCTGCAATATGTTGTTATTTTTTTCCCAGCCAATTTTAAACTTTTTTTATGCTACTGAAGCCCAATATTTTTTTGGCTTCTGAAATGGAAAGCTTGGAATACCTGGGGACATTTTATTAAGTTACTTTGCATCCTTTCCACTTTGACTGGGGGTGAGCAAAGGGGATTGTAAAAGAGAAAAGCAGAAAGGAACATGATACTTGAGATTTAAATTCACTAGGAATTTATAAAGAGACGGAATGTTAATTTGTTACCTGCATAGTTTTTTAAATGATTTCTCAGTGATGACATTTGTTTTCAAAAATTCAAAGGACACTTAATCTTGACACTGTATACTAAATACTATAATTTTCTCCCTCTTACCTGTTAGAACCTCTAGGGAAACTGATTGTCATAGCAGACAAAAGAATGTATAATAAACAATCTCCCTGTTGCTAATTTTGTTTATTCATTAAAAAGCTCAAGATACAAATCAGCAAGCTTTATTCATTGTTTATTCTTTCATCTCCCTAAACTGAGAACATGACTTTGATAATCAGATGGAGAGATTTCTGGTTTCAACTGAAGTTCGACTCTATTGCTATGCTTTTGTATTAATTAGCACTATCATAATAGGTGTCATATTTTGTACTTCTCTAGAGTTTACTGTGTTCTGAGCTCAGGCATTCTTACATATTTATGCAGGTAAACAATATTATTATCATGCAACACCATTATAACAAACTAAAATAGATTGATATGAAAATGAATTGATTTATTTAAAATAAAATTCTTTCCAGTCCAATATACATATGAAGGGTTGTGAGACTACAACTATTTTTCAGGAATATTAAGAAAGGACAAAGCTTGTGTAATCTTTATTCATTGAAGATCATTTATATTTCACCCTCTTTTAAAATCATGTAATTCAAAAGGGGTTTCCAGATAGCGACCTACTTTGTTCATTTATTTATTTATTTATTTATTTGCCTGCCTGCCTGCCTGCCCGCCCGCCCGCCTGCCTACCTACCTACCTACCTGATTTATATGCTATCATATCTAAGCAGGCACACATGATGTACAAAATCATAGTTAAAACATCCCCAGAATAACATCTAATGTAAACAGGTACAATATAATAAAAACTGTGAAGTGTCTATGATATGATAGGTATAAATAACATCCATGGTAAGTAACACATATTTAATACACCTAGTACCAACAATTAATTCTACAATTATTACTCTTACAATCATTAACCAACAATGATGTCACACTATAAACAATTCTTCACTACTACTAAGTATCATTTTGATAGCTACTGTATATGCAAGATGCCATTCTGCTTTCAAAGACCTCCAGGACAATGGTTTCTACCATTGGAGCTACTCTATTAACTAAGAAGAGATTGCTCCAAATTAGTGAAGCCATGATTGAATGCTTCCCTCAAAACCTTTCCTGGTTTTTAGCCTCTTTACTTCATGGAAATGCAGGGTTATTAAGGGCTTTTCTCATGATGACCACATTGAATGGGTCAACTCTAAATGGAACAGACAATCCAGGAAGTATTTTGGTAATAAGTCACACAAAGCACCTTAAGTACATCAATGCTATGCCCATAGCAAATAATACTTCCGGCAAAGTGCTACTGTATTTTGTACCAATTGTAGCTTTGGGATGGTCTTCAAAGGAGCCTAACAGCAAAAGCAGTTCAGTAGTCTGGGCGAGTTATTCTTAGAAGGGCCTTTCATTTCAGGAAGGGATATAACTGGCGCTCCAGCTAAGATGAAATGACTCCTTGGCCATAGCCTCCACCTACCCAGTCATGCAGGAAGATCTCTAGCTCTCACACCTATTCTCTAAGGGATAATGCTATCCCTTGAGACAAACACTAGCAATGGACCCCTTGATGGATAAACAGCCCATTCATCTTTCCTGGATTTAACTTCAGTCTGCTTTGTCCCATTCAGATCCTAGCTGCCTCCAAGCATTTGGGACAAAACTTCTATAATATCATCAAAGATAATAATGTAAATATGGGTACCGTCAATAAATATAACCTTTTAAATCCTACATTTTAAAATAATAAGAAAAAAGACCATGTTTCATCAAAAGAAAAGATTTTAGAAAGCCTTTCCATTTAGATAATAAACAGCTATTTAAGAGACAATGAGAGGAAGCTTAAGGGAGTGTTCAGTCCCTAAACACTAATGAAACTCTGTCTACAAACATCTGGGACTGGGGAAAAAAAAGATGAACCTATAACAGCTGCTGCTTGAAATCTGAAAAGTATTATGAAATTAACATCAAAAACATCCACCCACTACTCTTTCTCATAACTGCTGAAGCCATTATATACTCCCCCAATGTAATTTGCTAACTGCCCATCCGTTTGACCTGAGACATTCTTAGGTATATTGCCTCTATTTTGCTATTAAAATATTTACAGTTATCACAACTATTTTTTTTAATGAGTCTTGCTTCTCTGCCTTACACAGCTCCATGCTTAGAAATGTAGCAGCCAGGCATTTTCTTCTCCATTTTAGCTCCACATTAGAAAAAAAGAAGAAGCAATTATCTGCTAAACCTCTACAGCTCTGGCTGCTGTGAAAAATTCAAGAGTATGACTTGATAATGGAGAACATGACACACAACCCTTTTCACTAAATGTTTAATATGTAGCATGGTTAGTACAACTTTAGTGATACAAATTCCAGAACCACAAAATCATCTGTTGTGATTTATGTTGTACAAGTAGCCAAAGATTACACACTACATTTAAGGATGCTTGTTAATGGTTTCAGGAAATGCAGAATGTTATGAAGTCTCTATCCTAGAAGGAGCCCAAATGTTTGATTTTCATTAAGCAGTGAATTATATTTTATTTTTCAGGAAAATAAATACAATTCACGAGTTAAAATCTGCATCAAGCTTCATACTATGAAGATGCTAAATGTTGGATTTGTAAATTAAAGATTTCAGCAGGCTCAGAGGACATACATACATACAGATGAATGCACATACATACATACATATATACTATAAATATACTACACATATGTAGGATGGATTACTGAAGAGAGAATGGGAAGTAAGTGACAACTATCCTAGAAACCTGATCAGATGTACTGTTATCAATTTAACTAAAGTGCCTGTTAATATGAATAGTGTCAAGAAAGTTTTAAATATCTATTTTTTTTTCTTTTCCCTGTCACACATCTAAATATTTTTTTCAAACTCAAAATAAAAGTTTTAAAATAAATTATTGTCTACCTGTCACTACAGGTAGTCCTTGAGTTATGACCACAATTGAGCCCAAAATTTATGCTGCTAAGCAAAACATTTGTTAAATAAGATTTGCCCCATTTTGCAACCTTTCTTGCCACAGCTGCTAAGTAAATCACTGTGATTGGTAAGTTAGTAACATGATTGTTAAGTGAATCTGGATTCCCCATTGGCTTTGCTTTTCAGAAGGTTGCAAAGGCTGATCACATGACCCCAGTGCATTGCAACCATCATAAATATGAGTCAGTTGCCAGGCATCTGAATTTTGATCATGTGACCATGGGGATGCTGCAATGGTCATAAGTGTGAAAAAAGGTCATAAATCACTTTTTGAGTGCCGTTGTAACTTCAAACGGTCATTAAACTAACTGTCATAAGTTGAGGACTACCTGTAACTGTGTCATTCCCACTTTTTTCTAAAGAACCTCTGAACCCTCTTGAAGAAAAGTTTTGAAAGTTTAAAGAGGAGAAAGAAAAAAAGTGGCCAAACTTTCTTCTTCCACTTCCTTTATTAGCTGTGCTCCAGAAGCAAAAGTTCTGCTCACAGGAACTCAACATCAAGCATGCAATATTTATTCTAACCAATGTGACAACATCCTATAATCATATTTTTTAAAAAAAATCTTGTAGATTAATCTCCTAATATGCATTGCCATTTCCTTTAACCTAAAAAAAAGAACAAACATTAGTTTCTAAGCTTCCCCACCCTTCAAAAAAGACGACTAATTTTAGACTTGGCATCTCTGCCCATGAGCAGCCTCCATGTGGTTAATGTTAGAAGCCAGGTCTTGCCACCAGCCAGAATTACCAGAAACAGTAGGCAGAAAAATAAAATTAAATTAAAAACATTCCAGTAGAACAGAGAAAGAACCACTGTTTCTGTTCTTTTTCTGGAGTATTTAATTTGCCATTATTACTACATTTGCCAGGGGTTTTTTTTCCACACAGGGAAGGAATATAGGGGGCTATGAAGTGGTAAGAGAGGAAATTTAGTAGGCCAGAAAGGCATGGTATATCTAAGTCAGCCCAACTGCCTTGCCATTAACTGCTCTATTATCTAGACAAATGTTCTTTTTAAACAATAACCTATCTTCCCTTTTCCCCTCATTTCTGCTGCTCAGACCTTTGCAAGCATCATTATTAATTCATATACCTCATTAAGCCATGATAATCAAAATGTATCTTTGTAAACTGCAAAGGCCTTCAAGCTCTCTATCAAAAGATGCTTCAAAATTATTTTAGAATCATTTGGGTTTCAAAACTTTCCTTTATAGGATTCACTTGGCAATGCCGACCCCTAGAAAGTGAACTCACCATGCTTTGCCTGTTTACTTAGGCCCCACTGCATTCAACTGTGAACTTGCTAAATAAGTTTAGGAGTGCAGCTTTAATTGGCCAGTCCAGCTCAGTGTATTTTCTAAGAGGAAGAGAAAAATGCTCTTATTTGCCATTTTGACTATTACTTTCAGTGATAATTGTAGGGAGAGCAAACTACAGATAGCCCTTGACTTACAATAGTTCATTTTGTGACCATTCAAAGTTACAACGGCACTGAAAAAAGTGATTTATGACCATTTTTCACACTTATGACCATTGCAGCATTGCCATGGTCATGTGATTTACATCCAGATGCTGGACAACTCGTTCATATTTTTGATGACTGCAGTGTCCTGGGGACATGTGATCACCTTTTGTGACCTTCTGAACAGCAAAGTTACTGGAAAAGCCAGATTCCCTTAACAGCGTTGTTACTAATTTAACAACAGCAGTGATTCACTTAACAAATGTGGCAAGAAAAGTCATAAAATGGGGCAAAACTCACTTAACAAATTTCTCACTTAGCAACATAAATTTTGGGCTCAGTTGTGGTTGTAAGTTGAGAACTACCTGCAAAATTCCTCTTCCTAAACACCTGGTCTGAGTAAGGATGTAATTTCTACATTTCCTCATCTCATAGTATATAGACAATCTGTTTCTCTGCACTAATATCTATTATAACTTGCATTCAAGATTCTTCTTACTAAAAAAATATATTTCATCTTGTGACTTGTGTGTACATCTAGCTGAATTGCAAAGAAAAACACCACCATTATTGCATTTAATTTTCTCATGTGGCTAGGTTTAAGAGTTTTAGAATCAGATCCAGATTTCCAAGTCATGTTGTAAGCAATTTACTATGCACCATACACTAATTCCTGCCATCATCTTTCCCTTAACTTGATAACTTCTAAGACAGATCACTTCACTCTTCTGCACTGCTAGGACAGGCTTTTAAATAAGCACTTATAGAATTGCAGGCACAGAGCCCAGTTCCATGTATGTTTGGTCAATGTTAAACTCATGCAGCAAAGACTAAAGCAGCCTTAGATAGTATTCAGGTGATCATCAAATCATGCTATTAATTTTTCACTTACAGGTAGTATTTGCTTAACAACCATACTGTAATTGGAGCCAGCAATTCCATTGCTAAATAATGCAGTCATTAAGTGAAGCATCACATGACCATGTCAGACTATGATATCACTCCCTTTGCAATTACTAGGTGAATCACCCATGCTGGGTTAAATGAGGCATCATCTGACTGTTATTTGTACTGCTGGCTTCTCCATTGACTCTTCTTGCTGGAAACTGTAAAGTGCACAAATGACTGCAGCACACTACAATGTTCATAAGTGTGAGGACCATTATAAAGCTACTTTTTCAGCACCATTGTAACTTTGAATAGTTGCTAAACAGGGTTGTTATTCAGCAAGAACTACCTGTATTTTATTTCTATTCCATCTTTCCTTTGCAGTTTCAAGGTGGCATAAATGGGGATGAGGAAACATCCCTTATTTTATCCCCCACTCCCCCAGTAATATATCTGTGAGGTAGAGTAGGCTGAGATACAACAGCAAGTCCAAACTCACAATTTTCACCATAGCTGAGTGGGATTTGAACCCAAATCTCTCTGGTCCAACTCCAACTCATCAACAGTTTCACTCTGTGATTCTCACATGGTTTTAAAAATTGGAATTGGGCCATTGGATCAAACTGTTCCTGCTCCCTGTATCTCTACGGATTAATTAAATATTTCCTAATCATATTACATTATTTTTGAATAATAAAAATATTATTTTAACTTTTACAAGGGTTCAGCTGACTTCCTCATGCATTGAAAGAACACCTGGAGGGATCATAAGGCTGAAGAAGTGAGCTTTTTTTAATATGCATTCCTGGCACTCTTTGAATACAATATGCCCATATCCCTGGTAGTCAGCATATCTGGGGAATATTGAAAGGTGATTTACAAGTGTAAATAAGGACATCTACAGAAGGAAGCTTTCTCTTTATCACCTACATGGGTGTTTCAAATGTATGGATGATTGGGCACCTGGCCACATGGGGAGTTAGCAGCTGGATGAGCTACAACCATTCCCAGGCATTTTTTTTTCAAGAAGCGAAGAAGGATTACCTGAAGCCATATAATAAATCCTGTAAACTGAGGAGGCTCAACTTAGAATCTGTTTGCTGTTCTATAGCAAAGCTATTTAGATGGCTTCATTCTTATTAGGATTTATTAGTTCATATATAACATCAAACTATTTTTGGATTAAAGAAAGATGTAATATACTCATCATGCACGAACTCACTTATAAAGCTCAAAACTTGATTATGCTGTCACTCTTCATAATCAATATTCAAATTATTTATTTTGCTATTAATTTCATGAAACTGCCCTTATAGGGAGAAAAGCTGTGCACATTTGTCATGTGAAAATATTGCAGGGCTGTCTGTTTTGCAGCGATTACATATGTCTGGAAGCCTTGCTACAGTGCCCCTTTTCTGACCTCTGAATGAACTATATGACCAAAAAAGACAAGCAAGCCTATGCAAGCAATTTTTGATTCTTATACATCTAAGCATTCAGAGACAGCCATTTCATCACCTGACACTTGGGACATCAGAAAAACAATGAAGAAGCAAGCATTTTATGTCTGGATTGTATTGTATTTCAATAAGATATCAAGTTTTGATCTTTAAAACCAAGCAGTATAACATCTTTGGTATGTTTCAACCCAAGTTAACTAGATTAAAAAAACCACCTTGCATTGGATTATTTCTGTTTTGTTCAGCTAATGTATTCCATTTGTTCATGTGACTAATGTCATAGGGAAATAATGTGAAAGTATAAGATCCTGTTTTCTGCAGCTAAACTTAATATCCTGCATTTGCATAGGCAGATGTAAACATTTGGACTGTTTAATGCAGACATGTCAAACTCACGATGTCATGTGACGTCATGCAACATATCAGGACAGTTTTGCCATTGCCGGCAATGGGGTGGGCACGGCTTCCATGTGACGTGTCCGGCCCATGGGCCGGCAGTTTACACCCCTGGTTTAATGGGAGAAAGAAAGAGAGAGAGAGGGATAACTATGGATGCTTTCATCCTTGGTTACTGTCAACTAGTAGTATCACAAGAAGAGAAACACAGCCTTTCATCTAAGCAGGTTGGGAAATTTATTGGCTAGCGATCAGTCTTGTGCTATTTTCATTATTTTCCATCACTGAGGGACAAAGGCTCATAGAAGTGATGCCATCATATCAGCACTTCAAACATTGGGTCTTTTTCCCCCCTTAGGGGCTTGTAAGAATTACATACTAAAACTCTTCCTAGTAACTTTCTTGGCAACAATGCAAAAGGGTTTATCACTGTCTGTTTCCAGGATTGTTTTCCCCTGATTCTCAGTATGATTTACAGTTCTGGTACTTCCTGGTTGCTTTCCATCCAAGTATAACCAAATCCAATTCTGCTTAGCTTTTTTAAGATCATCTGAGGTCAGTTGCATGCTGTCATCTAGCTAGGCAAGGAGTTTTAGTAAATATGCTTAATGCATCTATTTTACTATTTAAGGGGGGGGGGAGAATAGTCAGAAAGGTCCTCCTGCTGAAAATGGCCAATTTGGTTGATGACCCTGGGAGTATTCTAGAGACTGCAAACACAGAACTGATATCCCATACTATGGATTGCAATCTCTGATCTACAGAAGAAATTGAATATCTATATCTATATCTATCTATATCTATATATCTATATCTATATATCTATATATCTATATATCTATCTATATCTATATATCTATATCTATATCTATCTATCTATCTATCTATCTATCTATCTATCTATCTATCTATCTATCTATCTATCTATCTATCTATCTATCTATCTATCTATCTATCTATCT